>OU342800.1:6000000-6600000 GCA_910591515.1 Cerceris rybyensis | reverse complement strand
GTGAAAATCTCAGTTTCTTCTAAGACATAAATATGTAGGATTATTTGTAAGAGGATAAATTGAAAGTTCTTTTTTTCACAATACGTATAATTCTGTATAGCTACGGAAATAATTTATGTATTTATATAAAATCTGTCAGGTATGATCCATACTTGCAGAATGTCTTTGTATTTCATTACATTACAATGATAAAATTATACAGAAACGTTAAGGAGATTTTACAAAGTGCTAAGTTGCAAAGACATCGTTTTTCTTTCGTATTTCAATGAGATTTCTCAACATCTCGTATCAAACATCAGTGAAAGAGGCATCGAATACAAATAAAGCTATTCCTCCGAGTAATCCGTAGCCATAGATCATGATTCTTTCGACTCCTCATAAGTTTCTCACAGACATTTCTCCCACCCTCTTCGTCGCACGATTCTATGCAGTTGCATAATTGAGACGTTGACTATCCAATAAGCTCATGGTTCTTCGACCTTATAATCCTTCAAGGATTTGACGAAAATAATAATTTTCTATTAAGCTGAACTCCCAAAATCTGCAGTTACCTTATAAAACTACACAATTTCCTTCGATAATTTAACTTCAAATCTACCAAAAAAGGATTCCCATCGATCCAAATTTTCCATGTAAGATCAATCTATCCAACGGAACTCCGAGAAATTCCAATCAGGTTCATAGAACAATGCAAATTCCTTCCGTATATCACAATCCAAATGGCAGATAAAAGGAGTGGCAAGAAATTTGTCGAAAAGGGAAAATTTCCACCAATCCCACAAAGAATCCATCAAACGCAATTGCAAGAAATTCCAATCAACTTAGTAAAACAATGCGAACTCCTTAAACTCATCAGCGATATTTACCAAAATTACTTTGTAAAATCCAACAAAAAGGGTGGATTCCCGTCAAACCCACAAACTGCCCCTCAAGCGCAACTCCAAGAAATTCCAATCAACTTAGTAAAACAATGCGAACTCCTTTAACTCATCAGCGATATTTGTCAAAATTACTTTGTAAAATTTAACAAAAAGGTTGGATTTCCTTCAAACCCACAAACTGTCCATCAAACGCAATTGCAAGAAATTCCAATCAACTTAGTAAAACAATGCAAACTCCTTTAACTCATCAGCGATATTTGTCAAAAGTACGGTAGAAAATCTATCAAAAAGGGAGGATTTCCGCCAATCCCACAAACTCCCCAACAAGCGCAATTCCAAAAAGTTACAATCAACTTTGCAAAAGCACGCAAACACCTTAAACTCATCAGCAACATTTACCAAAATTACTTTGTAAAATGTAACAAAAAGGGAGGATTTCCGCCAATCCCACAAACTCCCCACCAAACGCAATTCCAAAAAATCCCAATCAGCTTTGCAAAAGCACGCAAACACCTTAAACTCATCAGCGATATTTACCACAATTACTTCGTAAAATCTATCAAAAAGAGAGGATTTCCGCCAATCCCACAAACTGCCCGCCAAACGCAATTCCAAAAATTTCCAATCAACTTTGCAAAAGCACGCAAACTCCCTAAACTCATCAGCGATATTTACCAAAATTACTTTTTAAAATCTAACAAAAAGGGAGGATACCCGTCAAACCCACAAACTGCCCATCAAACGCAATTCCAAGAAATTCCAATTATCTTTGTAAACGAATACAAACACCTTCAGCTATGTTTGCCAAAAGTACGGTGGAAAATCTGAAAAAAAGGGAGGATTCCCATCGATCCCATAAATTTCCCGCAAAACCGAACAACCGATCGATCTTCTCTCGTCGAGAGATCCTTATCCATCTCGAGAGTGGACCAGCAAGGAGAGGCCGGTGCGCTCGGACAGACTTTCACCGCAGCGAACTTGCACAAGACTCCGCCTTTTTCATTTTCACGAAACGTGAAGTAAATAACGAGCGCGGAATCCGCCTCGCAGGATGCCGGCACGAAAAGACATAGAATGCCGCCAGAAATGTCGCTCGGCTTGCAACCGATTGTGGATCGTATCCTCCGTGCCTCTCTAACTCTGATCTAATGCCACGCTCGGTGCCATGAGATGTCGATGGCCGATCGTAAACGACGATATCTACCCCCCTCATGGCGTCCCATTCGTTGTAACCCCTCGACTGACGGCAATGTAACCGCTTGACTTGGTAGATTGAAAGATCGGCTGGTGTTACTTGGATTATTGACTGGTTTTGTCTATGGGGACTTGTTGTTTTGTTTGATTGTTTTATTTGTGTCTTTGCCACAGATTTCATTTGATTTTAAATCTTTCAAACTATTTAATTTCGCTTAGGAAATATTGTTTTTGGTATCTGGAATTAACGTGGATATAGTTACGGTGATATTAAAATAGTCAATCGTTGAAATAATTTAAACTGGATTGAGAAATTTAGGAAAAGTTTGAAAATTTGGGATTTGAATGTGATTGTTTGGTAGAAATCTGATAGTGAGAGATTGTAGGGTCCTGATTATTGTGGTGATTATTTAGTGTCCATGATAGTTGTAGGGACTCAGAAAAATTTTATAGAATTAGCAGGATTTGTGTTTCGGGCTCTATATGGGAGACTTTTGTATTTTTATGTTAATTTCTAAAGAGTGAGATCTGCCTGTAGTTGTTAATTGCATCTGAAGATTCCAAATTACTATAAGAATTAAAATGTGATGTAACTGACACACTATGTAATTTCTCCACCTATCATAGAGAAGATTTAGTGAATTTAAACCGTCTAATACTTTAAAAAATCGGCCAAAAGATTATAGAGTTACTAGTTTCTTAAAGAAATAAACTTGAAAACACTCTCCGTGTCTCTAGAGCGTGGACTTTCAAAAAGCTCACGAAACAACAAGTTTTTCAAAATGGCTATGACAATGTTCTGTAAAATATTTTATGATTCTAGAAATTTACTTGAAAAAATACCCGTATTTTTTAAGCCAACAACATTCGTACGAACTACTTTCACCCATGAATTAAACTTTCTTGCGCGTAACAGTTTGCAGAATTGTTACGAATTGTTTCCGCCAATTTTCGTGCCAATGATCTCACATGTTTTTCACAAGGAAAAACAAGAAACCATGTATTTATGGAAATGAATTTCCATGCGTAAAATCCACCCTTCCCGAGAATTTCTTTCCCCGTTGTCGGCTTTTTTAACGTCCGGAGAATCGAGGTAATTGGAGTGCAATTCTTCCCCGTCACTTGATCTTTTATAACTTCTAAATGCACGATGTCCGATGTTTTTTATCCGATAAACAAATAATAAAAAAAAAGTTCATTTTCAACACACGCACTTTATCAACGACCAATGGGACTGACACGGTAGAAAAAACACATATCGAAAAGAATGAAAAACCTTCTTTTTCCTCAAACACTCGAATCTCTGTATTTTTAAACATTCCGAGAACTTCGAAGTAGCGAGTTTCAAGTCTTTGGAAAGATTCCAAATACGCGAACGGAGGAAAATATTTTTAATGTCAGTAGGGAAATAATTATTCCCATGTTTTCTCATCTTTTCGTTTTCTCCCCTGTATTATTTCATGGTGAGATTGGAATTTTGCAAATAGGAATTTACGTAAGTATGGTAAATTTACAATCGTTTTCTTCGTTTCGTCGTAAAGAAGAAATTAAGGAGTTACATGAATCGTAAGTTTACTTGAAGGAATCACATTGCAACATCGAACGAGCTATAAAACAACGAAGTTACGGACGCAAATATCACGAATGATTTTTTTTTTCTAATACTGCTTATCGGTTTGGTTGCTTTAACCCTTTCGGCACGATCAAATGTTGGAAAGCAGTCACTTTACGCAGCGACAAGTGATAATTCAAGCCTGCTGTGATAAGTTTTGTTTTGGCTAAACTGCCGACACTCCTTTCGTTATCTCTTGCGCGAATAAATATGAATTCTTACAAGTGATTAATTATATTTGTTGTATTTTATCGAATGGACAATGAAAACACCTGCCATGCTTAAAGAATCGGGCTTGACGATTGATATTAACACTAGAGTTACGGAAGCAGTCGAATTGATGGATTCCTACTTTTCTAGAAACGGTTTCCAAATTTACAGAGACGCGGTTCAGTAGATATTCCATATGTGTGTTATATAATAATATACTAATTATTTAACGGATCATCTTCCTCGCCGGTTGATCCCCCTTTTTTCCAAACAGTTATTTAATATATTTGTATAACATATTCAATGCCCGTAAATCTAGTGTTAATTTCTACGTTTAATTTCCACCGCGAAAATATAAAACTTAAGCTCCCTTTTTCAAATTTCACCGAGTGTATTCCAAACAATGTCTGACAAGCAATCATTCGAAATGTAACTGTTTGATTAGTTAAAACTCAAAGATTAACCCTTTGAATGCCATGGGGGTCACCGGTGACCGGAGCTTCAATGAAATTTCATGTGACTTTTTAAATGTAATATTTACGAATTTTCTAACACATTCAGTATTTATATACTGGCATTCAAAATATAAAATTCTTCTGAATGCATAACTATTTGTGTCTTTCAAGCTTATGCTTCACAAGGAGGGTATTTTAACACTAAATCTACCAAGCTGGTCAAAAGATCGTTCCAAATATATTTTTTTTAATTATTTAAAATAATAAGGTAACGGTGAAGTGAATATTTTACTTCTATGTTATAAAACCTACATTGATTAATTAATCATCTTTTCCCACTCTTCATTTTTCTGTTTGTACAGTAGATATAACTTATTAGTAGATAT
Organism: Cerceris rybyensis; assembly: GCA_910591515.1. NCBI lineage: Eukaryota > Metazoa > Arthropoda > Insecta > Hymenoptera > Crabronidae > Cerceris > Cerceris rybyensis. Next base: position 6,595,262 of record OU342800.1, on the reverse strand, counting down.
TACTGTATATTACTGATTAGTAGATATAACATCGATAGTTTTAGTGTTAATAGAAAAAGTATTATTTTAGTTGGAATGATAAAACGAAATATCAGTGGCGTTCAACGTGTCAATTCAATATTTCCTTCCCTCGATCGTCTGTATTCAAATACAAATAATATTTTCTCCCATTAAACTAACATATCTCTAAAATGATTAATATCCTAACTTACTCTGACAGAAGCTCATCTGAAAAGCAACTTTACAATTGTAAACATTAAATTCAATACTTCCTTATGCCAAAAATTCTGCACCAACGCGCGAAACTTAACACTAGAACTACCAAGTAACTCAAAATGACTAGTTTTCAATTCCTTCCAAAAGATCTCCAAATTTAAAAACAGTTGTAGAACAAATATTCTACGTTGATCTTATAAAACACAAATCACTGAATCATCTTTAGATTTCTAAATTTATAAGACAATCATAGAACAGATATTCTTCTATGATCTTATAAAATACAAATTACTAAATCTATCATCTTTTCCACCTCTTTATTTCTCTTCCTTCAAAGTAGAATTTAATATATTAAAATAAATCAGATTTAACGCCGGTAGTTCTAGTGTTAAATTTCTTGCCACAAATTTCAATCATATCTTCAAAATGATTGCTAAACCAGGATCTATTTAAAAAATAACAAACAATCAGCTCGATACCTCCATCTCTCAAACTTTCACCCCAAAAGTCCCATACTTAAACTTTCCCGCCAGGAAATACGAAACTTAAACTTTCCCCCGCAAATTCTACCCTTCTTCATGATCAACATGAAACCCATCCTTCGAAATCGTTGTTTCACCGCGAAAATTCAAACAGAAACACATGATCGTCGGCCGTTGATCTCATTCGATTCCCCTGTAGTCGCACGAATCGACGAGATTCGATTTATAAACATGCTCGCCTGTGTTGGTGCGTATCAGCTTCCCTTGCTCGGCCATGATAGCGATAACAATAAACAGCCTCGTCCACTCGTCGGACGGCCGGAGGAGGCTGTGGTTTCTCTCTTAAAATGCGTGGGCGACGGTTAACACCGCAGAGAACCGATAAACTCCTCGCTATCTGCACTTCTCCGTGGCGACCGGCTACCAGCAACCGACCGAACCGAAACCACTCACGGACAGAAATATTGGACCGTGGCTACTCATGGCTACTGTGCCACTGGACTCTAAGGATATTCTTTTAGTTTTGTTTTCCTTAGGACTTTAAATATCGTGGTTATTTCGCTTTGGACCTAGAATTTTAAGTTTTAGGTGGCCGTGAAAAACATGGGGGATATGGTATGGTATTTAATAATGGGGGAAACGTTTTTCAGAGGGAGGATTTGCAGTCGTAGTTCTAGTAACTAATATGATTGGCTCAGTTAGAAGATATTGTTTTTGGTGGATTTTGAAGCAATTAAGATGTGAGATATTTGAAAATAATTTGGGATTTTCGTAGGGATGAAAAAAGTAAGGAGGAATGTTTTCAAGAGATGGAGGATTTGAATTTTTTAGCTGTCCTAGTTTTAGTAACTAATATGATTGGCTCAGTTAGGAGATATTGTTTTGGTGGATTTTGAAGCAATTAAGATATGAGATATTTGGAAATAATTTGGGATTTTCGTAGGGATGAAAAAAGTGAGGGGGAATGTTTTCCAGAGATGGAGTATTTGAATTTTTTTTAGCAGTCATAGTTTTAGTAACTAATATGATTGGCTCAGTTAGAAGATATTGTTTTTGGTGGATTTTGAAGCAATTAAGATATGAGATATTTGAAAACAATTTGGCATTTTCGTAGGGATGAAAAAAGTAAGGGGGAATGTTTTCCAGAGATGGAAGATTTTAATTTCGATCCAGTGGTTGCGAGTTCGAGACTGTAGCTTCTTAAAATGTATAATTTTATTAATTAATATGTTCAGCTCGGCCGGAAGTTACTATTTTTAATGATTTCGAAGCACGATAGGTGTGAGATATTAAATTATAATTTGGAAGAACTTTCACAGGGAAGGAGCATTTGAATTTCGATCCAGAGGTTGTGAGTTTGAGACTGTAGCTTTTTAAGAATTATGGTTTTGTTGATTAATATTGTTAGCTTGCATGGCAGGTACTGTTTTTGCTTGATTTCGAAGCACCAAAGATATGAGATATTTAAAAATAATTTGGGTAAAGTTTCCTAGTGATGGGGAAGAATTTAAACTTGGACCACAGATTGCGAGTTCTCGTAAAATGAACTGTCTTGATCATTTTTGAAATTTACAGTTTTAGATTCTATGTGGACATAGAATTATTGACATTGATATATTAAAAAAGAATTTATGATAAACCTATTAGGGAGTTACGTGGGCCTGAGCACAGTAGTTGGGATTACAGACACCCCTTTGACTGTAACTACCACGTATTTAAAATACTGCTTAAAAATTGAATTGAAAAGTAAAATGACATTATATTTGAATGCCTAACTTTCCTTATTTTCAACACTTTCCTAGCAAAGAACAACTAAGGAGAACACACAACTAATTTTATATACAGATATTTTCATTCTTTCAAAAAGCTTAACGAGGGTGAATAAAAAAAAAACATGTACAGCTAACTAAAACATTTTTCATTTGAACATTTTCCTTCAAACACAGGAACTCAAATAACTTCTAAATATAGTCTTACGAAGGGTGCAATGACATATGATTTATCACTTCAGTTGGTATATTTGTAGACGTAGACATCGTATACAAAAATATACTATAAATTATCCACGAAAGAATACAAACAAATAAATAATAATTTCCATTAATCATAAACAAACAATTACCAATTATCTAATCAATTAAAAACCAAACTATTTCTCAAACAGACATAATTATTTCAACAAATTATGCTACCGACTACCAACAAAGATCAACAATTGTAATAAAAATTATAACAAATAAAACCTTTCCCGTATAATACTCCAAGGAGATAAATAATACTTTCTATCTCATAAAATAGATTCTATCGTATTTTAATTAACGATAAAAAATACTCCGTGAAGATAAACTCAAACTTATATGTACACTCTCTACTACTATTCAACCCGTATATTAATTAAGAATCTGCTGAAAACAGTGCGAATTTATATCAAATAATAAATCATCCACGTTGCATCGCAAATGATAAGATATCATAGTAAATACACGTATACTCGTATCTGCACATATAAAAAGCTCCACGACAATGAATCACCCATATTCGAAGATGTCCTCCAATGGGAATCGTTGTTGCAAAATCATTATACAATGTTTTATTAATAAAACCGTCTACCACTAGCACGAGCAAATTTTGCACACCGTCGAATTTCACGAGGCCTCTTAAGCTACGTTTAAAAACACCATAACGAATCTCAATGCAGATTAATTATAAATCCTCAATGTTCTACTTCTCGTTGTACCTTCGGTCTGGCGAGCTCATTTTTCACCTTGCCATTAATTCGCGAATTTGTACTTCAACTTTATTACATTAATCCACGAGGAGATCCGAGGGGGAAATTTAAATAACAGTGAATTCAATCGTACGATCTCACAATCAAACGGGGCGCCAGAATTTCCACCCGACGCGAAATAATTCTGTGGAAATACGTTTTTGTGATTCGTTGGAAAATATGGGGAAATTTTCGTACGAATTTCACGAACGACTAGGAGATTTCAGTGGAGGAAGATTGTGAGATGTGAAACGGAGGAGAATCAAGGGATGTTTGTTGAGATGGGATGCAGTATATTTCGTGGAGATGTGCCCATGTCGGATTGGACACACGTGGATGTCGTATATTGAAGAGAATGATCGTATATTAAGAGAATGAATCTGTTCTGCTTGAATATCCGGTGCATTATTGCATTACTGCAAATGGAGAGTCAGGATTTAACATGAATCTAAAGCTAGAGACATTCTTGACGATTTTTAGAAAATTCTTATGGGGTAGAAAAGTATCATTAACCTTTTAGTGTCGATTCTTCTAATTTATAATTACTAGACCGCGGATGTTTATGCAAATTTCGAGTTTCACAAATGCAGGTGAGACAGGAAAACCTATCTGGGGATTTATTGCACTCAATAAATATTACAACAAATACCATACTTTGGATATTTTAGATATATCTTTATGTCATGTTCTTTTTGTATATTTTAGCCGCATTTAATTTGTCATAAATGCATACAAATCCGCAGTCTGATAATTACTGTTTATAAAATATCCGGTGCATTATTGCATTACCGCAAATGGAGAGTCAAGATAGTATTATTTAACATGAATCTAAAGCCAGAGACATTCTTGACGATTTTTAGAAAATTCTTATGGGGTAGAAAAGTATCATTAGCCTTTTAGTGCCGATTCTACTAATTTGTAATTACTGTTTATAATAAACGACTGACCTTTTCACTTCTTTTGGCAACGTTAGATAAATATTATTGATTTTCAACAAATATTGAAATACATTTATCATTGATTTAATCAATTTTTCCGGTTGACGGCAAAAAGCTTTATTATGTAATAAAATAATGTATGAATCTGCGATATTTAATATTTTATGTGTCTTTGCATTTCAAAACGAACGTAACTTTTTTTTTTTGTTCATTGGAGAAACTAATAGGATTATACGTTGCTTTATGACTTTCACAGAGCTTGTACGATGAAAGCAAACTTTGCAATTCCTTTTAATAGTTTTAGTTGAAAAAAGAATTATTGAATAAAAAGCTAAATTTGTTCATCAAAATATCCTCCAGATTGATTAAAAACGATGCTTCTACCGCAGTCTCAAACTTCTGTAAAAAAAATTGTAAAAGAGATCAAACAGAAAATATCTACTTCTGCTACTTGCAAAAAATTATAATTTCATTAAGACATTAACTTTGCAAAATATTTTTCGGAACTAAAGTAAGAAAAAATAAAAGTTCTAGTTTCAAGTCAGGCTGAGAAATAGAGGAAAATATTTGGGGGAGGAAGAGGTTATTTCAAATTTAAATTGAAAGTGTTCCATTCGGGATATTTTGGAGAAAATGATTATTTAATGCTAAAAGCTGCGGTGACACGTAGTGGCGCATGCCGAGGAGGCCAAGAATCGCGACCTGACCCCGAGATATTGCGTACCCTCCTCCGCTTCTCCTTCATTTCGCAGTCCACGAAAATCCAGAGCGGCTCCCAACATTGATTTACGTGCAATTAAACGTTCGAGTTTATCATTACGTCGTAATTTATGACTATCTCGCCCGCGAGATCGAGGGAAATAGAGAAACTTGGTCGCAACATTGAGGAAGTAATTCTTCAACGATTCATTCGGAAACGTCAAAATTTTACATCCTGAAGAGTAAATTTCGAAGTAAATTGCAACGATAAAATGAGTCAGTGAAATTTTTAAAATAATGAACATTTAGATAAATTGACGACGCACTGTTCACATATTGTTTTCACGCATCTCAAAATTCTCTTACTACCACAAATAAAAAAAGACTTCTGATAATTCCAAAACAAAAAAGCTCTCTCTCTGAAATTGAAATAATCTATCACAATTCCAAAAAAAAAACTTGAAACTTGCAACAACAAAAGAGCGAAGATTATTTTCCGTCATCGAAAAATTCTCCTTCTCCCACAAACTAAAAAGAAACCTTCTCATAATTCCCAAACAGAAACCTTAAAATCTGCGTCATCCTGAGCGATAAAAATACATGTCTTCTGAAATCTCAAATACTCCTGCTCTAAAACCGAAAAAAATCTATCACAATTCCCCAAAAAGACCTTAAAACCTGCAACGTTCAAAATTCTCGTACTCCCACAAACCGAAAAGAAACCTTCTCGTAATTCCAAAACAAAAATCTTAAAATCCGCACAACTCAAAACGGCACAATTAGATGTCATCTAAAATCTTTAATCCTGCCGCTCTAAAATTAAAAAAACTTATCAAAATTCCAAAAGAAACTTTGAAACCAGCAACATCAAAGGAGCGAAAATTATTTTCCGGCATCTAAAGATTCTCCTATTCCCACAAACCAAAAAGAAACCTCATAATTCACCCAAAACGATACAACTACCAATTCCGACTCTCAAAACCAGCCGTCCTCAAAGCAAAAACAAAAGGAACCTCTCAACAATTCCAAAAAAAAAACTTTAAAACCGTAACACCAAAAGTGCTAACAGAAGCCGTCGGTTCTTTGATGTCCACATGAACAATTCATCCAACAATTCGCATTCCTGACCAGCTTTCCCGCGGGATGCGCGAACGTGTCGGTTGCGCAAACGGTCGAAAAGTGCGATGCAATAAATAAAAGCCGATCCTCGGGCGATCGGTGTATGCGTGTTTGTACTTATTAAACATTCGGACCACGATGACCGCCGCGGCGGATATAATCTCGGCGCGGCCGGCTAATAAATTACGCCCGGCACAAACGGACCACTATCATCGTCGACAGACACGTTCGTGGCAAGATGCCCCTTATCTCATCGAAGTTACAATAATCACTCTCTCCTTCCACGTCCGTCCCCTCTGTCTATGTTCGCATGAATCTCTGCCCCGACGCATTTTGCGCGTGCTTCTGTGTTGGTAGCACTGCTGGAGGAGAGAGATCATACGCGTGCCCATTTCCGTTTGGAAAAATCGAGAGCAGCGTGAGACTAAACGACGCCAAATCGTGGAATCATATCGATGATTTTCATTTAGACGAGATGGACTTATGTGTTGGTGTATTTTGGTCTTTTTTGGAGCTGAGAATAGAAAAGGGAGAAGATAACATGGTGTTGTTGCGATTTGAAACCCTTGGCATACAATTTGTTTTGTGACTGTCTGCGCATTCAGAATTAACCCTTTGCGGTCCGAGTTATTTTATTAATTTTGGTAGTGGGCCAAATAAAATTAATTTTGCAATATTTTCTATCATTAGTTATTAATTTTTTTAAATTATATCAATAACTATAGGTATTGACGGGCATTTGGGTGATATTACAAAATCATTGTGAAATTGGAAAGTCGATATTAAATTGTCAGAAAATAAAATCGAGTGAAAATCTATGTCGAGCACTGCTCGACATACGACCGCAAAGGGTTAAATTAGTAAAATAAAGATTGATTAGTGATCCTTAAGAGTAGATGTGCCGTTAAATTGATTGAATTTATATTTGTTAAGTGGATAATATGAAATGAGATGGATTAAGAAGTGGAAAAGATGATTATGGTTGTTATGTTTTATTGGATGGAATTTCTATTCTACGGTTGTCCAATAAACTTGGAAAATTTTTTGAAGAAATTGAGAAACAGTCATTTTGACTTTCTTGGTGGTTCTAGTGTTAATATGTCCTATAGTTTAACGTAGTAATGATGATGTAGACATCATTTTATCGTGAGGTGTCTCACTGATATTTTTAATTTTGTAGGTTTTTAGAAACTTGAAAATTTTCTATCTGATCTACCACATCACGAATAAGCGACGTGAAAAGAAGTTGAAGACTTGAACTCACATTCAGAGAGATTTTGTTCAGATTACCGTCGGCTATGGAAAACTTTTCCTAAATTGTTATTTTATATGAAATGAGATGGAGTGCAACGGAAACAACTTAAAATATTTTGATTAAAAGTTTGTAGAAGACTTGAACTGACAATCGATGGGGACTAAATTTAAATTCTCGACACTATGGGAGATTTTTCTTATACATTGTACCTTTGGTGTTTCAAAATTCACCGGAAACAATAATTTGTAGAAGAAATAATTATAAAAATTGACGCTATAAGAAATACAAGAGAGAAAAGTTGAAAAAGAAAATAAACTTTGTAACTCCATTTTCTCAGTGCAACCGAAACTAGAATTTATAAGATTTTACACGTGGTTTGATCGGAATGCAGAGATTTCTTTTTGTTCTTTGAAACTGGAGAGCGTAGAGATTCGAAATGTCTTAATTCCGAGCTGAATTAAATTTCCACTTCAGAGTATTAATGTTATCTTAGTGTCCAAGAGAAAAACATATTTTTCTATTGAAAAATTAAATAAGAAAATTGACCATATTTTGCTATGATCGCGCTATGTAATGTAGAATTGATAAATTTCTGTGAGCAAAACCAGATTCGATTCGTGCTTAAAGATAAGACGGACTTTCAAATAGAAATATCTTAGAAATAAAGGAATTTTGACAGCTGTCATCGTTACACGTTTTAGACGCGTATATCTACTTTCTCCGAGGAGAAGCTTAATAAAAAATTACGGAGATACGAGGATTCGTTTAAGTAAAGAGTAGTCGGTACTCAGAACCATCCGAAGCAGTCGTTTCATTGAGTGCATTGCAGAATTTTCTTTTAATCATCATTCACCAGCATGTAACACTGTACAGAATACATCATTCCAATAATATAAAAGTTCTAAACTGCCTTATATTTAGTTTATACTCTCCCATTCACAAACACTAAAATTACAACGTTTCATTGACTGCAAAATAAATTACAGACTTGTTTTCAATTAACACGGAGTATCACTGTGCAGAACGCATCATTTCTGTAATATAAGGATTGTTAATTGACAAAAAACTTTTTATTAAAATTTTACTCTCGCGGTTGAAATCTGAAGCACACAAATCTTAGAGCACGAAATAATTATTCAACAACTAAATTCTGCCAATATAAAATCCAAAGATTCACACATAAATACTAAAAATCTACTTGAAGGTATTTAATTAATCCTGAAAGTGCGTCATCTACTCGTTTAGAGTAGTCTAAATAATATTTTTAAAATATTTAAAAACTCGTTTGCAAAGATAAAATTAAATTTATTAACTCAATAATCTATATTTTACAAAATAAATTTATCTATAAGTATATCTAATTTATCCCTCCCTTCTAAAATCAGAAAATTTTTATAAATAATTAAGAACCCAAAATTGTAACTGCTGTATCAATTCCACTGTTAAAGCCAGCAGAAATATCACAGTTATTTAAATTCTCAACTATAGAGAGAATAAGCGAAAGATCAAAATTCTGCAAAATTGTCAGCACAAAAGGAATCTTTGCTTTCAAGGATATAAGTCCGTAATTTCACTGTAAATCGAAGAACAAAGTGGTTGGAGGGCGTATACAAAAGCGTCAACAGTCTGGCGTACTATTCCACTTACTCTTCGTCGTTTCGCGCGATAAAATAATCGCCGTCCAAAGATTAGGCACTTAACACACGGCGCCTCTGGACTTTACACGATATACTTTAATCGTGCACGATATTTTAGTAAACAAAATATTTATGGCGGTTATCGTTGCCCGCGTTATTTTCAATCAATTTTTTTTCCTTCTCTCGCTCCCTTCGCAACGTCCGAGAAGAGGAGACGAAAAGAGGCAAAACGTACGGTCCGAAACGAAGGATAAATCACTCTTCGTTCCTCGAGAGGCTTGAAAGGACGATGGAACCGCTACCGGTTTTGCCAACTGCGAGAAATTAATTTTACTCGTGGAGAGAGCCGTAACAAAACGATTCCGACAAATCGAATAATTTCGTCCATATCTCAGAGATTTTTCTCGATCAATGTTTATTAGAAGAAAGCAACGATAGTCGCTGGAAAATCGAAGCTGACTCGAAGAAAATCTACGTCTACCTTTTCTTCGTTCGAGTTACAAAATTGTCTTCAACGTACAAATTTTTAGAAGTGGAGAAAATTTGAAGACGTGAGAGCTTATTTTGCCAATCGCGAGAAATTAATTTTACTCTTGGTGAGAGCCGCAACAAATCGAATAATTTCGTCCATATCTCAGAGATTTTTCTCGATCAATGTTTATTAACAGAAAGCAACGATAGTCGCTGGAAAATCGAAGCTGATTCGAAGAAAATCTACGTCTACCTTTTCTTCGTTCGAGTTACGAAATTGTCTTCAACGTACAAATTTTTAGAAGTGGAGAAAATTTGAAGACATGAGAGCTAATTTTGCCAACCGCGAGAAATTAATTTTACTCTTGGTGAGAGCCGCAACAAATCGAATAATTTTATCCATTTGTCAGAGACTTTTCTCGATCAATGTTTATTAGAAGAAAGCAACGATAGTCGCTGGAAAATCCAGGCTGATTCGAAGAAGATCTACGTCTACCTTTTCGTCGTTCGAGTTGCAAAATTGTCTTCAACGGACAAATCTTTGGCGGCGGAGAAAATCTGATGCCATGAGAGGAGAAAAGAAATGGAGTTTTCAATTGAAGAAGGGATATTTATAAAATTGTATTTTGAATTCAACGGGAGAATCCGCGAAAAAAGCCACATCAAAGGAATGCCGATCGTATTCGAGGTTCACCTTTCCGCCTCACGTCGGCTTCACTCTCCTTCTTTTGTCAGCGAACCTGCGCTTAATGCATCGGTTCAATTAGCGGCGAACCGGTGACACGAAACGATCAATTACGTTTGTTTACAAGCTGTACCCTTTAACTTCGAACGCACTGAACAGTCGTTTCAGAGAGAATTAACATTTTTCGAATACCGGCTTCGTATTTCGCAAATGCGAGGACCGGAGAGAATTTTCGGAAATGAGAAAACCTGTGTGCTCGGTGACACGGTAACTGTGAGTAGTCTTCTGGACTTTTGTATAATTTCAGCATCCTTGAGATTAATTTTGAAAATAAGTATAACTATGTGTAATTAAAATTTCAATTCCTTGCGAAAATCTGTGATAAATAAAATGGAAAATGTTCAAGCAAGCTTTAAACTTTGCAAAGTACGAAGGATATGGGGATCTTGGGACTTGTGGTTTGAATTTTATGCTGTCGATTTAAAAAATTGTTTCTTGTCCTGAGGATGCAGAAATCGAAGTACAATCATATGATTGTACCTGCTATTAAATGACTACAGCAATTAAAATATAAGATACTAAAGCAAATTTGAACTCTGCTGATAGTGCGAAGAAACTTCTGGTTTCAATTTTATGCTGTCGATTAAAAAAATTGTTTCTTGTCCTGAGGATGCAGAAATCGAAGTACAATCATATGATTGTAACTGCTATTAAATGATTACAGGAATTAAAATATAAGATACTAAAGCAAATTTGAACTCTGTTGATAGTGCGAAGGAACTTCTGATTTGAATTTTATGCTGTCGATTTAAAAAATTGTTTCTTGTCCTGAGGATGCAGAAATCGAAGTACAATCATATGGTTGTAACTGCTATTAAATGACTACAGTAATTAAAATATAAGATACTAAAGCAAATTTGAACTCTGCTGACAGTACGAAGGATAAGATCTTAGAACTTCTGGTTTGATTTTTATGCTGTCAATTTAAAAAATTGTTTCTCGTGCTAAAAATGCATAAATTGTAGTATCAATCTGCATGGCTGCTATTCAATGGCTACTATTATTAAAATATAAAATGCTAAGTAAAGTTTGAACTCTACTGACAGTACGAAGGATAAAATCTTAGAACTTCTGGTTTGATTTTTATGCTGTCAATTTAAAAAATTGTTTCCTATGCTGAGAATGCAGAAATTTAAGTATAAAATGGTGTATCTACTACTACAAGGTTAAAGTAATGAAAATAAAAAGGATAGAAGAAGTTTTCTGAATTGAGAAAGAGTTCGCTGGAGTTATTGGAAGCGTCGGGATGTCAATCGCTTGAATCTACTTATAATTAATGAAAAAATCTGTTCCCAGGGCTTCGTGTAAAACAATTTGCAAGTTCATCTTCCATATTTCCCGTCGAATAGCTACGACAATTAGGACAAAAAATACAACTCCAACTTTCAAAACCCAAAATGTACATGCAGAAGTTATGACAATTATCTGTCGCCTCCATCTTCCAAATAACTGAATCTCCTTCCAATTAATTTATATAATCTATCCTACATACAATCACATAATATTCTTCATAGAAACCCGTCTAAAATTCCACTTTTCCCATGAAATAATAACTATAACCGAATTCGAGAAGGCAGCAGCAAATTATAATACAAAAATACCTCAGTCTCTCATTCGTCTCTTTTTAATCCCCTTGCCCTACGTTTTTCTTTCTAACTACGAGCGCAATAATTCAAAATAAATCAATTCCTCATTTTTCACTGATTTCTGATATTTCTAATTAACCGCAGCATTAACAGTATAGGAATAATTTTATCGTTGCGTGGCCAACTGACATTTTCAATTTAATAGTTTTTCGAAGACTTCAAAATTTCTTTTGACATTTACAGCATCACGAATGTCACACGTTATAGGCTAAGGGGTTAAATCTACGTACGAAACGCAAAAGATCCTCAACATTTTATGTCCCCATACACTCAACGATTTCACCGATGCCTGATCTTGCAAATAAGTATTGTTAAACGTCTGCTTGGCAGAGACACGTAAAATAAATCACGCGAGACGTTTTCGTGCGTGTCTTCCCTTCGTGTTTCCAACGACGACGAAAAAACCCAAGATCCTCGAAGCGTCAAACTTCGCATCGCGCTTACGTATAGTTGTATCCAACGAGTCTCCCTTTTTTCCTCGTCATCAGCAATCCACGACATCATGAACAAACCAAGAAACCCGTTTGCCATGTTGCTGGTACGGTGAATATATCACCGGGCGTTACGTCGCCGATAAGCGTCGGACTCGTCCGCAACTGGTCAGCCAACGTGGAGCAATATTCCAATTACGGAATCAGGAGCAATAAAATTGCCCGATCGAATTATCCCCGCGGATTTGTTTCCATTAAGAGCTACAAACCGACTTCGAATCGTATCCGCCGCATCGTCCATTCTCGCGATCGTCACGGCTAACAAACCAGAGTTGTACTCATTGGAAATTCTCTTTTAGGAGCTCACTAATATGGGGTGTTATTTCTGTCAAAGTTTCGTAGATAATAGAAGTAACGACTGGTGTTTACAAAAAATCAGTACTATCGATGATATCTTACAAGTGAACTTTGTAAACATTTCTAATGGAAACATGTTCGTTAACGGTATGGCAAGAATTGCAAATTTTCATCGACAGCACGAATCTCAGACCTATACTGCGAATTTAGAAAGAAGTCACTCGGTATGAGGTACGAGGTAAGGGTAGACTATGTTCGCAATACTTTAGTCGTTGAAACCTGAGTGAATGACAATAGAAAACTAAACTCTTATTTCGTCGCTAAGACGTCGATCAGTGACGTATTAGAATCGAAAAGGCGCGAGATCGAGGGACGTCGGGCGAGTCGGAGCAAACCACTTATCAAGTGACTTCTTTCTAAAGGCGATCAGTATAGAGTGAATAGACAAAGAAGTCAATCGGTACGAGGTACGAAGTAAGGGTAGACTATCTTCGCAACACCTTATCTCCATTGGATTGGTCATTGAAACCTGAGTGAATGACAATAGAAAACGAAACTCTTATTTCGTCATTAAGTGTTTTTTTTTCGACCAGTCACGCATTAGAATCGAAAGAACTCGAAATCGAGAGACGTCGGGCGAATCGGAGGAAAATAATTGTCAAGTGACTTCTTTCTAAACGCGATCAGTATAAAGTGAACAGACAAAAAAATCAATCGGTACGAGGTACGAAGTAAGGGTAGACTATTTTCGCAACACCTTATCACCATCGGATCGGCCATTGAAATCTGACCGAATGACAATAGAAAACTAAACTCTTATTTCGTCACTAAGTGTTTTTTTTCGACCAGTCATGCATTAGAATCGAAAGAACTCGAAATCGAGAGATGTCGGGCGAAACGGAGGAAAATAATTGTCAAGTGACTTCTTTCTAAAGGAGATCAGTATAGAGCGAATAGACAAAGAAGTCAATCGGTACGAGGTACGGAGTAAGGGTAGAATGTCCTCGCATCGCCTTATCTGCATCGTATCGGCCCTTGAAACCTGAGCGAATGACAACAGAAAACTAAACTCTCATTTCATCATTAAGTGTTTTTTCGACCAGTCATGCATTAGAATCGAAAATTAAGATCGAGAAACGTCTCTTACACGTCGGGCGAATCGGAGCATCTTATCGAGTGACTTCTTTCTAAATCCATAGTATAAAATAATACATGTAAAGAAGGGCCCCAAAGAAGGGCTCAGAGAAAGAGAAAGCAAACATCATCCGAACGATCGAAAGAGGAGACAGACTATTCCAGCCCACCGTCACAAAAGAGGTATATATACCCTGTGGAGGGTTCTATCGTCAGTCCGGCATGGCCAATAAGCAACGAGGACAGAGGGATGACACTCACCCAGTGCATGCCGGTGGTAGGAGGGGCGCGCTCCTCATACACTCCCATCAGGGTGGCTGCTGTCGCGGGGTAGTTCCCGCCGAGGGTGCGCGACGCCGAAGCTGCTTGGGGGGGAGTCCCGGGGGATCCGCTTGCCGATAACGCGGAGATGGCGTCCGCTGCGCAGGTTCTCTTCCCTGTCCTCTGATTCTTCTTCCTCTCCTTTTTCTTCCTCCTCCGCCACCCTCCACGAACCTCTCTTAATTCCCTACCCCCGAAGAAACGTCACAAGTTCCGCAGGTTACTTCCTTGCGATTCGATCATCCGAGAACCAACGAATTCCGAGAGGAAGAAATAAAACGGTGCCCTCTCGGGCACATTTTAACGCTGAAAAAAAGAACCACTCGTTCCTTCCTCTTCCGATCCTAACGTACGATTGATCGGTTGATGTCCAAATTCCTTGGTTGTCAACGATACACCCGATTCACTGTTCACAATATCACTACGTTCATCGGTGCATCCCCGTTGACACAGTCCAGTCGATGATGTCCTGTCCACGCATCTCCATACTCGATGCGATAGATTGAAATCCTCCGTTCGATCCTAATTGTCACAAATCACTGATCGAAAACGACACCGGATCAGTTCCCGCACCTGCACACCGAACACACTCGCAGTGTCCTTCTCCGGGACATCGGACGTGAATCGATTGCTTCGTCCTTCGCCGTTGGCACGGCCGGGCATACGTCAGGCCCGTTTCATGGCGCATGTGCTCCGTGACGAGACGCGACGGAATCCGACGAGTATTCACGACGAGGAGGAAGGACGACGTCAGAAGACGAGAGGTATACGCGCGAGCACGCTGCGCCACGGTAAGAGTATCTACAGGCCCGTCTTCCGAGCCGAAGCCGCGATGCGGAGTGAGGGAACCGGCACAGCTGCAACTGGTTCCAGTCGGATACAGCGCCACGAAGCGGAGGAACCGAGAATAAACGACGTTTCAAGGTGGGGTGGATACGGTCTGCGAAGGACCGCCCATCGTTGCCCCCACCACGGATCTATTCGTCGCGATAGGCTCCGCCCCTTTGCAGAAAGCCTGCTTTCCTTCTTTTCCTCGGGCTCTAGACACGCTCTTTTTTCTCCCTCCCTCTCGCGACTTGATTTTTCTCCTTTTCTCTCCGCCTCACTATGTTTCTCTCTTTCTCTCTGTTCCTTTCTGCTTGCTCTCGTGCTGTCTCTTTCTTTCTGTTGATCTGTGAGGCTGTCTCTGTCGACTCGATCCTCCTGACTGCTGCTTCGCTCCACGCCGATGCTCTGGAGAACCGTCTACGTGAGAGAACAGCGAATCCGCTGCGGTGAACAGTGGCGTAGGCTAGGGTACACTTCTTGCGGATACTCTGATCCGACGCTCAACGAGGGATGATCTGTTTGAGATGAATTATTTTCTTTGAGATTTTTACAGCTTTAATTTCTACGTTAAGTTCGCCTGGAACTGGAAATGGGCCTGCTTGGAGGTTCTATCCGGCCAACTATAGAGCTTCAAATACTAGTATAGCCTAGGAAGATTTTTTTAGGAGTGATAGGCAAATTGGTGCAACAGTATTGATGACGCGCGACAAATTGGGCCTGATTCGCGAGATAAAGTGAAACATATCCTTGTTCACACATATTTTCTTGCCGAAGAAGCCACACGTTCACACCGAACGTATGACGAAGATAATGAACGATCCGCATTGAAGCAAGTGGGAGAACGCCATGTCAACGACGAAAGAAGTGTTCTGTTTTTGGTTGTATTGGCCAAGCTTAAGGGTTCTAGGAACGATATGGTGGAAATAGGAGGTGACAAGACCCCCTCTTGCCGCTCTGATCTATCCTTCGCTATTACAGAGCCGTTGCGGCCTGTAGGGCCCCGCTTAGAGGCTCTATTTGGCCCATCACAGATTTTCAAATAACGGTATAGAAATAAGGGATGTTTTTTAATGGTTGCTGAGTCCTTTAGTCTAGGGCCCACAACATTAGATGGGATGATGTTCAAGTCTCATATGACTATTAATTATTTTTGTTTTATTATAGCTGGAACAGTAATTGAGCAATGTTCTCGACATGATTGTTTCGAAGATCCTGATTATTTACATTATACAAGTAAAAACCACGTAGAAAAAAAATTGTTAATTTTTCATCGGTAACCAGATTTGAACTCTGGGCAACTCATTGGGAGTCCAAGTCTCTGTCACCTTGTCCACTATTGTCTCCACTAGGTAAATTATTAATAATGACATTTCTAACAATAGAATTATTGTCTATTTTTATATATAATTAATCATGAGAATGAGTTATTTCTTCTGTCTTTAGGTTTAATCCTCGGGAAATTCTGTTCTCCGTAAGATCTCATTCTTGGAGTCTCAAACTGAAATCCCAAACGTAGGAGTCCGTGCTTTTATCAGCGCCGTCATCATAGACGGCTTGAAATTCTCTTTTCTTCTTGAATCTTCCTTTCCAGCGGTGCGTCCGTTTAAAGGAGAATTTACAGTGTGTAGCATGCCATGAATCACCGTGACTGTAATAGAAATATCAGGAGGAAAAATTCCAAAGGTGACGATGTGAGTCGAACCCAAAGCTATCTCGTAATTTCAGACTAACGATACATCAGTCGATTAAAACTTGTTTCGATTCGACTACGATAATACTTATGATTTATTTTATGCCGATTTAATTGTCCGTCGAGCATCTGTTAACGGACGTTTTTGTCAAAGATCTTTTATCGGCGTATACATAAAAAGATAAAAATCCTGGGATTATTAAATACTAATAATTCCATGACATATTAATATTGCAAGAAATATGACGAAAAAAATAATGATGGGAAGAGTAATCTTGAAATTTACATTCTTTTTACTTTTTAGCTGATGCTAAATTTATATTTATTTATATCTACTAAGATGTATGTCAAGTTAAAGTCCCACATTTCTTGTCACTATGCTCGAGTTCAAATCGCTCGTCAGGTTTTCAACATTTTTTTTAATCAAAATTTAAAATATCTAAAATATGTATCAATATGTACAAATTTAAAATATGCTAACCTGAGTGATTTGGAAACCAGCTAAAATTGTAGATCTTATGTGACATAATAATAATGTCTCAAATCGAAATAAGAAGCAGATTATCCATTATTAATTAGTTAGGAAGTTAAAGACTCTTACTCTCAATTAGTGGGTGAGTTCAAAATTTTAATTACCATTTAAAAATCTTGCCTAATATAGTATTTACTATATCGTAGTTCCTCAACCCATCAAAAAACAATGGGTGAGATAATGTGATAGTATTACATAGCTGACCTAGAAACTAGGTGGAATAAGCATAACAGTTAAAACCGGAAAACTGCAAAAAAAAGAGGAGAGTATACTATATACCTACTTCCACCTTCAGAATATAATACGCATAATTTTTATGAGTATTTTAAGAAATAAGCGGCGCACAGCCGTCCACTTAAGCGATCGGCCCACTTAACTTCTCGTCCGTGATATTCACCGGTGAATTTGCATAAACAACGAAATTACGGAATTACGCGGAAACGTCGCATTGCCTTTTGTCACGCGAGACTGACGAACGATAGTCCGGCTTTACTGTTATGCCGATCGGCGACCGATCTTTCCTTCTTGCGACGCAAAATCGTCCAGGATTCGAGAAGAAACTGATACTCGAAAAATTATCAGAGCTACCAAGGTATCAATTACTTGATGGAACGTACAGTAGAAACACATAACTTTGAATTTTCCGTGCAGTTTTTCCAGCGCACATAAAACTCCATCTCATCTACTCATAGACTCAACGATCGCGTTTTCTTAACCGATTTTCCTTCTTGCAGCACAAAATCGCCTAGGATTCAAGGAGAAACTGATACTCTAAAAATTATCAGAGCTACCAAGGTATCAATTACTTGATAGAACGTACAGTAGAAACACATAACCTTGAATTTTCCGTGCAGTTTTTCCAGCACACATCAAACTCCATCTCATCTACTCATGGACTTAACGATCGCATTTTCTTAACCGATTTTTCTTCTTGCGAAACAAAATCGCCAAGGATTCAAGGAGAAACTGATACTTTAAAAATTATCAGAGCTACCAAGATATCAATTACCTGATAGAACGTACAGTAGAAACACATAACTTTGAATTTTCCGTGCAGTTTTTCCAACGCACATAAAACTCCATCTCATGTACTCATAGACTCAACGATTGCGTTTTCTTAACCGATTTTCCTTCTTGCGAAACAAAATCGCCTAGGATTCGAGAAGAAACTGATACGGTAAAAATTATCAGAGCTACTAAAGTATCAATTACTTGATGGAACGTACAGTAGAAACACATAACTTTGAATTTTCCGTGCAGTTTTTCCAGCACACTCCATGTCTCTTCCACTCATGAACCAAACGATCGCGTTTTCTCTACCGATCTTTCTTTTTAGCGACATAGAATTGCTCAGGATTCAAGAAGAAAGTAATATTAGAAAAATGATCAGTGCTACAGGAGTATCAATTACTTTTGTTAGTACACCGAGTGATAGTATGATATATGTTTGAATTTTCCGACCAGTTTTTCCAGCATACGTCGAAATTCATCTCGTCCATCCATGGACCAAAGGATTGCGTTTTTTCAACCCGGATGAAGGTTTGATTTACCGGTAAATTCGCGTCATCGGCGAAAGACTGGAAGGAGAATTCAGAAGGCAGCCGAGCGGGGCAGTCGCATCCGGCCACGCTTTCTGCGGTCTCCTTTTTATTTCGCTCGCTGGAAAGTCGATTCGGCGGAACAGCATAGAGTGGCCTTCGTCTTTTTACCTTCAAACGCGAAACCAAACCTTTTATACGCGACATTGTTCCACTCGCGGTCTTCAGAACTGCAGATTTTTCTCGATGACGGACAATTTCACGTTTCCTGGCGATCATTCGAAAATACTCTTCGTGACGGAGAGCATTTAGGGTTGCGTGATGAGATTGCAGCAACTTTGGAGAACATGGTTTTGCAGGATGATGCAAATGGGACAGAGAGTTGTAATTGATTTTGTTTTACGACCAACTGTTTACGACGAAAGTCATTTAAAACGGAGACTTTTTAGCGAAATGACCGCAGGTAGTTGTAGATAAAAAAGTAGAGAAAACTTCTCACAAAATAATTTGAACACAAAAAAATCTGATTCTAATTTATCGCCACTTGTATACACGATTATAGTTGAAAAATTGAAATATAACCATTGAACTATGATATTGATTAGCACTAGATTTACCAACGTAAAATCTATTATATTTAAATATGTTAAATATGTACCTTAAAGCAAGGAAAATTAAGACGTGGAAAAGTTGATAGATTCGGTAATTTATATTTTATACGATGGACGAAGAATATTTATTCTACGGTTCTCTCATGAACCCGTAGAATTTTTGGAAAAAATTGTGTACCAATCGTTTCAACTTGCTTGGTAAATTTAGTGTTAGACACAGAGTAATTTATAATTTCTGTACATTAAACTTTGACTCTCTGATAAAAAAAAAAAGAAAGTGCTCGTCGATATCAAGTAATTATCTGTCAATATTCAAAAAAGCCTCCGATCCGAAAAAACTTAATACTCACAATCAGAAATGACCGCCGATACGACAAATTGGACAAGAAAGTGAAAAAAAAACCTGCAGTATTCGCGAAAACCGTGAAACATCTGCCCCAAATCTTCTCAACAGTCTCGTCCTCCATTCGAAATTGATTTCACCGTTAATTTATAGCACAAGGATATTTTAATATGGCCAATTAAGAAAAATCACAACCTTTCGTATCTTTTACCACGATGTGAATTCGAAGATGGAATCACGCGAACGAGCTATTCGCACGCAAAAATGATCGGTCACATCGTCCGATCGACGTTCGAATTGACATTCAAATCGACCGAACCTTCGGATTACCATCTAAATCGGTTCTCCAGCTCGCGCGAACTTTCTAATCCACGGTTCGCCGGTCGAGGAGAGCGCGAGGTGATCCCTGAACAAAAGGGACCTCGCAAAAAGGGCTTCGGCCTTTTTCACGAAGTTGCGGCTCGAGCGTAACGTGTCCGTTGCTTCTCCTCTTGGATTCCACTGAAAAAAGTGCAGAGAGAAGGAGAAACAAGAGAGAAATAAAAGAGAGGAGAAAGACAAAGAGTGGCGAGAGGCTAAGGGGAGAAGGGAACTTTGAAAAGGGAGAGGTAAAGTTGAAAGAGAAAAGGGTGAAAGAAAGTAAAAGAGTCTGAAAAGAAGAACGAGTGGATGCTGAAGAAGAGCGAGAGAGGGTGAGAATGGGAAAAATTATGATAAAAATGGAAGTCACGTCAACTTCAAAATAAGAGAGCTGGGAACGCTGATGCGAAAAAATGAAGACAAACCGGAAAATTGTTAAAAAGAGAAAAACTATGGGAAATATGACACAAGTGCTTGAAGATAGAGAATAATAGGACGGTGACACGAAGAAAACGAAGAGAAAGGGAAGAGGGATGATGCACTGAGGAAATATGGAAAATTATAAAGATACAAAAATTTCTAAAGAAGAACATGGCGCTGGTACGAAGAAAATGAAGAGAAGACGAAAGCAGAAAGTATAAATAATAAGTAAACCACAATAATACGATGTGGAAAAGGAAGCATCTAAGAAAATTCAATCATGAAGTTCAGTCAAAGTAAACGAAACAAGGAGCAAAATAAAAAAAACTGCCTGAAAGGTCAAGAAGAAAAGCAGAAAGCACAAAACAGAAAAGGGAAATGCATAGTAAAAACCAAAGAGCAGATGAAAATCTAGCTCTACATTATCGAACAGGCAAAATAAAACAAAAGAGAAGAATAGAAAGGAAACAATCAACGAAAAGGGGAAAATCAGTAAAAGAGCGAGAGAGAAGCGGTGAAAGACCTGGACAAAAGTAAGAAGAGAGAGAAAAAAAGAGAGCAAGACGAGAGAGCGACCAGCTGAAACCGAACGACGACCGTCCGATGTTCCGTCATAAAAAGGAACCGGTTTCGTTGCAACGCGGACGGAAACCGTCGTCCTCATCATCATCGTCGTCGTCGCACGCCAACCAGCTTCGATAACGCATGCTGGGGCTATTCGAATGACGGAATCCGCGAAAACATTGCTCTTGA
Source organism: Cerceris rybyensis (assembly GCA_910591515.1). Classification (NCBI taxonomy): domain Eukaryota; kingdom Metazoa; phylum Arthropoda; class Insecta; order Hymenoptera; family Crabronidae; genus Cerceris; species Cerceris rybyensis. Next base: position 6,573,969 of record OU342800.1, on the reverse strand, counting down.
CCCGTCGCGCCCTCGACTCTTTCCTCTGTCCCTCTGTCCCTCAGTTACTCTGCCCTCGATCTCTCTGTTCCTCCGCGATCGTCTCACTTTGCGGCACGATTAACTCGAGTGTTTACAGGTAGCCGCATGGAATGCAGAAAAACACGTCGACGAGGTGAATTGTCGGCAGGTAAGACGAAATTGACGTAGACCTCGTCTTCGTTGGCTACCCAATGGCTAGGTTCGAGATCTGGAGGCTGCTTTAGGTTTGCATTTTATTGCGAAATCGATTGGAAGGATAAAGTGCAGAGCAACCAGCCGGAACGAGTGTAATGCGGTAGCCGAGGAAGAGAATTTAAATCTCTCATATGGAAGAATTAATGGTGGAGAAATATTGCCAGGGGTTTAATGAGTTCCGGAGTTTGGGGACCAGTGGAAGTTGATGGTGGATTTTTTTTCGAGGGTTGTGTTTTGTTTTGGATAAATACAACGTGGATGGTTGAAGATACAGTCGATGCTGGAGTTGATATTCAGATTTTACTTATGAAAAAGTTCATAGTTGAAAAATATTTCCAAGGGATTGAATGAGTTCTGCAGTTTGGGGACCAGTGGAAGATAATGGTAGATTTTTTGTTTGCGAGGGTTGTGTTTTGTTTTGAATGAATGCAAAGTGGATGGTTGAAGATGCAGTCGATGCTGGAATTAATATTCAGATTTCTTTTATGGAAGAATTCATGGTGAAAGCGAGTAATGTGTTCCAACACCATTGGAAGATGATGATGGACTTTTTTTCGAGGGTTGTGTTTTATTTTGGATGAATGCAACGTGGATGGTTGAAGATGCAGTCGATGCAGGAGTTGATATTCAGATCTTTCTTATGGAAGAATTCATGGAAAAATATTACCAAGGGTTTGAATGAGTGCTTCAGTTTGGCGACCAGTGGAAGATAATGGTAGATTTTTTATTAGCGAGGGTTGTGTTTTGTTTTGGATGGATACAACATTGATTGTTAAAAATGAAGTTACTGTTGGACTTGATATTTAGATCTCTTTTATAGAAAAATTCAAGGGGGAAAATTTTTCCAAGGGGTTTAATGAGTTCTCGAGTTTGGGGACCGGTGGAAGAAGATGGTGGATTTTTTTTTGTGGGGGTTGTGTTTTATTTTTTCTAAATACAGCGTGAATTTTTGAAAATGCAACTGCTGCTGGAGTTGATATTCAGATCTCTCTTATAGAAAAATTTAAGGTGGAAAAATTTTTCCAAGGGTTTTAATGAGTTCTCGAGTTTGGGGACTAGTGGAATATAATAGTGAATTTTTTATTTGCAAGGGTGGTGTTTTATTTTGGCCGGATACTACGTGGATGGTCGAAAATGCAATTCCTGCTGCAGTTGATACTTAGATCTCTCTTATGAGAGCATTCATGGTGAAAAAATGTTGCCAGGATTTCAACGAGGTCTGAGGACCACCAGAGGGTGATACGTAATTTTATTCTCGTGACTTCAGAGTGCGTAATTCACCCCCTGCGCTAATAATACCATCGTTTCTTTTCCTTCTCCTGTATTTCCTCGTTTTGGCTTCTTCACTATTATTTCATGCAAAAACCTCCAATCTTAAGTAAATCCAGAATCACCACTATCTAAAAAAAATTAAATCATAATCTAATCACGCTATCCTTTCTTTCAAAAAGACCTGCCAACGTCAATCAACGCAATCCAAATCTCAAAGTCAATTTTTCTCCAATAACAGCAAGACTCCCGTGAGAAGCTCGTGACCCATGCAAAAGAGTATTCACAATAAAGACCAAAGTAAATCTACACGTCCGTCGACAGTTATAAAGAAACAGTTGGTACCTATTTTCACTGAGAAAATCGTCACTCGCAATAGAGCCCCGTGCAAGGAAGACGCGTATAAGGGGAGAAGAGAAGATCACCGGTAGAACAGGGGAGAAAAAAAAAGGTGAGAAGAGGAGGGATGCTGTTAACTTGACGCGTGAGTTCTAAACACGCAGTGACGGTACAATGAACATTGGCGCCCCATGGAGAGAGCTGGGCCCCGCCCGCCGTGAACCCCCCGTGATTGGGACTCGACGAGAACCGTCAAAGAGCCCCATAGAAGCGCGAAACCCCACATTTTCGGACCCCGCTCCGTGAAACCGCTTATACCTACGGGATCAACGTAACCGGATGAATTGTTGCAATTTGTTTCGTTCATTGATAGTCGTACAATGTGCTTCCCGTGCATTGCCTCTTTGTTTGTTTGCTGTTAAGAGTACTCGGTGGAATTACTTCGGACGATTATTAAACCCCCTGTTAGATGAATTTTCGTTGTTGTAGTTGAACCTTGGGTGGAGCATGGTGCAGTGGTAAATATTAGTAATAGGAGCTTAAGTAATGGATGAGTTTCGTTTGGAGGATTGATATTGTAATGAAAGTTTGCGAGAGTAGTTTTAGGGCAGGGCTAGTTGTGACGTTTGAGTCGTCTGTGACGCAAAATGTGTCACGAGTTTCTCACAGAAGTACTGACATTTTTTAGAAGGAATTGACTTTGGGAATTTTTGAGATTGGGATTTGGGAATTTGTAACTATTAATATTAATTTCACGTTGAATCGAAAGATAAATCAACGGTCACTGATCAATTTTTATCTTAGTAATTTGATTTCGAATTGTTGTAAAAGCGGCACAAAAAATGGTAGTGCACTGCCGTAGTAGGGCTGCCGTTTTCGAGGAGAAATTGACTTTGGAAATTTTTGAAATTGGGATGGTTGAGAGTTTCTAACTGCATTTATAATATTAATTATAATATAATAGTATTTGTAATATTAATTTCACGTTGAATCAAAGATTATATCAACGATCACTGATCAATTTTTATTTTAGTAATTTAATTCTGAATTACTGTGAGAGACTGCCACAAAAAGTATGGTACTGCACGGGATTAATTGAGAATTTTTGAGATCTAGACTGAGATGGTTGGAGACCATTATGGTTTATAACGAGGGTGAATTTCTTAATATTCAAATTTTTTTTTAAATCTGATATGCACCGAATTTTTTTTTGTCGGGTATACACTAAGATAGATTAGTGTAAAATATTTAGCCCATTTGCAAACTGCAGTTATTAAATAAAAAAAAACAAATTGACAACTCGAAGCAACAATATCCTCACCGCAGCAACAATGCTACAAAATAGGATCCCATAGAAAAACGTGTCGAAATCAAAAACCTCCGATTGCATTCCACACAAAAATCCCTCACAATTCTCAGTTTCCATTCGCCACGAAGATTCTACATTCGTCAAAGCGAACGAGTGTGATGTGAAATTGAAGAAAGGAACGAGGGAGCGTGGAAAAAAGTATGCACGCGAGCAACAATTTCATCGTGGAAATCCGACAAAAAGACTTTGGCCCCATTAGATAGCAGCGTGCACTCGAAAAGTGCAGGGGAAAGAAAAAGGAGGTGGAGGAGGATAAGAGATAAAGAGGAATTAAAATGCTCGAAATGCGAGGAACGTGCTTCTTCGCCATGGCAATAGGTATAATGAGATTTTTCAATGAAAACAAAGTATGTACACAACATCGGCACGGGAACACGATGGAAAAGGGCTTTCTGGCCTTTGACCCAGAATCCACTTTGAGCTCGATCCCGGCGCCCCGTGTTTTAAAGACTGTCGCTCGTGAGCCCCGCTTTTCGAAAGCGAATCAAAGGACCCTGAAATTACGACGAACGAGCGAGAAGAAACGATACCGGTGCACTTCAGTTTTTCCATCTTAACCGTGACACCGCCTGGAATATTATATCGCGGCCATTCTTTTTGCGCATGCAAATATTCCACGGTGGAGCAAGAAACGGCGTGCCGCAATCGTGGCAAGTTGAATCAAAAGTGGATCGAGGGTGAGAGATCATGGTTTTCTATTTGCTTTCAATGCTGAATGATTCTTATTCCTGCTTATTTTTTTATTGACTTTTCGTGCTGATATTTTACAAGAATAGCTCTCTAGTTTGCGGTACATTGCGCAGATTTCGATGATAATCTTTAATTTCCACTACTTATCCGGTAAATTTTAAGCGTTTGAATACCGGGACGGTTTTAAAAAATTACTTCGAAAAAAGCCAAATACCACTTTCGCACTCTTGAGATTTTATTTCAAAATAAGCTAAAGTTGGTGTTTTATTTTATGTAGTGCACAATAAGAACAATTTTCTCGTGCTTGTATCCTAATTTGGAATTACTTTATATTATAAAAGAGAAACCTGATGCATTCTTAACAAAGTCTTCCTTCAATTGTCAACATTGAAAAAATGTCCTGGGGTTTTTCGACACAAAAACTGAAGAGCGCGAAAGTGGCTCGTGGTACGCAAACGGTTAAATATAGATCTATGCAGAATATTTGCCTAAAACTTTCATTACTCTACAATTCTTAATGATACTAAAAATCTTCTCTTAGCTTCAGAATAAAATATTTTGTAAAAAATTTATCTCTAGTTTTTTACAACAGTTGTTGCTCTATAATTCGTCACAAGTGTTGGAAAATAAATTTTCCCCACGTTTCAAACACTCTAAATAAGAATTTCCCAAACTATGGTCTGCGCTCCAGAACTGTTCAGCAGAAGAGCGGAATTAAATTGAAGATTATTTTTTATATCGAAATGTATAAGTTATTGAGTTTAATAAAGTCTATTTAAAATAAATAACCTGATTCCTTATTAGTTTACTTACCAAAAATTTGAATTAGCTAATTCTATACGTATATCCATTAAGTTATATACTAATACTGTATATAATTTATTGTCTAATCAAAAGACCCTTCAAAAATTCAAAACATACCACAATCTCTCACATTCTCCTCAACCAACAATCTGTCCTTCAAACATTCAAGAAATGACACAATCTCTCACATTCTCCATAACCAAAAATCTGTTCCTCAAAAGTCTAAAAAAATAACCCAATCTCTCAAATTCGCTTTAATCAAAACTCTGTCCCTCAAAAACCCCCCAAAAATGCCCCAATCTCTCACATTCTCCTCAACCAAAAATCTGTCTTTCAAATATCCAAAAAAGGCCACGATCTCTCACAACCTCCTCAACCAAAAATCTGCCCCTCAAAAATCCAAAAAATAATACAATCTCTCACATTCTCCTTAACCAACAATCTGTCCTTCAAATATCCAAAATATGCCCCAATCTCTCAAATGTTCCTTAACCAAAAATCTGCCATTCAAAAATCCAAAAAATGCCCCAATATCTCAAATTCTCTTTAACCAAAAATCTGCCATTCAAAAATCCGAAAAATGCATCAAATTCTCTTTAATCAAAACTCTGTCCCTCAAAAATCCAAAAAAATGGCACAATTTCTCACATTCTCTTTAACCAAAAATCATTCCAATCAATTCATCCAACAAAATCCTGCTCGTTTACCCAAACAGCGCCAACTCTCCGCACAAAGGCCGATGCCGTCAGAAGGGGATGTCAACCCCTTAGACAGAGACATCACGGACAAGAATAAGCAGTCCGAAAATGCGGCAATTTCTATCGTCGCACGCCCTCGTTCTTCAATGCCTCGTTCTCCTAAACGGTCCACCCCGTTGCGCATTGTCATGGGGTTCGTGGGCAGAGCCGCAAGCACGCGCTGAAACCGGCAATAGAGTCGCCCGGAGTCGACGACGATGAATGACCATCTCTATGGGGCCAGTTACACGGGCCGAGCAACGATATTACAATGTCGAGGGCCCCGTAAACGTTCCAAGTTCTTAACCTGGCAAATGGTAGGCCTGGAAGGAAATGTTTCTCGGGCATTGTGCCGACGAAAATCTCTTTCGTTTTTCACAACGGCTGCCGATCGGAACGCGTGCTGGTCAATGGACGACGCGGGGATTACAGGAATTTTACTGATTCCCAAGTGGACAGTCCACTGTGTTGGGTTGTAAGGATAGGCCAAAAAGGGGGGGTCTTTGTCGTGGAAAATTTTACGGTAGTTTGCTGGGATGGTGTTCGGGCATTGTGAGGCGTGAGGTGATTAGAATGCGGGCGTTGAAAGTGGGAGTTTCGTTTTGGGCTAGGGAATATGGTGTTAACTCTTGGGAATTAAGGGTTGAAAACTGTGGGGATTATCGAAATTTAAATATTGAGTATGATTGTGGCACTATTTTTGTGGTATTACGATATAATTTGTAGCTTTGGAGGTTCGAAACTTATGTAGAATTGTAAGTCCTGAGAGAAATTACTGTAGAAAGTAAAATAGAAAATGTGAAGGGCGGAGAGACAGGGAAATTCTTTTTGTGACTGGTATGTTAACACTAAAACTACTGATGATTTATGTGATATAATATAAAAATGGAATATTCAAGGGCTAGCTCTCCTATGAATTTAACACTAGGACTACCGGCCTGAAATCTATTATATTTCAATATATTAAATATGTCATTTGGTAAAAAAGAAATAAAGGTTTTGGAAAAATGATATATTTGATAACCTGTGATTTATAAGATCCACGTAGAATATCTACTCTATGACTATCCTATTAACTTTGAGAAGTTTCTTTTAAATTGGAAATCAGTCATTTTGATCGACTTGGTACTTCTAGTGTTAAAGAATTTTAAAAAAAGTATTTATACATAATCTTGCCAAAGCCTGTCAAAAATTCCGTGTCCATGTCAAAAGCAAGTCAAACTGACTTTTTCTGTTAACATAAAAAAAGTAGAAATATAATTTTGATCGACTTGGTAAGTTTAGTATTAAACAATTCGTATGCAAGATAATTCAAGAGTTAAAGTACCACCACATGACATGTTTCAGCTACGAAATTTTGAAAATCAAAATCTCCTATCTCCACTATAAAACATCCACTCAATTTTAGAAATATGTACATACAATTTTGCCAAAGACAAAATTCCATGTCAAAAGCAAGTCAAACTGACCGTATCTGTTAACATGGAAAAAGGAGGAATAGAAAAAAATGAGGGATTCGAAGAGAAAATGAAAAGGAAAAAGACAAAGGCACGTAGGCACCTGAGAGGACGAGGGAGCCTCGTCAGTGCCTCTCATTTTATCCTTATCCCTCGAAGGCGTTCGTTTTAGGGTGGCGCGGACGGATATCCTCTTACCGCCACGTGGCCTGCACGTGCCCCTTTTGCCGACCAGTCCTTCTCCTGCGAGAAGAGAGCAAAGAGGGTCCTTCGAGGGACCGACGCCCCTCTCGTGTGCCTATAAGGCTATTAATTAAGCGAGATTCGGAACACGTCAGATTTTTCGAGTCTCCACTTGCGCGATCTCCGTGCCGCGGCACGCTCGCCTTTGGGGCTTTGAAATTCGGCACGGGGATCGAAATGGTTCCGATTGCTCGTTACTTTGCAATACGGAGAGGAAAAATATCAAAGTCTCGGTATAATCGGACGGTACGTTTTCGAGGATTAAATATTTCAAATTTAACATCGTAATTGCTTATTAGAAGCCGACGACTCTTTCAGACTTTCTTTTCGACTTTTCTCAGCAACTCTTTCAGTATCTCGTCCTACTTTTTCCAATTTTCCTTCAACTCTATTTCCAACGACTCTTTCAGACTCTCTTTGCGACTGTTTCCAACGTCTCTTTCAGTTTCTCTTCATACTTTTTGCGGCAACTCTTCAAATTCTCTTCCGATTCCTTTCAATGATTCTTTCAGTTTCTCTTTCTACTCTTTGCGACGATCCTATCATGTTCTCTTTCGACTCTATTTCCGACGTCTCGTATAGATTCTTTTTACAGACTAATGTTAATAATTATTTGGAGATTAATATGAATATTAGTACACTAATATTTAAGAAGAACGAAGAAAGTTAAAATTGCCAGCAAGGGAGGCAGGATTAATGCAAAAATCTGCAAAAGTCTATCGATTCTAACAATAAGTCGTATCTCGATGGTCTGATAGTTTGATCCTCTGTATAAATACGAATAATGTGAATATTGGTACACTAATATTCAAGAAGAAAGTCAAAGAGATTAAAATTGCCAGAAAAGTAACGGGCATTAATGCAAAAATCTGCTAAAGTCTATCAATTCTAAGCAGTGTCTCAACAGCCCGATAGTTTGATCATTTGTACAAATATGAATAATTAGTACACTAATATTTAACAAGAAAGTCGAAGATGTTAAAATTTCCAGTAAAGGAAGGAAAATTAATTAAAAAATCTGCTAAGGTCTATTGATTCTAAGTTGTGTCTCAACAGCCCGATAGTTTGATCATTTGTACAAATATGAATAATTAGTACACTAATATTTAACAAGAAAGTCGAAGATGTTAAAATTTCCAGTAAAGGAAGGAAAATTAATTAAAAAATCTGCTAAGGTCTATTGATTCTAAGTTGTGTCTCAATAGCCCGATAGTTTGATCATTTGTACAAATATGAATAATTAGTACACTAATATTTAAGAAGCAAGTCGAAGACGTTAAAATTTCTAATAAAGCACGGAGAATTACTTAAAAAACCTGCTAAGGTCTATCGATTCTAAGTCGTTTCTCGATAGCCTGACAGTTTGATTCTCCGAATAAATACGAATATGTGTCTTAATACACTAATATTGAAGAAGAAAGTCAAAGAGGTTAAAATTGCCAGAAAGTTGAGGGGAATTAATGCAAAAATCTGCTAAAGTCTATCAATTCTAAGCAGTGTCTCAATAGCTCGATAGTTTGATCATTTTTACAAATATGAATAATTAGTACACTAATATTTAACAAGAAAGTCGAAGACGTTAAAAATTTCAGCAAGGGAAGGAGAATTAATACAAAAATCTGCTAAGGTCTATCGATTCTAACTCGTGTGTCGATAGCCTGACAGTTTGATCCTCTGTATAAATACGAATAATATGTGCATTAATACACTAATATTGAAGAAGAAAGTCAAAGAGGTTAAAATTGCCCGCAAAGGAAGGGAATTAGTGCAGAAATCTGCTAAAGTCTATCGATTCTAAGTCGTGTCTGGATAGCCTGACAGTTTAATCCTCCGTGTAAAGCAATACGAGACGTTGACGAGAATCGAGCTGACGTGTAAGGGATACCCCTTAAAAAAAACTGCATTCTGCACCCCGCAACGAGCTCACGTGCGCCCTTTATTGTGGGAAATGCAGCGATACTACGAAACGACCCAACTACCCACTGCTCCATTCTTTCATCTTTTTTCTTTCGTGTAAAAAAATTGTCCAATTTAGTCGAAAAGAGAGGTAACATTATTATCCTCTGCCTAGTGCATTGTTACTGAACCGACAGAAAAAGCTAACGATATTACATGGAATGTCCAAATCAGGATGAAATATATATATATATATATTTTAGAAATGTTCGAAATAATTGCAATTGTTCGAGGGTAAAAAGATACGATTCAATTTACAAATATCGGTGCACAATTTCATGTTTAAGTATTGGAATTTTATAAATGAAGGAAATGTAATTCGTTAAAATGCAACGATGGGGAATGCGTCTGCTGGATGAGTGATCATTAGACTGCGGATGTTTATGCAAATTTCGAGTTTTACAAATGCAGGTGAGACAGGAAAACCTATCTAGGGATTTATTGCACTTAATAAATATTACAACAAATACCATACTTTGGATATTTTAGATATATTTTTATATTATGTTCTTTTTGTATATTTTAGTCATATTTAATTTGTCATAAATGCATAAAAATCCGCAGTCTAGTGATCATTGATGGCCATTTCTAATTTTTATTGTATTACAAGTAAAATTATTTGCATTCTAAACATTATAACAAAACAGAGCTACTCCTCCTACTATAGAAATCCGAAAATTATTTTTCAATTGAGATTTTCTCATATTACAAACTTTCTACAGAAACTTGGCTACATTTTTTCCAAATACCTTCTTCCACTATTCTCTTTATATAAATATATTTATATCTATATCTCACGTGCATCTGATTATCTATATAAATAGTTATCTATATAACAAAATATTATAAAGTAAATTACTTAACCCTTTGCGCTCCGAATTATTTTATTAACTTTTTGTCAGATAAGCAAATATAATCTCGGAAAATTGTGTGCTGTTGATTATTCGTTTTTATTTAATACTAGGAACAATTGTAGATACTGCGGTGTATCCCTGTTAAAATGCAAAACTATTGTTGATTTCGAGAAGTCGATAATTAGTATATGAAACATTAAGTTTCACAGAAAGCTGTGTCGAGTGTAGCTCGACATAGGAGTGCAAAGGGTTAATAAGTTGTTATAAAATGAATTATCTATATAAATAATGAGTAAATTAATTCACCGATAAGCAAAATAAAACGTTGTAAGAACCGTCAGAGAAAATTGCACGACACGAAGCTAATTGCGAACCATCGACAAAGAAAAAGACTAATATCTACCGATATTTTATTATCCGGCTTATCGCTGGGGGGTGCGTGTTTTCCCAACATTTCATCGCCATAAAAATCTCATAAACAATACGATCATCAGTGTATATACGAACATTGATACGAAACCCACCCTGCATCCCATGGAACGACAGTTTCGTGTTACAGACTTCCAGAATTCATCCATCAAGCGAGAAAAAGCCGTGCAACCCCCGAACGCAATGAAAACGACAGGGCTTGGCAGCTCGTGATTGATAAAACGTCAAATTAGCTAAACTCAATCCGATGATGATCTTAAGCCGACATTTGTGATAATAAAAATCTCAAAGGCATTTGATCATCCGCTATTCGCTTCCTCTACTTTTTTCGTTTACTTTAACACTAGAACTACCGGCGTCAAGTCCAACATATTTTAATAAATTAAATAAGTACTTTGAAAAAGGGGGAATCAAGTGGCGGAAAACTTGATCGATTTGGTGATTTATGTTTATTGATATAGAGGTAGAATATTTATTCTATGACTCTTATATAAACTTAGAGAATTTTTTGAAAAAATTATGTACCAGTCATTATGACTGGTTTGGTAGTTCTAGTGTTAAAATTGCCAAGTGATTCGAAAAAAATATAATCATCGATTTTAACACGTTCAATACCATGGGAGTTGATAAATTCAATTCAATGAAATTTCATGTAAGTTTTAAGTTGCAATATTTACGAATTTTATACTAGCATTTAATATTTCAATATTGTTGTTTGAAAGACAAAGTTCAAGAGTACTTTGCTGCACTGTAAAGATGGGATTTTGATACTAAATGTATTGAGGGTTAATTCAGTGTATTTAAAATTCTCAAATATGATATCTCCGAATGAAATAAATGGGGAGGGTTGAAGAACTCGATCGATTCAATCCCTTATAGTCTTCAAGGTAGACGCAGAAAATTGGAGAAGAAAGTGAGTTAGAAAATTCAAGACTATTTTCAAAAAAATCTAGGAATTTAGGTAGATCTAGTGTTAACCCTTTGCACTCCGAATTATTTTACTAACTATCCATCAGATAAGCAAATATAGTCTCTGAAAATTGTCTTCCGATAATTATTCATTTTTACATTATACTAAACAGATCTGTAATTACCACGGGATATTTATGTTAAGATGCAAAATTATTGTCGATTTTGAAAAGTCAATAATTAATAGATAACACGTTAAGTAGCACAGGAAGCTGTGTCGAGTGTAGCTCGACGTAGGAGTGCAAAGGGTTAATACTTTGAGGACTTGCCACGCATATATGTAGTCTGAGAAAAAATTTAATTGTATCTATCGCCGTATATATACACGGTTTAAGTTTAAAAATTAAATTGCGATGTAACAGATTTTATGTCTGTAAATCTAATATTAATTTTATTTGTTTCTTTTGTAAATAATCGAAACTGTGTTATATAAAATCTCTATTTTCTGTTCGATAAAATTGTAGTTAGAGTTTTGGAAAAAGCTCGCTTCTTTCAACCCTATTTAACTGTGTTTATTACTTGTTAATGACATACCATAGAAGTTTCGAAAAGGCGAAGGGATGCTCTTTCGATGACAAAATGAGAGCTTTCGGTTTAGGAAATTCCGAAGAGTTTAAACCCATAGGCGACACCTGGATGCTCGAGGGTCGCAGGTGTCCCATGGGGAGGATTTCCTGGTGATCATCGAATTCGAAGACTAGAAGGGCACAAAAGGGCGTGACAACACGCTGAGCGTGTCGAGGGTAAACGGCTGATTTCACACAAATTAACCAAAGCGTAACCACTAACTTGGCGGGAGTTTTCTCGCTAATGACAAATCAATAAGAGTGAGCTCACCTTTTAAAAACCATCTCTTTTTGCGCATCTTTGAAGAACTTTCAAATGTTTGTTGTAATAAAGGTATGCGGCTTTTTTTCGCCACCAACCTGTGAAATTGAACTTTTAATCTAAAATCGCATTATTGTTGTATATAAATAATTCTATTTATTTCTAATTCTATTCAACTTTAACTCAAATTAACTTTGTTTTCCTAATAAGACCAATCGCTTTGAAAATTCTTTGTTTTTTTTCTCAAATTCTCCAAAGCCAAAAAAACGAAAATGGCCAAAAAAATTTCCACGAGGAGACAACATTACAAATTCCCCTCCACCTTCAATATACTCCCACACAATCACAAGCTACAAAACTTCAAATCTCCACCATAACCGACACAAAGCCTCGCCTTATTCCCATTTAAGAATCTCTACACCACCAAAATGCTCCAAATCGACCAAAAATGTCTAAAATCATCAAAAATTTGTACTAAAAGTATAAAATTATAATTGCACCACACACTCGCTTCCTTAAATATTCTCAACCACCACGACAACCTACAAAACATCAAAGCCTCCCCACAAACACCATAAAGATTCACAGTCCTCAATCTAAACCAGTGATTCCCAAACTTTTTTGGCCTACCGCCCCCTTTCCAGAAAAAAACATTACTTAGCACCCCCTGAAAATTAATTTTGTTTTAAATTTTAATAGTAATTAATAGGAAAGATATATGTATTAATGTTTCTACCTTTTCCGTAAAATATAGTAAAGAAAGGTGTAAATTAGAAGGTACTGCAACACCCACCAGGGGGGGGGGGGGGCAGTGGCGCCCACTTTGAGAATCACGTTTAGAATCTAAACGGTTCTACACTTTCAAAATTCCCCCAAACCACCGAAATCTCTAAAATCATGAAACATTCGATCCAAAAGTTCATAATATTTATTGGTTCACCAAGTTTGTCCATTGTATCTTGCAAATTCCTCTATCCGTCCTTCTCTTTCGACGTTTCTCGCTGTTCGTGCCGCGTGCAGGTTTCGAAGTGGCCGGTTATTTATGGCTGGATGTATTAGAGGTGGATATAAACGTCGGTTATTGCAAACACTTAACAGTCCGTATATCAATCAGACGGCAGCTCCGGCTACAGCCCCTCGAGAGTGAAGAGGGTTACGTGTAGCGTGTTGCGCTTCTTCCTTCACCGACAGGATCGCAGTTCCGACGTATATATACGTGCAGAGACGTACGTGCATATGCAACATAGGTGTGGTAACACTTTTGGCACACTCGACAAACTAAACGTATGGACAGTTACATTAACGGTACCACCCCGAAGATAGCACCGATGCGAGGCGATAAATAATTCGTGTCTGGAAGAAATAAAACGAGCTGGACACCCCTGTATCACTGAATGATTTACGGATCGTCAAAAATTATCGATCATTTTATCACCCTTCCTCTGTTTTTTTCTTGGCTCCTTTGTGAAAAGAGAGGAATGTTCTTTGATGTAGCTCTTCTTTGCTTGAGGCTTTTTACTTGTTGCCTTTGGGAACTTTTTGTTTTGTTTTATGCAATCTGAGGATATAAGGGGATGAAATGTGCAACTGTATTGTACCATAGTACTGTTCTACTATAATACTATATTTCTTATACCATACTTATATTACTATAATTACTATTCTCTAATATAATATATAGTAATTCTACTATAATACTATTTTCCTATACTATACCTATATTACTATAATTACTATTCTCTAATATAATATATAGTAATTCTACTATAATACTATTTTCCTATAACATACCTATATTACTATAATTACTATTCTCTAATATAATATATAGTAAATCTACTATAATACTATTAGTAGTACCACTTAACACTAAATGCACCAAGCCGACCAAAAGACCGGTTCCAAATTTTTCTAACAAGTATTTAAACTTTTGGGATAACCACGAAATAAATATACTTCTATCTTATAAAATCTAAATTGGTTACTTATCTTTCTCGCTTCTTCATTTTTACTCTTCTAGAGTAGTTATTGAGAGAGTATAAATTTTAATAGATATAATGTCGGTAGTTTTAGTGTTAATAATAATTGCAAGAAGGAATACATAGGAATATAATACCCCATAGTACACACAATACATCTAGGAATCCTTTTTTTTAAGAGAGAGAAAAAAATAGTTCTTATTTGCATCTGGAATATATGGAGAAATATATAATGATATTTCTGAAAATAGCGCACGTCTGGGATTAAAATATGTTTCACAGTTAGGGCACTGCTATCAGCATGATTTATTTTAATATCCCAGGGGCAGATACTCACTGCACTTATAAACGAACTGAAGGAAAGAACAGAGAACCTCAGTGTCTTTATTGACATTCCCTCAATAGACAGGCCTTTCCCCAGAATCCTAATAAAAGTAGATACCTTCCGTTAAAAATACCATATACATCAAGAATTTTATAACATACTAGCTGAAATCTCCCGTGCTTCGTTACGGTTTAATCGAAACTAAAAAAAGACCTTAAAATTTCGAATTTTTAAAAATCCTTTCTTAGTGGGTGCTTATACCCTAGAAGGAACTCATGCAAAATTTCACGTTTCTAGGTCAAGTAGTTTCGGCTTTGCGTTGGTGAGTTTGGCCCATACTTTAACCCCCCAAAACCCCCTCTAAAATTTCGAATTTTTCAAAACCCTTTCTTAGTGAACACCTACGACCCAAGGCAAGAGTATGTTCCAAATTTCATTGTAATCCGTTCTGTGGTTTTTTAGATTTCGTGATGAGTGGATGAATGAGTCAGTCAGTCAGTCAGTGGTATTTGAGCTTTATATAATAGATTAAACCCTATCCAGCCCCTTCCTACATTTTATCATCAACAAATCCCAAAAAAACTCTTACATTACAACTACAGCGGCTACAAAATCAAAAATTCAAAATTCCAATTAAAATTTCCGAATGCCATCTGTGTTTTGAATTTCAAAAGAAAAGCTTCAAATTCCAAATCGAAGAGAATTCTATAAAACGGCATCCACGTATTTCGTGTCAAAGTACAAGCAACCCCCTAATCGTCGTAGGAAGAAGAGGCGTTACCACTTGAAATATCGTGACCGAAGTGACCTCGCTTCGACAGATCCAGCTAGATGAGAAAAGAAAAAGGAAGAGGGAAGAGAAAGAGAAGGTCCTCCGGTTCGTCTGGACCGCCTGTGCCCCTCGCTTCGGTGACGCTTGTAAATAACACGCACGACGGAGGAGCGAGCAGCGAAACGAAAGGGGTCCGAGGAATATGTCTGGAAGCATAGAGGGGACATCGAGTTGCTCGGAGTCGCATCACTACCGGCCGTTTGATAAGACCGATAAGACGCATAAAGAATGCTTGTCCCTCGTGTCCCTCCCTTCTGTGGCCGCGCCTTTCCCCCGTCACTCTTACCAGCTAGTGTCGGTATCTTAATGTTCCCTCCGACCCCTTTCCTCCCTCTCGTTTCTTCTTGTTCGTTCTGTTTGTCTGTCTTCGTTTTTCTTCTTCTTTCGTTCTCTTTCTGTTTTTTTTTCCATTTTTTTCTTTCTTCCTCTATCGCTGCTACTGTCTTTCTCTATTTTTATCTTCCTTTCTCACTTTTAATCCCTTCTTCTCGTTCTTCTTTTAATCTTTCTGTGTTCTTCTTGCTTTGTTCCTATCTTCTAGTTTACTTCTGCTTCACCCCTTCGTTCTGAATCTTCTCTCGTCCCTTCTTGTTCGTTCTGTTTGTCTTCCTTTTTCTTCTTCTTTTGACCTCTTTTTATTTTTTATTCTCTTCTTCTATGTATCGTTGCTTCTGTTTCACTCCATTTTTAACTTTCTTTTTTATTCTTAATTCGTTCTTTCTGTTCTTCTTTACACATTTCTCTGGGATTCTTGCTTTGTCCTTTCTTCTACTTTACTCTCTGCTTC
The DNA here is from genome assembly GCA_910591515.1 of Cerceris rybyensis. Classification (NCBI taxonomy): domain Eukaryota; kingdom Metazoa; phylum Arthropoda; class Insecta; order Hymenoptera; family Crabronidae; genus Cerceris; species Cerceris rybyensis. Next base: position 6,557,886 of record OU342800.1, on the reverse strand, counting down.
ACCTGTTCGTTCTGGATCTTCTTCTCTTGTTCCTTCTTGTCCGTTCTATTCGCCTGTCTTCGTTTTTCTTCCTCTTTCGTCCTCTTCCTATTTTTTTGTGTTTCTTCCTCTATCTATCATTGCTTCTGTCTTTCTTCATTTTTAACATTCTTTCTTATTCTTAATTCGTTCTTCTCGTTCTTCATTTAACCTTTCTGTGTCCTTCTTGCTTTGTCCTTTCTTCTACTTTACTCTCTGCTTCACCTTTTCGTTCTGAATCTTCTTCTTTCGCTCCTCCTCGTTCGTTCTCTATATCTGTCTTCGTTTTTCTCCTTCTTCCGCTTCTTCTCTTTCTGATTTTTTTCATTTTTGTCTGTCTTCCACTGTTCTCCGGTTGCTTCTGTCTTTCCCTATTTTCATCTTTCTTTCTCACTCTTAATTCATTCTTCCCTTTCTTCTTCTAATCCTTCTCTGCTCTTCTCGCTTCGTCCTTTCCTCTATTTTACTGTCTTCTTCACCCTCTCGTCCTGAATCTTCTCTTTGTTTCTACCTGCTCTCGTTCTTTCTTGTTCCTTCTATTCGTTTGTCTTCATTTTTCATTTTTTTCTTTCTTCCTCTATCTCCTGTTGCTTCTGTCTTTCCCTACATTTCTCTTCCTTTCTCACTATTAATCCGTTCTTCTTTTAACCTTCCTCTCTTCTTCTTGCTTTATCCCTTTCATCTATTTTCCTCTCTGCTTCACTCTTTCTTTCTGAATCTTCTTCTCTTCGTTTCTTCCTTACATTTTCCTTCTTTTCTCCCTCTTCCTTTTCTTTCCAACTCTATCCTCCCCTCTTAGTCCCGTTTAAGGACTTCTCCTTCCATCCCTTTCCCTCGCAAGCTTCCTTTCTCTCATGGCCTCTCTCGTGCTCCTGCCGATGCCATAAATTATGCGACTGCATCGCGAGCACAGCTGCGACGACGGCTTGTTCTGATCATCTCTCCTTTCGGCGGCCTCTTGGAGATCCTCGCTAAGCAGTCAACGTCGATGCGATACCCCGGAAATCCTTCGTGCCTGCTGTCGAAGACACGATATGATCGATAGATTCGGACCAGGAGACGTCTCACAATCAGACATGGATGTTTGCGCGAATGTCGAACGGAGGCCCTTGCGACAACCTCCAGGCACCTGGTTGCACCTGATGCTCTTTCGGGGACATTTGAAATCGATGCTTCAATTTCGTACCTGCCGATCGTACCAAGATAACTGCAGAGATCGTGATGCGGTAGGATCTTTATTAACCCATTGCACTGAAGACACGAGTCTTACAATTAGTCGCCATTTCCTTTGCTGGAGATGAGATAAGGGAGGTGATATATCAATTGATGATGGCGTAGATGTAAAAATTAAAATTCGCAAGAGTAGTATAGAAAAATCAGAAGGCAGGCTGTGGTTAATTAGATCTAAACCAACGACTCAGTCCACTTTCTAGTGACTGGTGCCAACCACCCTCTTCCGAGACGTTTCTAACGTTCTTATAGTCCGAGAATTGAAAGATGGCCAAGGAATAGCGAAACCTGTCGTTTTCAAACGTCTATTCCCGCAATTTATTTTTTAGAGTTTCCAAATCCAGTCTCCTAAAGTAAACACATGTTGGATACCGACTTAGTTCTTGTTTTCCCAGATTCATTATCTTCTTTAACACGCTAAGCGCCACACCGGTCCCTAGGGACCGGGCGTTGACTTTTCGTTTATGCTGACGCTGATCAATGAAAATGAACAATTAGTTTTTTACCTAAGCTACGTTGTCGCACCTAACCGAGACACAATTAGTGGAGTTAAGTATAAAATAGAACATTTTATAAAAAATGAATGTAGTATGTTAAAACAAATAGAAAGATATCTTTTCTAATAAAAGGCCTAAACGGAAAGTGCTTTAAGAACGAGCGTGGCGCTTAACGTGTTAACAATAAGATAATAGCTCCAAATATTACCAACGTGATTCAAGATCCAAAAGGGAACTATTAGTCATCTTCGAATTCCGCCATCGCTTTTCCCTCAAAATATGTTTTCAAGACCTTTGCTGTTAGCGAAAGTCACTAGAAAAGCGATCGCCCTTTTGTAACCTTAGTCACGAGAAGTCAGGGTCATCCAAACCTGCCACCACACTAGTTTAAGATCTCTAAAAGGTAAGTCCTGCCCCGAAATCAAAGAATTTTGTACTGAATCGCTGACAGTTCGCATCTCGCGACGTCGTTATTCTTAAATTGTTAAAAGTCCGAGCGCGCAATACTTCCTCCTAAATAAAGTGTTTTTGACCACACACGGAGTAAAACACACTAATTATTCGCTTTAGGAGGCCAGATTTTGGATTTAAAAATGAAATGGGAGGAATTGGCAGTTGAAAATGAGAGGCACCGCCGCTCACGAGCCATCTTTCAGTTGTCGGACAGTAGACCCAGACCTAACCCACCATCCAATAACCCAAGGTCATATCATCCTTCACTGTGACACTTTTAAGCTCTGTGTATATCACAGCATCAATTATTCGGTACCAAACTAAAACTGTAGCTCAGGCGAAATATCCATAGTAGCTGGAGAAGAAAATTATAAAAAAGAAGGAAGCATCATGAGCCTCTGTCCAACATGGCCACGTGGACGGTACACCTCGGAAGCACCGTGGCGAGCACACGCGCGTGATATTTAATGGTTTTCAGGGGAGCCGAAACAGCCGGGAGAAGTCGGTCGTTAAAAAAGATTTCCCTACGATATATCTTCATTTACGCGCAGTAAATAACTCACGTGTCCCGGACGGTGTGTGTCGGTCCCTGTACCACCGAGCATCGTGCTACTCGCCGTCGAGGAAATTGTGTCAGTGTGATAGGCGTTGGGTTACTTTTTTGCCCGGCGCCGTCGTCGTTCGCCGTCGCCGTCGTCGTCGTTCCTTTCGAAAAATCCTCCAACCGAGGAAGCCACGATTCATCGTGTACCGCGTCCGATTCCACGACGTTTACGATCTAGTAAATTAACCGCGAGGAGAAAGCACGATGGACGTACCATGGATGGATCCAGGGAACAAAAATCCGAGGTTATCGCGACGAAATCATCCTAGTGTGGACCATTCCTTTTTTTTACGGATTACGATGGGAACTTGAGTTTTCTCGTCGTTTCGGCAGACATTACTGGAGTTCCTGGCGTGAGATGGTTTGTTGGGGTACAAATAGACGATGGTTTTGAATACGAGTTAATGGGATGGATGGTGGAAACAATGTTTGGGTGGAATGGTTGTAGGATGCACTGGAGAACGTGTTAGAGGGGCTGGTAATTAACATGGATCATTCAAATATTTCTGTCAAAAACCAATTGATCCGGTGTCGAAAATTTGCACATTAAGAGGACAATGGGCGTTGATAACAAGGGAGATTACATAATATAAAAAAAATAAAAACTTAAAATTAATTTATTAATTAATAAAAAAAAAAAGTATAAATTTATTTGGTTGCAATTTAATGTAAAAAACGACATTACTTTTCGATCCCCCTTGTATTTAACCACTTGACATACAATGACATCTGGGAGACGTCATTCGTTTCGTGTGCCATGGTAGACTTTGACGTCTCCGAGACGTCAGGAACTGTCTCCAGTGGACGACGTACAGTATATTATTATATTATTCAATTATTTCACTTGTACATCAATAGAAATACTAATTTATTATTTTATATTGTTACTTAATTATCGTCCATTGTCAAGTGGTTAATTTTTTGAACGCACAATGACTTGTGTTAATTGTAACGCTATAAATTGAACAGACAATATTCAAATTTTGAAAAAGAGATAAAATTGGAAATATCAGAGAGATCCGACAGAATAAAATGATTTCTATAATATTTATAGTATGTTAAATTATGCGGAGTATCGAGAATGTCTAACGAATTTTTATTTTAGCAATTTAATTCTCGTTTATTGTTGCGGTGGTTTCAAAGAAGTCGTATAGTAAGGGATTGAGAAGCGCATTGTTGGACAACGATTCAATTGACGGTGTTCAAAAATGCAAGCCTAAGGGGATGCTGCACGTTTAGAGCTATGAAATGGAGTAACTACAAGAAAGTTACTTGCAAGATGTATAAACAATTTATTTTGCAAGTGGCATTATTCACTTTCTTTTTAAATCGAGGTATTTGAGGATTTCACGTGTTTAAAAATATTGGCGCCAGTTTATCGCGAAAATTCACTCATACTTCTTATATCAGTATCGGTTTTCGTTCTTAAAAACTCGAAATCCACAATATATTAGTTCTGTATCGATTCTATAATGCTGTAACGGATATATTTTGATGGTATTTTTAGTATTGTATTTAACCCCTTGCCGTACAATAACGAGTGCGACTCGTGACGCGATAAATGCAACAGTCAACTTTGAAGTGCTCTAAAAATTATTTTATGAAAAATATCAGTTGGTCCTGATAAAATAAACTTAATTCTATGCTCTTCAATATTACGTTAAGACATTTACTATATCAGAAATTAGGGACTAGATTATTATTTTAGTAATTAATTCAGAGTTAGTGCACATTTAATCACAAAACAAATGAAGTGTACCATTTAACTTCAGCGTCTTCAAAATTACAAACAATATAGAATAATTTCAACCGAAAATTAATAATTATAGAGAGTGAAGACATCAGTCGAAGCTGATTACATTCTAAAAGCGAAAAAATGAATGACAAAATGGATTTAAAATCAGTTAAAGTAGATAAAAATCACTTGGGGGTTGGCAAGAGTAGCAGGTATTTTCCAGAAGATCGTTAACCCTCGCGAGGCGATGGCGGTGTCTCTGGAGACTCAGCGTTTAGCGCACAGTGGCACGCACACTAGCAAATATGTAATTTGAGAAACCACTTGGCGTCTCCGGAGCGATAACAAACACATTTACGATGTTGTGTTCGATACAACCTAAGAGTGTGTAAGTGACTCAGCAGCCAGCATTTGCTTTCGAGTCGCATCAGTTCTCTGCGGAGATTCATACAAGACGGTCGTAAGAAATAAATACTTCCGTGCTTGTTCTTTTTTCATTACCCATGTTGCAAGTATATGTTGCCTTATAATATATAAAAGAGTCTGTTAGATTGACGAGGTCTGGTTTGTACACGATGACCTATAACCTTTTTTATACATAGTAAAAAAAATGTTTTTTTTCCTGCACATCTTCCAAAAAACCTTTTCGTATATTCATATAGGAATTGTTATAAAACATTACATAATTTATTTGTTGCCGATTTCATCAAAATTATTGTTAAAAATTTAGTACTCCAATAGTTGTAGAAAACACAAGCAAAAAAATTTTCTTCTCGCCGGCGAGGATAAGATGCGGTTGTATTAGTGGGATGTTTATGTCTCATGTTTCGACGCGAGCGAGCGCGCAATAGTATTAGTGAAAATAGATGTGGGTCTCTAGAGACACCGCCGCCGTCGGCGGTGCTAGAAGGTCCGTAGTCCGAGGGTTAATTTCTTTCCAGAGACCACGGAAATCGTTACCTGCCAGAAAAGGATCGATGGTAGATTTCGCAGCACCGAGGGGACCAGAGAAAGCCGAAAGGCAAAGGATAATTCGATGTTTACTCGCTCATTGTCTCCATTACGAGGCTCGAGAGGCTCGTCGAGCGGGAATCGTGACCTAAGAAAATATTTAGACGGCGCCCGACCCTGTCACGACCCGGCCTACTAATTTTTGGCGAAAAGAAAGGCGCGAAGTGGATGACAGTGCAGACTTAATCACGAGGAATTCACCGTTTCTCACCTGTTTTTCTAAGATTCCGCCGGCGAATCGCGATAAGGCAGGAACCCTGCGTTTTCTCTTTTTACTCTCACCGGCTTTTACATTAGGATGCAATTAATTCTGAAAGTACGACGGTTGTGGATTTTGTAGCTAATTAGTTAACAATAGAATGTTCGAGGACAACTTAAATTCTTCGGAATAAAACTTTGCAAAAAAAAACATTGTTTCAATGAACGCAGGTACAATTTTTTTGATTTATTCTATAAAATTATTCTCATTATTTGATCTAGTTATTTTGAAAGTGGCATAAGTCACTTAAACGTAGTAAAAGTGATGATTTTGCAAAGGTTGTACAAAGTCATTTATACGAAAGAAAAAATAAGTATTCAAATTTCTGTTGTAAAGAACAGAAACCAAAACCGAAATAGTGCTAGAATTGCATACAATGTCCAAGTTATTCTCCTGATAATTCTCCAACATGTCAACCAGGAAAAGCATCCTGCGATCGGTCAAATTCCAATTACTCAAACAACCAAATTCTGTTTCTAATCAATCAAATTCAAGTGTTGCAATTATTCAAACAAAATATCAATCTCAAGCACACCTTAGAAACATTTTCGTATTCCAAATAAGCCAGTGCAACCAAACAGAAATTCCTAGGGATTCCATGACCAACAGTAACTCCCTCGACAACCATAGGTTAACCCCTTGCCCCACGATTTCTATTTTGTCTACGTCCGCAATAACTCAGAATTAATTCCTAAAATCAAAATTCCCCTCTGACTTCTGATATTTCCCATAGCACAACTAAATGTCAATAACATACAAATAATTTCATCGTCTGACTGATATTTTCAGTATAATAATTTTTGGAAGACTTCAAAGTTTCCTATTCCATCTACTGCTTCGCGAGTGTCACTGTTATTGTAGTCAAAGGGGTTAAGAGAGACGAGAAAGCTGTTATCTCGGAGGCGAATCGTTGTTAAGTCTTATCTACGTCGTCTCCAGCTTCACGAGCCATTGAACGAAGACTGCTGAACATCTGGACCGTACAGATAGTCGTGCTTTGACTGAATTCTGACAGTACAAGCTTCCCGGAAGCATCTATCTTGCGCCATGGCGCTTAAAACCGTAGACCGGGAGACTGATTCTATGGGATTACCGTCTCGGAATCGCTGAACACGGAATTGAAATGTCTGCGTTGGCAAACTGACGATAGAATCCGACTTGAGGTTGAGAAATCATGTTTGAGATCGACACGACCGTTGGAATCAACGAAAAAGACAATCTTCTCGATAAATGTGTATCATTTAAGACAGCGATGGCAAAGATTTTTAGAAGCCGTTGCATTAATGGAGGAAAATTTTGCAAACCTAATACGATTTAGCAAATATTCTAATTTCTATAAAAAATTACATGCTTTAAAATTATTTTTTGCCATTTAAATTAAATGGTTAATTGAACTTTTCTACAATTTTGAAATTAAAAGTTTCTATATAATTTTTCTACAATCTGCGGAGCTAGTTTAGAAAAGACTTAGTGGGGAAGATTTGAATAAAAATTAGGTGAGAAATTGAAAAGCACTTAAGGAAAAATAGGTGTGATTAATTGAAGGATTTAAAACAACAGAATTAAAAGTAAATTGACAGAGTACAGTAGAGTTCCGCTGAGAACGCCTTACCCTCAATATGTGCGAAGAGTGTCCCCCACTCTCAACCATTTAAAAATACAAACCTTATGTGCTCTTAAGAGCGCCGCGACTAAATTCAATTAAAATCGATTAATTTTAATAAAATCATCTAAATAAACATAATTTCTGATAAATTTGTTTATTAATTTATTAATCATAACTAGACTCCGGATGTTTATGCAAATTTCAAATTCAACAAATGCAGTTAAGACAAGAGAACCTATTTAGGGACTTGTTGCACTCGATAAATGTTACAACGAATACCATACTTTGGATATTTCGGATATATTTTTATATTATGTTCGTTTTGTGTATTTTAGCCGTATTCATTTTGTCATAAATGCATAAACATCCGGAGTCTAATCATAACCATTATAATTAAATGATAATTTATTTATTCATATAAAATATTAAAACTTTCACTTAAGAATGCTAAATCATGGGTTTTATTATAGTCATCTGGTACTTCTTTGAGTGGTGATGTTTCTGCCAATGGTTCTTCTAGATCAATAGGTTCTGGAAATTTTGTCAACCCAAAAACAAATGTATATAATACATATTAAAACAAATGACGTAAGATTTTGTAAAAAATATTTCTATCAAACACTTAACACTTCAACGTAAGTCTGAAAAATGCTGTAACATGTACGCTTGAAAAATATAATCAGAAAAAATTGCTTATTTCATAAATCATTTTAAACTATTAATAAGAAAATATATATTTATATGATTTGTACTCTAAAATTATCAAAGAAAATTTATGCTATAATGATGAATTCTTGAGAATTTGTAAAACAAAAAAGAATATTCACCCCCATTATCAACTTTACTCAACCATTTGTTGACATCTGCTTCTTCGATACTCTTGAATTCTTCGATTTATGATCGAACTATTTCGATAGTCTAACGGATCTCTGCCCGATGTTCTTAAGAGACACTCGGGTAACAATTTGAGCTAGTGCAGTAGTGGGGATAGAGATTTTTCGAAATTATTTCCCCTACAGCCCCTACGCGACGCTCTTAACGGAATTCTACTGTATCAAGTTTAAGAATTGAACACAGTAAAATATCTAAGTTAGTAAATTATACTAAAATGTTATATAGGGAATTATATTGGATATTGGATATATGTTGAAAAGAATAAGGAAAAAATATTTGAAGCTTACAAAATTGGAAGCATTGTATTAAACGTCAATAACGGATCTCCGCCCTCAATGTCCGTGTTTTTCTCTCTCAAATCCAGCTTTACGATATTGCCAGGTGAAATATCGACATTAATACATCATCATTCAGGCAAAGCCACGGTTAATCCAATGTTATGGTCGTGATGCTTCAGCCCCGCAATTTATGAGAGTGCCAGGCGCCTGACTGCTCTTCAAGAACCGATTAAACTTGTTAAGTTGCAAAAGAACGAGCGACGGGACAAGTGCCGTGTATTTTTGGTCCTTCACAACCGGAAATGATTCGGTAACTCCTCGCAAAACAGCGAAACGACCAACACGGTCGCCATCTGTTGTCATCAAACCCTCCCTTCTCTTTTTACTCTTTCTAATCTTTGGTCCCAAATCTACTAATTCAAAATGATTGGTTCTGAGAATTTTATTAAATATTATTGAGGCTAACGTTATTTCTCGTTTCATTTATCTTCATTCATCTTGCAAAGTGTAAACCTTTTGATTCAATAATTAACCGATAAGTGTTAAATTTGTTGGATACCGATCTAATTAGAATATTACACACGAGAAGTCTGGGTCATTTGGACCTTTCACCACACTGTCCCTTAAAAAAAACCCTTGTCCCGATACATTTCGAATTATTGTACTAATTTTTGGTCAAATAAATAAATAGAGTCTTGGTAAATTTTCACTGTTGACTATTCACTTTTGTTTAATACTAGAAACAATTGTAGATATATTTCTGTTAAGAGGGGCATCCCATATGACAGACTATTATTTTCGCTTTCTCTCGGAATTTTTTTAGACGAACCATTAAAATGTACAATCTTGGAATTTTTTCCACACGTTTATCGATACTTTCGTAGTCTATTGGAATTTTTGCAAGCAAAAATAACGGTTTTAATTGACTTTACACCCATGATCAGACTTTTCAAATTTCAATATTTTTACATTACTCTAGTTCTCAGCGTTAGGTTTACAAATTAAAATGCCGTTTGATTTTGAAATTTCAGATGAGCGAAACTTCTGGATTCATGGCAGTAAAGTCAATTAAAATCATTATATTTGCTTGCAAAAATGCCAATAGACTACAAAAGTATCAACAAGCGTGTGGTAAAAATGCCAAAATTCAAAAAGAATTTCCAAAAGAAGCGAAAAAAATAGCTGTCACATGGGACCCCCTTAAACTTCAAAATTCTGTTACTGCATTATGTTTTCGTTAAAATGCAAAATTATTTTCGATTTCTAAAATTCCAAACGCAAAAGTATCTCCGAAATTAAAATGCTGTAAACCATTAACAAAACACAACATATTATTGATAATGTTGTTTACTTACATCAGCCCGTACCGCTACGATCACTGGTCAACGTTATCTTCAAGTGACACAAGAAAAATTCCTCCAGCTGATCAACATCCTTGTCTTTCCCCATGGCCAATTCTCCATCTCACTTTATAGAATGAAAGGTGAGCGAGAAAAGTTGAAAACACAGGTGTAGAAGGAATTCCGCGAATGCAATGCAAAGAAGGCCGAAAAATTCGAGAAAGCAGGCCCAATATGACGTCGAGAGTACGAAGGTAGAGGTAAAAAGAGTGAAGGGGTGGGGGGCATCAAACTCCATGGTCCCTGGCCCACACCAGGGGGTCCAGTCAGGCTGACATGTTTATCACGCTCGTTCTCCAGACTCGTGCCATGCGTTATGCGCGGGCACCGTGTTATGCTTGAAAGCGTAAGGTTCGTAAGGTTTCACGTTACTGGCGACACAATGCCGCTATACGTGTCTCCGCGCATTTTTCATCCGGGAACGCTACAGAGCATTCGAAAGCCCGGAGGATTTCGTTGAAGGTACGAAGATAACGGAATGACGGGAACACTTTGGATCGTAAACCGGAATGACGTAGAAATATCTTGATCAGAGGGTACGATGATAGAGTAATAAAAATTATTCTTACGTGGGAAGACAAATTTACGGGTGCTGAGTGTAGAAAATTTCTAAACTTTAAGAGTTGGAGCTATTGTGGTGGTTTCCTTTTGGGTTTGTAGATTTCGGGCTTCAACTACGGTGGGCATTTTGATTGGGACTTACTGTATTGGGTTCCGATTGATGTGCGCATTGTACAAAAATATACACTAATTAATCAACTTCAAGTAAGTGGGCATTCAAGTATTCAATCCATCGACAAGGTGTCTTTTGGCAAGTGGAAGGATCAGAATCGATGCTTAGAATCGATAGTTCCGGTTAGGCATAGTCCAATATTCTAAAATGTATTACCGATCGATGTGAGAGACGAGAGAATGTCGAACGTCCGTCCTCTCCGAGCGCCAGTGGTAAAGTGACTTCTCCTTTGGGGCAGCCGCGTAATGTTTACAAGCTCCACCTTGATATCTGCCGTCTACGATCAACGGCTCACGTTGGCAACAGACCTATTATTACGGTTATTGAATGATACAAATATGACATAGAAAAAGTCAATAATTTTTCATAAGTGACGGGGGCCTGAAATCGGTCCGACAGAATGGAATTCTGGGCCTATATCTCCTTATGCACCTGTTGTTATGGTTATTTTACATGAAACTTAATAATTTAAGTGGGTTTCGAATGATGTGCACATCACACAGGAAAAATTAACAATTTTTGATAAGTAATAGGGATTTGAACTTGGGCTCACCGCGGTGCACCGGTTGGAAGTCTGGGCCTCTATCTCCTTATCAACCAGAGTTCTATGATTATTTCGCCTGGGACCTACTGTTTTAGGTGTGTTCCGAATGATAAAAATGTCACACAGGAAAAATTACGAATATCTCATAAGTGACAGGGATTTGAGCTCGGGCCCACTGATTGGAAATTGGGCCTCTATCTGCTTATCCAACAGAGCCCTATTGTTATCGTTACTTGGCCTGAGACATTCTGTTTTAGAAATATTTTGAATGATGCAAATATAACACAAGAAAAATTAACAACTTTTCAAAAGCGACAGGGGTATGAACTCGGGCCCACCGATTGGAAGTCTAGGACCCTCTCTCCTTTGCCCAATATAGCCCATTGCGATCGTTCTTTCGGCTGGGACCCACTGTTTTAGGTGGGTTCCAAATGATCAAATATCACACAGGAAAAATTAAATATTTTTCATAACTGACAAATCAATTGTAAACACAACAAAAAAATTATGGGACCGCAAGGTGCTCAGACGTGGTCACGTGAATACTAATTGATCCATGATCAACAATAAACAAACCACTAATCTAATCGAGTGCAAATAACTGGACGTTCCAGTATTCCAATCAAAATGGAGCGAGTGTCGAACGTCCGAACTCTCTGAGCGCCAGAGGTAAAGTGACTTCTCCTTCGGGGCAGCCGCGCAATGTTTACAAGCACCACCTTGATATCCGCCGCCTACGGTTGACGGCTCACGCTGGCAACAGCCTTATTTTGAATGATACAAATATCACACAGGAAAAATCAATAAGTTTTTAAATGTGACGGGGTTGTGAACGCGGGCCTACTGATTTTGGGCCTCTGGGCCTCTATCTCCTTATCGGTTAGGGCCCCATTGCTATGGTTATTTTGCCTCGGACTTATCATTTTACGTGTGTATCGAATGATTGAAATATCACACTGGAAAAATTAAAATTTTTTTATATGTGATGGGGGTATGAACTCGGGCCCATCGATTGGAAATCTGGGCCTCTATCTCCTTTGCCCAACGTAGCCCCATTGCTATCGCTCTTTCGCCTAAAACCTACTGCTTTAGATGGGTTCCGAAAGGTATATATGTCACATAGGATATATTACAAATTGTTTAGAAAAATTGTTTAGAATTATAATTTTACCGCAATATTTTATACCAAAAAAGTACCCATTTCATTATGCAATTTTCTGTCAAAGTGAAACACCATTGTCTCCCAAAGTGTGTACAAATTAACAAAAATATATTAAATATCGTAACATTTACTTAATGTTAATATTACATTTATGTTAAATGCAATTGTTCTGTATAATAGTTCGTTCGACATTAATCGCGCAACGTTGCATAACAATGACTCCGTAACTGCACATAGAGAGATCATAAAGCGCAAAGTTATATTTCTTCCACATTTTTATAAACGAATACGCGATCTGCCACGATGTTACGTAATTACCATGATGATTACATCGATGTAATGATTTGCGTAACGTTATTATCGTGCGATATAATGATGGAAAGGTTAATTCGTCGAAAAGTGCGAGACAATATTCGTTACGTTGACCAAGACAAATTACATTATACTATGAAACATTAAATTATATTGTTTTATAGGATGATACATTCGTTCTTTCTTTTCGTATAACGTTATTCTACGTTATTCAGCGTGAACGATCATAAAACGTAAAATATGTCCGGCACACGGTGCCTCTGCGAGCGAATATAAAATCTTTTATGATATCACAAAGTTACGTAACGTCGATGCGTTACCTAAAAAGAGAATCTCTCGAGAAAAGTGGAATTTTGTCAAAAAATTATGTGACACTGTCTGGTATCTTTTATCGGTGTTCCATTACGTCCACATATTTTGAAATGTGCCTTGGTAATTCTATACAAATCAAGATCACAATTTTTCTCAAACGCTGCATCTTTTTTGAAAGAAATTTTAGGCCGAGATTATACAATAATATTATCACTGTTCCTTCTTAATTTTCCGACAATTTTTCACACGATGTATGATCATTGATATTTATGAAGAATAATGGAGGAGACTGGATTTTTTCGAATAGCAGACTTTGATTTCTGAGAACACCCTTAATGTTCAAAAATACTGGACAGCTCTACAATTTTCAATCTTTTTCAAAGAGCAACTCTAATTTTAACTCCTTGTCTTACGAATTATTTTGAAGATACGCAAAAGTCACAATTAATAAATCATCATCACAACTCTTCACCCCCAACACCCACCACCATCGTTTACCACGAGGTCACAAACTTGAGAATAAGTTTGAAAATCCAGAACGAATCATTCAGTTGTTTCATCCAGAACCAACATAAACCGCCATTCCTTCGTTCTTTCCTCGCCTTCGTCGACGTAATAGCCGAAGACAGCTCGGTAGGGTTAAAGAGGCAAGCTAATACTCGATATATCTCGAGCAATATCGACGTGGATACCTCGTTCTCTCTGTATCTAACTTCACCGCCGGTCGATAAGGCCCCTTATTAAGTATCCAATAAACTGCGTCCGCGCGTTTTCCACGTCCGGCGAGGCGAAACACCCCGTCGTCCTTTAACGGTCCGAGGACGATCGGGGACCGCTGCCGTAGGAGCGATCGGTGATCGACGTGTAAGGCCCATAAACGCGCCACGGAATGTTGGTCATCGGTGCCGCGCAAGGGGAATCGGAATCGGTGGCAATACAACAAATCAGCGATTTTATTCGGCATAACCGCCGCCAGCCGGACCGACAGCTCTTCATATAGGTTATCTCGTTGCATTACGTGGCCGCTCCAAATGCAGTCTTCAAACGTTGCTGCGGTTTCCAAGCGGGAATGCGGTCCCGATCGTACAGTGATACTCAAACCGATCCTACCGGACGGACCGACACGGTCGGTGAGGTTTTCTTTTCTGACCTTCGATCGGGGTATTTTTTTCTGACTTTCTTTTTCACATGACGCGTGACTGAGTTTGACGGGTGAAATTAAGGACGAATGGATTTTTGCAGGTCGTTTGACGACCGTAACCAAAATTTGGGTGTATGTCTATGTATCAGAAATTGTTTATATAGAGATTAACGATGTGATTATTAGCTAAGAGATGTAGTAACAAGATCGTAAATATTTTATGCAAATGATATTTCTTTTACTTCCAAAGTACTATAATTTTACTTAGGTTCCAAGTTTTTCATAATCTCATAGAAGCCGGTAATTTGATCACTGCTTGATTAATCAGTGTTTTATCACTGTTCATCGTTATTTGTGCTTTCCTTCATCCCTCAATGAATAATGTAATACTGGGCGTTAAAAATTTGACGTAAAAAAAATTTGGGTGTATGTCTATGTATCAGAAATTTTTTATATAGAGAGTAACGATGTGATTATCAGCTAAGAGATGTAGTAACAAGATCGTAAATATTTTATGCAAATGATATTTCTTTTACTTCCAAAGTACTATAATTTTACTTAGGTTCCAAATTTTTCATAATCTCATAGAAGCCGGTAATTTGATCGCTGTTTGATTAATCAGTGTTTTATCACTGTTCATCGTTATTTGTGCTTTCCTTCATCCCTCAATGAATAATGTAATACTGGACATTAAAAATATACGTACAAATGTTTGATTTTTGCATCTTTTACCAATAATCATTTGTTGATAGCCGTATGCACTCGGAATTTTTAAAAATCGCGCCATTTCCGCGTCGTTGACTGATGCTCGAGAGACTTTCGCGAAGGAGCAAGAAATTCGTGGTTGCTGTGCAATTTTAAGAGCGAACATAAAGATTAAAGGACGTAAAGTGAAGTTGGTCGTCGGGAGACGATAAGTTTCGAATGTTCGTGAGATAAAATTGTTATTATTTATTAAATAATTCGAAGATTTAAGGAATCCACCAGGCCATGGGCATTTAAAAGGGACGATAAGGTATCTCGAGTAACGGCGCTAAGGAAGCGCCGACGTCGGGATGAATTTATTATTATGATGACAATATTTCTCAGCGTGAACTCACCACGAAATTCGGCGCCGTAAAATCCAAAGGGACAAGTAAAAGTTTATATGTTCTACGAATTGTAAATGGCCGATACGACGTTTCGAGGGTTTCGTTTGCAAGGCTGATGCCACGTTTACGAGGCGCCCGGGATGTCGGAAATCGGAAGAACGTGACGAAAATGTGATTCAGCTCTGTCGAAGAATATTTCCGATTTTTTTGCCGACGATTTAGAGAGCTGCTAATATGAGGAAATTTAGGGAGAGAATTTATTATTATTAAAATAGTCGAGAGGATTGATAAATGAGTGGAACTGTTAATACGAATGTGATCATAAATAAAGGTGTTAATGTGAGAAAATTCAGAGGCAGAATTTATTATTATGTAAATGGCTAAGAAGATTGATAAATAATTAAATCAGTTGATATGAATGGAATAATAAATACAGCTGGTACCATTAATTATATTTTTAATTCCCGCTAATTTACACGTCCAGGAACATGACGAAAGATGTTTTCACGAAACCAATTGAAATTAAGTATTTATAAGTGAAAGAAAACACATAAATCCAATTGCTAAAAAATTCATTTTCGTTAGTTGAAAGATAGTACATTCAGCTTCCTCTTAGATAATTACAAATACAGTAGAATTTCTCTAAGGAGACCGTGGTGGATATGACATTAAAAGCTGAAGTTCCAAAATTATGGGTTCGAATTTACCCCATTTTAAGGCCCACCTAAAATCATAGCACTTTCTAAATAAATTTATACAATCCTATTAAAACAAAAATTCCCAAGCTATAAAATTAGAAGCATAATAGTTTCCCGTAGTTAATGAATTAAAAAAATAATAATAATTGCAATATCCCTAACTCTCTCATTGTCATGCAGACATGAACAACCCCTCGCACACAGGGTGGATGCGTCCCATCTACTTTAGCTTTGATTCATTTCAGACAAGATTTTCAATTCATGAGTAATATAAAACTAATATCATATGTGTATACCAAAGCTTAATATATCTATTAACTCTGCATGGAACCATGCAGGATTTTTCCAACCCTTCCAAATTGCCATTTACACCGAACATTGCCTCGAAAAAGGTTTCTAGAAGGTTATTACATGATATAAACATTATTGTTATTACATTTTTGCAATATAATTGCCTATAATAATATTTTTACACATTTGTTGCATTAACAGAGCTCTGTTACTCATTATAAACGAATCAACGCTAATGAGAAAAGTATATAACTTCCATTCCCACCTAAGGACCTGAGGACGTAAAATTACTTTTTATACTTGCAAGAATTAATATGTTTCGTAATTTAAATTATTAACATTAATTCTCTAGAATACTTTACGTGCAACAATATAATAAATTGACACTAAAACTACCGACGTTGTGTCCACTAAAATTTAAATATACTGAAGCACTTTGTACAAAGAGGAATGACGAAGTAAAAAAAATGATTAAATAATTAATTTAGAGCTTATAAGATAAAAGTAGAATAACTTTATGGTTCCAATATAAATTTAGGGAACTTTCAGAAAAAATTGAGAACGAATTTTAGAAAAATTGGATGGCCATTTTCACCGGCTTGGTAGGTTTAGTGTTAATGATTAATGAAGTAGGAACTTTTTTAAATGAATTTAACATCAATTGATTTTGTTTATTAATTTTACCATTCATTGTGAATTGAGAAGCGCTGCATGAGATAGCCGTATTTCGTTGCGGCGCGCTGACGTGCTGCTAGCACAGCGTGAACGGCGCGATGTCGCTTGTAACCGACGAGGATACGGAGTATCCCCGAGTATGCGACATACCGCCGACGATATATAACGATATATAACGCGGGTAGCATCGTGGACATTGACTATTTTCAACAAATCGACCTGAATGCCGGCCACGAGAATCACCGTCCACGAGGACGACGTCCTTCGGCGACCCTGTGCGGCACCGAGTAATGATGACCTTCGATAAGAATTAAAGTTCTTTTTTGTTTCACGGTTTCTTAATTTTTCTACTTTGAGTACTATTGTCATTTCGCCTAGAAGACTGTGGCATATTGAATAATAATTTAGAGACATTTTCCTAAGGGTGGCGGGAGTTTGACCTTGGGTACACTGATTGAAAGTCGGACCCTGAGCTTTTTACTTCGTTAGCTATCATAGTCTTTAATTTCTATGGTCATTTCTTCGAGAACCTAGTGTTTTAGGTGAACTACAAGTTACTGAGACTATGATACATTGAATAATAATTTGGAGAAGTTTTCTAAGGGTGGTGAGAGTTTGACTTTGGGCACACTGATTGAAAATTGGATCCTGAACTTTTTACTTCCTTAGCTATCATAGTCTCTAATTTCTATGGTCATTTCTTCGAGAACCTAGTGTTTTAGGTGAACTACAAGTTACTGAGACTATGATACATTGAGTAGTAATTTGAAGAAATTTTCTAAGGGTGGTGAGAGTTTGACTTTGGGCACACTGATTGAAAATTGGATCCTGAGCCTTTTACTTCCTTAGCTATCATAGTCTTTAATTTCTATGGTCATTTCTTCGAGAACCTAGTGTTTTAGGTGAACTACAAGTTACTGAGACTATGATACGTTGAGTAATAATTTGGAGAAATTTTCTAAGGGTGGTGAGAGTTTGACTTTGGGCACACTCATTGAAAGTCGGACCCTGAGCTTTTTACTTCGTTAGCTATCATAGTCTTTAATTTCTATGGTCATTTCTTCGAGAACCTAGTGTTTTAGGTGAACTACAAGTTACTGAGACTATGATACATTGAATAATAATTTGGAGAACTTTTCTAAGGGTGGTGAGAGTTTGACCTTGGGTACACCGATTGAAAATTGGATCCTAAGCTTTTTACTTCCTTAACTATTGTAGCATTTAATTTCTATGGCCATTTAATCTAGAACCTAGTGTTTTAGGTAAACTACAAGCCACTGAGACTATGATACATTGAGTAATAATTTGGAGAAATGTTCTAAGGGTGTTGAGAGTTTGACCTCGGCCATACTGATTGAAAATTGGATCCTGAGCTTTTAGTTGAACTACAAACCACTGAGGCTATGATACATTAAATAATAATTGAGGGAAATTTTCTAAGGGTAGTGACAGATTGACCTTCGCCACACTGATGGAAAATTGGAACCTGAGCTTTCTATTTCCTTTTAACTATCATAGTCTTTAATTTCTATGGTCATTTCATTTAGAACCTAGTGTTTTAGATGGACAGTGTACCAGCGAGACTATGATAGGTACATTAAATAATAATTTAGAGAAATTTTTTAAAGGTGATGGGTTCCCACCTATCATAGTCCCGAGGGTTGAGGTTCTTGCGAGGATTCTTTCAGATGGATCGTAGTCCTATCAACTACTGAGAAAATATGCATTTAGAAAATATTGGTGTTAGAATATATTAAATGGCAGATTTAAAGTTTTATAGAGGTGCGAGGTATTAATTAGTGGGCGTGGTATAAAG
Source organism: Cerceris rybyensis (assembly GCA_910591515.1). NCBI lineage: Eukaryota > Metazoa > Arthropoda > Insecta > Hymenoptera > Crabronidae > Cerceris > Cerceris rybyensis. The sequence continues at coordinate 6,539,126 of OU342800.1, read as the reverse complement.
TCTCCATCATTCCTGCGAGATTCTATCTAAATTTTTACTTAAAATCGTGAGTTAAATTTTTAAACACCTTTTAACGTATCCAATATTAAAAGTATATCTTTAAATTTGTAAAATACCATTCAATTTAATAGTGGAATCCGTTACTTCATGAAATAACTAGGTGTTAAATCCGTTACTTCGTAAAATAACCAGGTAGCTATGGTCAATTATTTCATGAAATATCTAATTATTTTGTAAAATAATTGAATCACACTCTTTAACGGTAACATATCCATACACATCTATTTCTATCTTTAACGTTTCTACTTCACAAATACACGATTTCCATAAAAGAACTTTCACTTCGATAAAAACGGCAAACTTGGAAAAATGTATCCCAAATTAAAATCCGTAAAGAACAATAAAGTTCTTCAAAGGGTTAATGTAACACATAGCTTGAAAAATTTCTTTAACAGCATAAAGCACGATAGGAAGTTTCTACTTTCAAATGCTAATCCAATCCATAGGGGTCAGGGTTTAATTGTAGAACACCGTTGAATTAAAAATGTAGAGATAATAATTTCCCAAGAAAGTTCCCGTTGTGCATGTAACATGGCATTCGTTATGGTACCCCTTTATTAAAGCAGACGAGGAAAGAAACGCACGTTGCTATTTTTCGTCCCCTTGATGCAGAAACGACTGATATAGTTCCACTCGTAGATTTCACGGTACAGCTCCAACGAGGCGTCCGTAGGCGATAAATTCTCGATACAGTTGCACCGGAAGTGCACAGACATACATCCTGCAGGGTGAATCGTAGCGCGTACAAATCTCGATCATCGATCACTTTTCTAATAATTGGATTTATTCTTTAATCATGTAAAGTTTCTATTATTAACTTAAATCGATGCACGTAGAACCATATACAAACGGCCCTCAATTTTCGCACATAATTGGTTCCTAAGAATGTGTGCGAATGTTGAATATTCAAAAGTATATAGATACAATAGTAATTAAATTTTTTCAAGTTTCTAAATCAATTTTTGCAAGGGTTGTTTAGGTAACTTCCAATCGAATTCTTAAAAGAGTGCATTCATTGATATGACACTCTTTTAATTTATAAATAGCATAATATAATCAATCAAAATAAAATAAAAATAAAAGATTTTTTTCAAAATTCCATTGTAGAAAATTCCGTCTACGAACAATAAATAAAAACTCAAATAGAAAATTTTTCCTCTATACAAGAACTTTTCTACGTACACCAGAGTCTAACATTTTATCATTTTCCAGGTTTTCCAAATCCCTTTCCAGTCTCCAATCAGTAACGACACAAGTCTACAATACTTTGCTCTTTCAATTCCAAATCTGAACTTCCCACCTCCCATTTACAAAAAGTAGCAAAAGAATCACTTCGTTCCCTTCAAAAGCCACAATATCACGGACCACCTATAGTCCGACAATTCAAAGATGGCTACGCAAAAAAATACAGGTCTGATTCATAGAAGAAACAGCCATGTCGCACTTATTCAGCCAAACAAGTAAAAATACTGAAATGTCACGACTACGAGGAGTGTCTACTTTAAGAAGCTCGATTTGAAAGTACCAAAAACGAAAAGGCACGATTAGACATTTGAAAACGAGAGATTTCGCCATTTTCTAGCCATCTTTTAATTGTCGGACTGTACATCAGATTGCCGCGATACCAGTGCATAATACTGGAGAACAACGTTAAGCCAGTTAAAAATTTCGGATCCGATCCCGGAACCGTGCTCTCAGAGTGCGCAGAGTGACGCAATCCATTAGGATTCACGAGCGCAGCCTAGCCTAATTAATATTTGCAGTTAAATCTGCGATCTAGATCTGAATGAACCGCTAGCTATCCAGCCAGCCAGGGTGTACCGGCTCCCTGATTCCGTTGTCCGACGTTGCTGGGGCTCTCTTGCCGTTCTTCCGAGCATCCTCGAAGAGATAGCATTCGTGTGAGTGTTCACTGACCTGACGAGAACGGGCTGCTTACGATTACGAAACAATGTGCGACGTAAATCTTCCGGAAGGCGATGCCTGCCAGCCGGAAGTGGCTGGGAAAAAGACTAACTAAATGATCTTCATCTAATTTCCAACGCGAGTCGACCCCATTCTTTTTCGTCTGACTAGTCCGTCTTGAATGATTTGTTTCATGCAGGATGCTTGGATAGAGTTGTAATTTAAGTTGAGTTATTTCGTTATTGTTAGTCGAACGAAAGTTTTTCTGTGAGTTCTTTTCCTCACGGCAGTGAAATTGGGAAGTGGGATTGTTGTATTCCACTTTGGTACCTAATTTTGTGTTGTACACTGTGTAGTGATCTATAGCACGTTAGTTTTGAAAAAACTAGTTTTGTTTTCGGAATTTTAATAAATTTAAGGTGAAGGCGGCGCGAGATTTGAACTGTCAGCGATTGTGGACAATTCTCTGGTTATTCACGTGGTTTTGGAAACACCCTGGCGTTTTATGGGTTTGAAGTAGTGTAGTGGGAGGTTAGGATTACCATGACTTCTCGAGAGTAAGGTTCCAAAAGGGCGATCGCTTTTCCGGTGACTTTCGTCAAGACTAAAGTTATAAAAAATTAATAAAAAAGTACCAGTTCTCGTTTGGACCACGTTTAGTAATATTTGGGAATTTTATCAAAAAGAATTAGGTCGGTAATTCAATATGATAATGATGATTATGGTGGCACCATAGACTTATCGATGTTGGTACCGCAAGAGATAGCAATTACTTGGGTATTGTGGACCCATTTTGAAATTCCTCGAACCCTAACAAACTTCCTTAAAAAAAATGAAAGGCGGAAGAGACATCATTTTTACAAAACTCCAAAAAAATCACACCCCTTCAACTCTTGCAATCTATTAAAGTATCATAGACTTTTCGATAGTGGTACAGCAAGAGATACTTACTATTTGGGTATTTCGTACCCAATTTGAAATTCCTGGAACCCTAAAAAACTTTCTAAAAAAGCGGAAAGATGAGAGAAACATACTTTTTTTCAAAAACACCAAAGAAACCACACTCCTCAAGTTCTTGCAATCCATTAAAGTATCATAGACTTTTCGATAGCGTTACAGCAAGAGATATTTACTATTTGGGTATTTCGGGCCCAATTTGAAATACCTCGAACACTGAAAAACTTTCTAAAAAAGCGGAAAGATAACAGAGACATCATTTTTGTCAAAACACCAAAGAAACCACTTTTCAACTCTTGCATTCCACTAAAATATCATAGACTTCTCACTATTAGTACCGCAAGAAACAGTGATTATTTGGGCATTATGGACCCAATCTGAAATTCCTCAACCCATACCAAACTATCTAAAAAAGCGGAAAGATGACAGAGACATCATTTTTATCAAAACACCAAAGAAACCACTTTTTAGCTCTTACAGTCCACTAAAATATCATAGACTTCTCACTATTAGTACCGCAAGAAACAGTGATTATTTGGGCATTATGGACCCAATCTGAAATTCCTCAACCCATATCAAACTATCTAAAAAAGCGGAAAGATGACAGAGACATCATTTTTTTCAAAACACCAAAGAAACCACTTTTCAACTTTTGCAGTCCACTAAAATATCATACACTTTTCACTGTTAGTACCACAAGAAACAGTGATTATTTGGGCATTATGGGCCCAATCTGAAATTCCTCAACCCATATCAAATTATCTAAAAAAAAAGAGAAGTTGAAAGAGACAGAAAAATCGTTTCCAAAACACCAAATAAACCACACCCCTTCAACTCTTCCAATTCATTAAACTTCCTCGTGCCTTCGTTCGTGAAATAATGTATCGAATGGTACGCAGACAAAGGAAACACCATAGAGCGCAAGAAAAGTATGGGTTACGTCCGTCGAATGAGCGGTCGGATGTCATGCGTTTAATTACCAATCAGAGACGCCAGGGATCGCGTGGTTGATTTCCACTCTGTCTACCCTCAGGCCGGAACTTCTTACGCGGTATTTATGCGTAATATACCAGCGCAACACATATCAACGGACACGCGTGTACACGTTAAAGGTATATTTGTTACAGTCGAGCTAAGACACGACGCCTCCTTTTTATCATACATTGTGGTATACACAGGTGCGCGCGCGCATAATCAACATCAGATAACAGATCTCGATTCGTCGATGACAGGAACACGGTATCCCCGTGGTAATCGCCTTAGAGCTGCTTCCCGTTCGCGTTCACGACCTGAAATTACCTTCTTCCACCTTGGTTCAGCTTACCACGATGGAATCCATGGTAAGGAGAATCGCGATACCCCGGCGACTTGCTCGCCCAACGTTTGGAAATTATGCTTTTGTGCTTTAGATAAATTTCTATTATTCTGAATCTCGCAAATAGATTGAACGTTTGGAGATACTTTTTTGAGGTATTGGACTTTTTTGTAAGGATTCTTAATTAACACATCGAGCGCCGGCCTCGCGATAATGCGGGATTTGTTGTTTCTTAAATGCATATTTCTACACCTCGCAGATCAAAAGGTGATCCCCCTTAGAGACTTCTGAGTGATATGAAGAATTATGAAGGTGTTAGAATCATTGGGTCAGGGGAAAAAATTGTTGCGAAAATGTATGAGGTATCAAATATTTTTTTTAGCTACTTGTTGTTCAGAGACAAGCAAATGAAGCCGGCGCTTAATTAATTAAGATGATTGAATATTATTAAACCAATATTTATTATTGAATATTAATGATAGTTTTTTTAACGAGTTAAGCACTCGTTGGTGGCCGGCACTACACTTTTAGATCCTTTTTTAACAAAGATTTCTATTTGTTTTAATATATTACATTATTCTTGATATTCTATTTCTTACTTAATACTAGATCTACCGACGATTAATCCAATATATTCCAAAGTGTGAAATAAATATGGTAGACGAAATTAAGTGGAGAAGAAATTGATCCTAAAGGATGTATGATAGATGGAGGAAATCGGGAAAGAAATAGCGTTAAAAGTCTCAGGAGTATTTTTACAAAATTTAGAACAAGTCACTTTAATCAGCTTGGTAGATCCAGGGTTAAAATCATTAATTATGCCTCCGCCAGGCGCGACTGACAATGAGTAGCCTAGGTAAAAAAGTAATCATTGATTTTCCTTCATCAGGATGAACATGAACGAAAAATCAACGACCGGCCCCTAGGGATTAAGGGTGTATTAAGGGTGAAAATGATTGACATTGATTGACCTTGACATACAAATAGAACAGAATTTGGCGCCCCTGAAAAATACTATTTAACCCCTTGCCGTACTATAACGAGTGATACTTGTGATGCTATAAATTGGAAAGGAAATTTTCAAGTTTTACAAAACCTATTAAATTGAAATTGTCAGTGAGATACGACACAATAAAATTATTTCTATAATATTAGTATTACGTTAAATTATACTATATGTCAAGAATCACTGAGCAATGTTTATTTTACTAATTTAATTCTGATTTATTGTAGAGGAAGTCACAAAGTAAATGGCGCTGCAAGGGGTTAATTCAGTCCAATTGAACAATTATGTTCAAGCCTAGAACCAGAACATTTTATTTTGAAATTTGCATAATTAAGTAACAATATGAAATAATAAATAAATAATTCTATTTACGCAGAAGTGTCTCGTAGACGTTAACGTTTGCAATGGTACTTAAAATGAATGACGTTTCATAGAAGTCATTGATTGTCAAGGGGTTAAGTTGATTTGGGTTAAATTCGAAAGATATTGAAAGAGAAAGAGCGGAAAAATGGACAGCTGACGAATAAATGGAAAGATCGACGGTAGGTTAATTTTCTTGGGTCGGAGAGGAGGAGAGTGGCGATGAAATAACACGATTTGCCTGCTTATGCAAGATAATTGCTTCTGGAGTGAGTTGTATCGTGTATCTGTTCATGGTAACTTGGCCGTGGCAGAGCGTGGTTAATTTTTTGCTGGAATAAGTGGATAACTTTCGTTTTGAGAATGCACATCGGTTCACGCACAGAAAAATCGCTCAACGCATCCGTAACAATTATCGCAACCGTTTAGAGTCTTCGAATAATCTGCGAATCGCATGCTCTAACTTCAACTCATTTAAAATATTGTTTTTCTATTTATTCCGTGAATTTTCCTATTTATTTATTATCCTATTTTTCAATCTGTTTTTCTTCCTATAGTTTTTCCTATTTTTGTAAAAAATCCTCGAACAGGCAAGAAACCGAGTAAACCGTCGATAAATTGCAAATTCAGCTGAAATTGCACGTTTGCCCGAAGAAAGCCTGAGTTCGTGTGCTCATCGATGCCAAAAGACGACTGGAGCGTGCAACCATCGAGAAACGAGTACTGGGAACACATACTGAAAATTCCCTGAAACGGCATTCGCGAACCTTTGTCGGCAAGTTTAAGACGAATTTTTATTCCGCGCGTTTTACGCATTGAATCTGGTAATTGGAAATATCGTTAAATTTCACGCGCCAGTCAGCCCGCATTGGTTGCAATTAGATACGTGAACATAGAGGAAAGAACAATCTAGCCACTTTTTCGGAACATTGTGCATCTGTGGAAATCCTCCTTGGACTTAGCAACGACTGATGTTAATTGCAAGGTTGAAAAAAAGTCGGAAGTATGCGTCAAAGTATGGATAAACGAGGAATAATTGTGATAGGATTACAATGGATTGTAATTAGTGCTGCGCAATGTGAAGGTGAAATCGTAAAATTGAAATTGACGTTGGCTTTAGAGGAACTATTTTTCATTTTGAAATTGTTCGAAATATTTTCGTTCTAGGCATAAGTTATGTATCGAGTGAATTATTATTTTTTATCATTAAGTTCTAATGGACTATCAACACGTTGAACGCCACTGGTACTTTGCTACTTTCGTCATTTCTACTGAAGTAAAACAATTTCTATTTAACCCTCTATACTCCGAATTTTTTGTGGTGTCGAAAGATCACTTTGACGAAAGCATAATTAGAAAATAATAAAAATATTATTTTGAATGATGGATTAAACCTGAATTTTACACTTTCAATTGCAACGAATTTCGTGATTTGCACGAGTTAAATTACAGTATTTGACAAAGTTGAAGGGCGGGTTAGCGGGTTAAAAACATAACTTCTATTAAAATCTTTATAAAGCAGAAATTTTAAAGATAGTGATACACACATATTCGGGAAATCTTTATATTTAAATATTCAGTATGTCCGAAAATTCATAAATATTCCAGCTTAAAAGTTTCATGAAATTTCATTGAATTCAATAGCGCCGGTCACCAGTGACCCCCATGGAAGTCAACGTGTTATCCCTTGCGGTACAATAACGAGTTGCTTTCCTGCTGCTATGGATGGCACAGCATTCATGTTACATTTAAATTACAATATTTATGAATCTTCTAACATATCGAGTATTTAAATATTGACGTTAAGAAAACAAAGGTCTGCTGCCAATCTATCTACCAGTATTTTTAAAGTTTCTGATTTATAAAAATTTAATTTGAACAGAAAAAGTTTTACTTCAGTAGAAATGACGGTGGCATTCAACGTGTTAATACATTGCACATCAGCTAAATATTGACTATCAATTTTATTATATTTGATAATTTTGATATCTAATTCAATATCAAACTTAAGTGCATTAAGTAAGTAACACCTACTTTTTGGTTCATTTTACTGTTTTCCTCAAGACAGAATAATATAACTGACATTAATCGGTAAAATCTAAATTCATTTATTTCATATCCCGCTTTTTCACGGGACCGGCCTGCAATGCGTTAATATCCAATATATCCCAAGTCAAAACAAATTTAAAAAAAGAACACCACAAAAAAACTATCATCTACAAATTATTCATCCCCATTTTCTTCAAAATCCCATCATCCACCGTTTCAGCCACCCAATTCTCAAGATGGCTGTCTTCCAATCGCAATTGATACTTCACATGAAACTTTGCATTGCTCTCTAATCAGTAAGCATTCGTCTAATGCCTCCTCAGTGCCCGTTCCATTAAAATTTGGTACGGATAACCGTTAATTACAGCACAGGAGCTCTTACAAATCTAAATCTAAAGATAAAACGAGCATACATGGAACTTATCATCCTAAAGAGGTTATAAGAAGCGAATGGCTCAAACGAACGAGCATGCGCGTAAGCGCGCATGAAACGCATATCCGAGAGACGTACATTGCGCGCTATCGCGATGCCATCCGGCATATAAGCAATAACAATTACGAGTATCGCTAATTTTATGCACGAGCCATCCCTCATGGCCGTAGCTGGTAATAAATACGCGCGGGTGGCTGAGTCCCTGTTACCGATCTAGTTCGCGGTTTCCCATTAAACCGCGGTGCGAACCGTATCCCTTTCATTCTACGAGCATTGTACAGGGTGTTCAAGTTTATACGAACGATGTATATGTTTCCTGAGGGAGGAAATATAGAACAGACGGCTACATATATTGTCCAGAACAATTACAATGTTTACTATGGTAACGAATCGAAATACCGAGGGTGCGAGTTTAGTGTAAGTCGCTTAACACTTGAACTACCAAACTACACAAAATGACTGATACACAAGTTTTTCTAAAAATTTTCATAATTTATAGGAGAGACGTAGAATTAATATTCTAGGTCCATCTGAAAGGATATGGATCAGTGAATCGGTCAGCTTTTCTGTTTCTATTTAAAGTACTTATTTAACAATACAAGTACCAAGGAGGTCAAAATGACTCGATCCCCATTTTTTCTAAAACTGTTCAAGTTTGTAGGAAGCCAATAGATCAGATATAAATATAATGACTGAATTAATCATCTTTTTCGCTCTTTGAATTTCTGGACTTGTAGAATACTTATTTAACATATTGAGCTACAGTAGATTTAACGCGGGTAGTTCTACTGTTCAGATTTAAAGGGATCTGTAATAATTATAGTTTTCTACGTGTCACGTTTACGAATTCCGACTTGTAGATATTTAGTTCTGCAAATAATTGTGGTCAAGTGACTTGAGAAGGATTGTAACGAATAATTCTGAAACCTTAACACGTGGACTCTATCTTGAACTCTCGCTCCCCTTAGCCGAGATTAGAGCACCGAATCGTCCAATTTTAAACAGTTCCAATTCTAAAAGTAATTCAATTACATCCTTAATCAGTGCCATGATAATTAATCCGGCCTGTGTATACTCAATTTTTAAGGGCACGGTGTGTACACTGGGCCTTTGAGGGAACAGTCGGGTTTACAAGGTTTTCTCGACTTCAGAAAAATCTGCAAAAATTCTGAGATACTTATTGGAGTGTCTACTATGTGGCCCAGTAGTTGCTAAAGTCAGGAATATAAAACTGTTATTTTTAAAAATGCAAAATGTTGAAAAATGTTAGAGAGAAATTTGAAATATAAATTTTGACTGTTCCTTAAAAGACCCAGTATACACACGCCGGGTTAAGCAACTAAAACAACCAAAACAAAGTCCGTCACAGGTGTCGAAACATCGCGAATCATGTCCAAAGCTTGACCAAATCTCTGCACTACTTGGACACGATAAATCGGTCAGAAAAGTTCTCGTAAAGCTCCTAAGAAACCTCCATGTGTCCTATTCCCTATCGTGTAGCTTATCAGGCTTACAAACCATCCGAATGTATATCGCGTATTCGCATTTAATATTTTCTCACGTCCGACGACTAATAAGCATGCAGATATCGTCCTACCGTTCGCGCAGGAGCACCCCCTGAATTATTACACGCATAGAGATCGCACGATACAGCGCAAGGAAGCGCGATGCAAAACAAGGTAAACCGAGGCAGACTCGCGGCGCGTAGAGAGAAACTCTCAGAAACGTTAGCGCGAAACAGAAGTATATGCCTGCACGTATTATAGTATCGGTGGAAGAAGCCACGTCGGAGGTATAGGACGGTGTATCACGGGGAACAGAACAACTATGCCCACTTCCTTCCACATTAAATCCCAGGCGAATCGCGAATCTACCGGTGAATTGCCCCGGGACACGCACGAGCCTACTCTTGAGCGAAACCGCGTTCAAGGGAAGACCCGGGGTGAGAATGCGAAGCTCGAGATACAACTCATGGTATTCCTCTTCCTTTCCGATTTACGATCTCTCATTAGGGATGGGTTCGAGCTCGAGGCGAATGTAGGAATCGGTACCGATCGGGTGGTTTCAGAGAATCTCGCTGAAAGGCTGCGCATTTGGGTTGGTGAAGATTATATAAATCGCTGATGCAATGAAGTCGCTTGGCTTGAGGTATGGGGAAGAGGAGACTTTCTACGCATCATCTATTCTCGTTATATCAACCCTTGAAACCTGAACTCGGCGAAGGAAAATTAAATATTGCAAGGGATCAGAAACAAGTCACTTGGGGGGAAATCGCACTGTGAGACAAAGAGAGAAAAGAAAAAGCTGTGGAACTGAGTGCGACAGCACGATATCGATCGTGGAAATCGAAACGTTGACGTACGCACGATATTTTTAATATCAGATTGATAGACACCGATTTTACCTAGTTGAATGAATGTGAATAGCTACGACTATGAATGAAGAGGACAGCAGACATATACATAGTAGACATATATATGTAGAATAGAAAGAGATAGGTAGGGCGAGAGCAGTCTACCCTTACGTCCCAAGTGACTTCATTCTGATCCCTTTCTATACTTGTTTCGATATTAAACTTTTTCTCGGTTAATCACGCGTTAGAATCAGAAATGCATGAGGACGAGGGATGTAAATATTTATCCATCAGACGAAATGGAGAAAATCACTAATTGAGTGACTTCATTTGGTGGACCAACAACACAAATTGTCAATACGATTAAATAAGTAACTTGGTTTGAGGTACGGGGAAGAGGAGACTTTGAATTTTGCCTTCTAAACTCTTATTTCGGTGTTAAACTATTTTTCGACCAGTCACGCTTTAAAATCGAAAAAGCAGGAGGACGAGAGACGTTTCTATCCATTGGGTGAGCCGGAGCAAATCACTAATCAAGTGACTTCGATGTACTCCCTTGGCTTGAGGTACCGGATAAGAGGAGATCCTGGTACCGCGTATTTCCGTCATATCGGACTTTGAAACCCTAGCATAGCGAATGATAACTGAAAACTAAACACTTATTTCGTCATCAAATTTTTTTTCGGCCAATCACTCGTTAGAATCGAAAATGATATTAGAACGAGAGATGTTTCTATCCGTCGGGCGAATCAGAGCAAAGTACTAGTAAAGTGGCTTATTTTTCTGAGGTAATACAACTTATCTAGACTCGGTTCACCTTTGGGACCGTCAATCCACAAATAAGGGACCACGCGTATTGCTCGGCTACCTCGAGATTGCAAAGTCTCGTCCTGCCAGATCCTGGCAGGGCCTGAGGAGCAGTCTTACTCGGAGCTCTGGGGTCGTAAGGCCCATACCGGATGGACCCAGAAACTCTATGGGCCCACCAGGTCTCCTGGAGGCCGAAAAAAAGTAAAAGATGCGCGGTAACCCATTCAATCAGTAGTACTTGGTCTGAGTAGCTTAACATCATAGATGCAGTGGGCCAGTGCAAGGCCAGCTTTCCCTCCCTGACGACTATTCTTTTCCATGTCCTTTTCTTATAAGTTCTTTTAAGTTTTCATCTAAGATCCCATATATATTAGTACAGAAATAGATGTTAAGTTTGCAAATACAAGATTGTTAATAGTAGAACAACAACTGAATAGGTATATTAAAATCGAAACCCTTTCTCAATAGGAACATACTTTATCGAATTTTTTAGCTTCCTTGCCAATTATATGATGCTTATTATGAATTAACTCACATAACCACTTACAATTTAAAAATAAGGAGCACTTAGTTTCTCAACACTTACACATTTCCATTCTTATGATCTAAACCAGTCATGGCCAAGTGTTTTTACCCCTGGGCCGGATTGGAAAAAAAGTTTTCACGTGCCACACATAATATTAAAATTAAAAAAGTTAAGCAAACCACTTATTTCTTTACGTAAACAATATTTTATTATGAAATCTGTGTGAATACGATTGATTTTTTTATATGAATGAATGTGGGAATAGATAAAGAACAGAATGTGTGTAGTATGAAGTATGTACATCTATTGTGTTGTCTTAACAACGTTGACGTCATGTTACATGATGATGATGTTATACAAGTAAAGTAATAAGGATTTTGTTAAATATATTGTAGGATCGTGAAAAAGAAACGAGAGACGCGCGGCGACCCATCCAAGGTAGCAACGCGGCCAGTGTAGCTTAACGTCGACGATCGTCTGGGTCGGCGCGGAACCACTGCGCCAGCGACCTCTCCCGTCTGACACTTCCTTTTCACGTCCTTTTCTCCTAACTTCTTTTATAGGAGAGCTCCTCCGCCCCGACCCCACAATATTATTTAATTAAACCAACTATTCACAATTTGTTTATGAAATTATTGTTATAAATAATTATTCGCGGGCCGTATATTGGCCACGCCTAATGTAGATCCTACTCTCCAATCTGCATACACCTTTTCCAATTTATAGTTTGCACCCAACGAAAACATACCCAAATCAACAATACCTAACAGCCCAGCAAGAAATCCAACTTAAATCACCGATAATATCCTAACCTAAAAGATCATTCGTGAAAAAAAAAATTCAAAGAAATCCAACCAAGACCATGTCCAAGATTCAGCGCATCCTCGACAAACGACGCCACCATTCTTCGTGTTCCCGTGCATTTTAATCAGCAAAACCGCGAATGACCGGGCGTGCACGCACAAACGAACGGAATAATCGTATAAAGGCCTAATGGAATCATCGAGGCGAGCCGAGCCAAGGAACTCCCCACGATCGGTGGAATTAGGCGCAAACGTATCGCAGATATACAACCGGTGGGCTTAGGTTATGCGGCCCGGCTTGCACACGGCGCTCATAATCTCGCATATTTACATTGACCGCCGTGAATAAAACTGTTACATTATGCCCCGGCATTCTCACGTGTGCGATCACTCGCCGATGGAAAAAGCGAGAGGGAAAATCACGGCAAGCAATTTTTACCATTGCTGGCTCAAGTTAAGTCAACGTGTGTGAACGATAGAGAGAGGGAGAGAGAGAGAGGTGGTGGTGTGCAACCCTCTTTTTGCAAGGGATCCGATTAAAAGGAGAGAAAGGAGGAACGTGAAAATCAAGCGAGAGAACAGAAACGGGTTTCGGCGGGAGACCAAAGTGTAGAGTATGATAATTTCGAAGTTTAACCGATGAATTAATAGACGATAAGGAGATAAAAATTACGGCGACTTTATTTCGATCGACTGTTCTGAGGTGGTGTTTGTAAATGTTTTTGGAGGATCTAGAAGATTACGTGAAGATTGAGTCGTGGATTGCTTATCGATGGGATTTGATATCGTTGTTTCTGTAGTTTAGGATTTACTTTATTTTTTTTAGTTTAGTAGCAAGATACACAATTTTGTAGTTCTTCGAAATTTGAATTTCCAATAGATACATCCATATCGAATATTATAGAATTTCAACTGTTTTACTTTTGTGTTTGTAGAAATTTGAAAGATCTACAGTTTAATGGTTGCATATAGATTGAGTCATGGATTTTATGTTGTTGGAACTTGATATCGTAGCGTTTGTAGTATAGGATATACGGTTAAAATTTCATTTTTGTTAAAATTTAAACTACATTTTTAGTAGCAAGATGCGCAATTTTGTCCTTCCTCGAAATTTGAATCCACAATAAATACATCCATCCATACTGACAATGAGTAGTATAGAATATTGACTCTCTTTTCTTGGTTTTTGTAAAGATTTGAAAGATGTACGGTTTATGGTTGTATCCAGATTGGTTCATGGATTATTTATCGATGGAACTTGATATCGTTGTGTTTGTAGTACAGGATTTACTGTTAAAATTTCATTTTTGTTAAAATTTAAACTACATTTTTAATAGCAAAATATGCAATTTTGTACTTCCTCGAAATTTGAATTTACAACATATTCATCCATGTTGAATAGTATAGAATTTTGACTCTCTTTTCTTGGTTTTTGTAAAGATTTCAAAGATCTACGGTTTATGGTTGCACGCAGATTGAGTCGTGGATCGTTTATCAATAGGATTTAATATAGTAATGTGTATAGTACAGGATGAACTGTTAAAATATGATTTTTGCACTAAAACTATATTTTTAGTAGCAAGATACTCAATTTGATAGTTCCTTAAAATTTGAATTCCGAATAATTACATTCATTCTGAATATTACAGAATTTCGATACTTTACTTGAGAATTTAACGCGTATGAAAAATCTCTGTGTTTATCTGGCAATGTGTTAAGTCAGTTCATGGGCCCACGGTTTGTACATCACTGTTATAATGCCTTTCGGGCCCAGTACTCGTGGAACAAGTCGAAACGAGCGAGACGGGGGACGTGTTGGGATTACGGTAAAAGCGCCGGTGCTAGAGGAAGACATGCCGTGATTTAATTACGTCCGACTCGGTGCAAAACTACCTTCCTTGTTCTTTCCTTTTTGCTCTTTTTCTATCTTTCTTTGTTTCTCTACGTCTCTCTTCCTCTTACTCTCTGTGCTGTTTCTTCGTCCTTTTTTTCTTTCTCTATCCCTTGATCTTTCTTTCCTTCTATACCTTTTGGTCCTTATTATTTTACCTTTCACTCTTTCTCGGTTTCTTTTTCTTTGTGCCTCCATCACTTTTTGTCTACCTGCCTGTGTACTTTGGTCTTTATTGCTTTATTTTTCTCTTGTTCTTGATTTCTCTATCAACGTTCCTTGGCCTCTCTTTCTACACCTCTTTACGCCTTTTGATCTTATTTGGCTATTTCCCCTTCCTGATTTCTCTTTCTCTCTCCTTTGATCTCTGTTTTAATACTTTTTTTTCCGTTTTAATTTTCAATTAGATTAATCTGGCTTAAGTTTCTGCTTGGATCTTGCGCTTTGTTTTTATTCGGCTTCTTCCTCCTTGTTCCTCTCTTCTGCTTGATTTCTCGATCGCTCTTTCGTTCTCTGAGACTTCTTCAATCTCTCTTTCAAGTTTTCTCAACTTCAAAGTACCCCCTACTTCGCTCAGTTACTCTTCCAATCATACTTTACCTGTTTTAGTCTCTCTTCCTATCGTTTTATCTATTCTCGATTCCTCTTTGAATCCACTTCAATTTCTCTTGAGGTCTTTCTTCCACTTTCTTTGCATTCAACAACTCTCCAACCCCTTTCTTTCTCTCTACTATCAACTTTTCTCCCATTTTTCTCTCTCCTTTATCATGTAACCCTCTTCAACCACCTTCTCTCTGTCTTTCCTTCTGTCCTTCCCTGTTTTGCTCTCAATAATTCTCGATCTCCTCTCAACCGCCTCCCCCTCATTTTTCAATTTGTCTTAATTTCACTAACTTTCTCAATCTATCTCTCAATATTCATCCAACCCCTTCTTTCTCTCTACTATCAACCTTTCCCCCATCTTTCTCTCTCCTTCATCATCTAACCCTCTTCAACTACCTTATCTCTGTCTTTCTCTCTGCATTTCAAAAATCTTTTTTCCCTTTCTTTGCTCTCAATAATTCTCGATCTCCTCTCAACCCCCTCTCATTTTTCAATTTGTCATAATATCACTAACTTTCTCAATCTGTCTCTCAATATTTTTCCAACCCCTCCTTTCTCTCTACTATCAACCTTACCCCCACCTTTCTCTCTCCTTCATCATCTAACCCTCTTCAACCACTTTCCCTCCATCTTTCACTCTGCATTGCAAAAATTTTTTTCCCTTTCTTTGCTCTCAATAATTCTCAATCACCTCTCCTCCACATTTCTCACCCTCTCCCATCCTCAGTATGTCTCAATCTCTCTAGCTTCGTCAATCTGTCTCTCAATATTTCTCCAACCCCCTTCTTTCTCTCCATTATCAACCTTTATCCCATCTTCCTCCGTCTCCTTTACTTTCTAACCCTCTTCAATCATCTCGCCTCTCTTTTTCTCTCTCTCTCTCTCACTAAAATCTTTATTACTAGTTGGCGCAAAATTATCGCTCCACACGAGGACGACTGGAGCGAGAAGTTTGGAGCTAATTTTTTTAATAACCCACCATCTCGTCTCGCCCCTCGGTCTTTCTGTATTACATTCGTTTCTTGATAATATAATGCGTGCCGGGACACGCGCGCGCGTATAAAAATACACTGTTTATATTCTTCGCGGGCATAAGTATCCCGTAAATCAGGTCTCGTTATGCCTCCGAGTGTAAAGGCTTATTTCGCGCTGTTCGTGGAAACTCCGTGGCCCAAGGGGCAAAGGGGGAACGGAGAACGCTGAGCACCGAGGATGTTATTTTACGCGCCGTGAAAAAAGAAAAGAGCGTATTTATGTTACGACTTATGGTAAAATGTGCTGTAACGTGTAATTGTCTGCCCGTAGGAAGATCCACGACAGATGTAAGTTCCGTTTACCGTGAAGTAACGCACTATTCTACAGACAATTTAATTACACGCTCCAGGAAAACGTTGATGCATGCCTCTCGTCGTGTTTCGAAAATTTCTCCTTGGCATCGTGCCAGGCGTTGCGATTCCGTCCGAGCATCTTCAGCGATGCATCCGAATTCGAAATGTAAATCGATCCTCGTTCCGTGATATTCCCTGATATCTTGTTTTTTAAAATCGGGTCACTGGAGAGAACTTGCAAAGATTTGCAAGTATTGCGTTTTTTTAGAAGTATCTTGTAATTTGCAAAGAATCAGCTTGAGTTAATTAGAGTAGAATGAAGTTAAGGCTGTAAATGTTTGTGTGATTTTTAAACGTTATGTTTCCTTGGGGAATACTTTTAATTGGATTAAAATGTGATTAATAAAATTTAGCATAATGAGGGAAGTATAAAATAAAAATTGTTTTTTAATAGAAAATAGACGGGTGAGAAAAAAACTGATGGACTTTAGCGTGATTTTTGAAGGAAAGGATGCTGGTTAAGTAGATTAGCAAGTAGGTAGTTATTTACATTTCTGTTATAGGGTGCAATTGTTCTAATTTTTTTTTTATATCAGATCCAAGTCATAGAGCCGTGAAGGTATTGAAATCCCCTTCGTTAAAAATGTTATGGTTATTTTCTCGATTTAATAAGTAAAATATCTTATAACTATCCAATAATATAACACAGCTTTGTTTCTATCCTTTAACCCTTTTAGTGCCGAACGACGATATATCGTCGTTAGCAAAATTGCTAACACTGGACATCTAAGGGTTAATATTCAGTTTTCAATACGATATCAGTAATTTTATGACATATAATTGTAAATACACAATTCATGCTCCATATTGCGTATTCTATATGACACTATTGCCAAATGAAAATTCTTTTTATTCGCAACTACATTTGTTATTAATTCAATCAATTTTCTGGTCGGCACTAAAAGGGTTAAAACTGCTTTCTTAACTTTTTCAATCATAAATCCATTCTGAAAGCTCGCAATACATTTTCGCAATAAAATACCTCTACATTTAAGGTAGTTCTAGGCACTTATCAATTTTCGATAGATTTCCTTAAAATTTTGAAAATATATTCTTCATGATATTTTATAATTATAACCGGAATCTCAACGAGTTCGTCCACACGGTTTATGAATAAATCGTGTTTAAAAATAACATATTTAACATGGGCCTTATGGAAAAAAAATTTTGCTGAGTCCGTAAAATCTTTTTTTATTTTTCTAATGGAAAAACGAGTCGATGGATTCTAATTAAAAATTAGCAATGTATTATTTTATACTTTTGGAATATTATTGAATTTTTTCATAATTTTTTACTTCACAGTTATAGAGAAAGATGTTTTTTAATGTCTAAAAAGTGAATGAAATGACTCTGTGAAGTTAGCCTCTGCATTAATTCTTACGCAATTTTTTTCATTTCTAATGATAAAAGAAACTTTTAGTTCTGAATCCAGCTAGAACTACCTTAATTTACCATCGTTTGAAACACTGGTATCACCGTTTCCCAACCTAAATTGTATACCTGATTTTCACAATAAAAACTTAATTTACTGTTCACTAACGACTCCATTGAATTATAAAGCCCCATTTGTGTCAAAACCAGTGACTGAACTGTTCTCCACCTCCAAAACCACAAACCACAAAATTATCAAATTCTCCCTCGCTGCAATTTGCCAATCACACAGACCGAACAGTCACCACCACCACTCATTTTTTAACCTGCTACCTTTATTACTTACTAACGCGACAATCTTCTTAAACCTGCTATTCTGCTCGGGTCTATATGAAATAGAGATTATATTTTAACAAATACTATGTTTCTATTATTAGTTTTTCATATTCAATGTATTTAACATTTATGTCTATCTGTTCATATATTTCATGTTTCTTAAAATGTAAACCTTTGACTGGAAGGAATATAATTGTTAGATACAAATGAGCAGAACAGCAGGATTAATGCGACAAAAACAATAAACTTTTTTAAATATTTTCTAGATCTGAACGCTTATGGTCATTTGACCTACGACCTTTTATATGGGTTTTAAATGTATTGGGGGTACCGAAAAGTAATCAAAAGTGGAGAAGTGAAAACGTAATGGGAAACGTTCTTCAACAAAAAATCGAATGACTTTTTCAAAAAGAGAATCGAACAGCTACCTTTACGCTGACAAAAACTGATAGAAAATTATGGAAATTATTTTGTTGATGACTATTTAAAATTTCTTTAATAAGCAAACATTTTTCATCAGCAAAAAAAAATTTGATTTCTTTTCAGTACCCCTAATATGTGGAATCACCAAGGCTGATACATTGAATAATAATTTTTAAAAAATGTTCCAAAAATGACGGGGGTGTAAACTTGAGATCACCACAACCTGAGTTGAACGTTTGACAATCTCCTTCTCTATATAATTGCAATAATTATTTCGTCTAAAAAGATTCACAGCTTCAAATTAACAAAAAACCACAAAAACTCTCCCGCATTAAATAATAATTCTAAAAAATTCATCAGTCAAATTACAAAACCAAAATTCACCCTCGCTAATTTAATTTCCAGACTTTTACTCCATACCAATCACAATCTCCAGAAACTAATTCCTAAATACACGTCGAAACGAGCATCCACCATTCCTCTTTTGGCGCGAAGGGAATCACGACCGAGGCTCGTTTCTAATCACGTCTTAATTAATACACTTGATCCGACGAATCGCGAAAACGAATCGTCAGCTGACCATTTTTCACGTCTACCCTGTGCCCTCCCTTCGATCTGATAAGGGCTTCCAACATGTTCATACTTACACAAGCCAACTGTGCCGTAACGTGGCGCGCGTGAGCTGGAGTTCTTACATATTACTTTCTCCATCCTCAGCGCGCACTGACTTTACCCGCGAAACATTTACAGAGGTCAGAGGCGTGAGATCTATGCAAGATTCAAATCATGATATGCCATATTGTCGTATAAGTGCGGTGAACATGTCCGTGTACGTTGAACGCGTTAATGTAAATCCGCGAGAGACGTAAACTCGAAGCGCGGAAAATCGTGTTCCGACGTCGATTCCTGGTGGTTTTGCTGCATCGAGGGTGCTCCTCTTTTTATGGGGACGTTAGATATAGAGATACGAGCGGACTTTATTTGGTGCCAAAGGAATTTGCAATTTACTGGGTTATTAATGAGAATGTGCACTGGTTTGCTGGGAGATCTAGCACGCGTTCTGTTAAATTACAGCGTGTGCGGTGTAGTGATCTCGAGACAATATGTTATTGATGTGTTTTGATTCTTAGATCAAAGTTTTTCTAAGGATTTGTGATGGAGGATAAAATGTGTTTTATACGCTGGTATTTGCAATCTGTTGGGTCGTTAATTACAATGTGCGGTAATTGCTGGGAGATGTATGTGTTTTGTTAAATTACAGCGTGTTGTGGTATTGATGACTTGAGACAATATGTTAGTGGTGTGACTTGATTCTTAGATCAGATTTTTTTTTTGAGGATTTATTATGGAAGTTAAAATGTTTTTTATTCGCTGATATTTACAATCTGTTGGGTACTTAATTACAATGTAAGGTAATTGCTGGGAGATTTAGTACGTGTTTTGTTAAATTACAGCGTGTTGGGGTATTGATGACTTGAGACAATATGTTTGTGGTGTGATTTGATTGTTGTATCAGCTCTTTTTCAGGCTGATTTGTCATGGAGGACACTGAAATGTGTTTTATTCGCTGATGTTTGCAATCTGTTCGGGCGTTAATTACAATGTGCGGCAATTGCTGGGAGATTTAGTAAGTGTTTTGTTAAATTACAGCGTGTGTGGTGCAGTGGACTTGAGATAATATGTCAGTGATATGGTTTGATTGTTGGGCAAGCTGTTTTTAATATAAAATAATAGAAATACTGAGACATTGGTGTTTTTTGTTCGCTGATATTTGCAATTTGTTGAATTGGACTAGTTCTCTGATAGATCAGCAGAATGCTTTTGTTAAATTGCATTTGCTTGAATTAAATTTGAGTTAAATTACTGATTCTTAAATCAGATTTTTTTGGAGGAATTATTGTGGAGGATAAAATGTGTTTTATTCGCTGATATTTGCAATCTGTTGGGTCGTTAATTACAATGTGCGGTAATTGCTGGGAGATATAGTAAGTGTTTTGTCAAATTTTAGCGTGTGTGGTGCAGTAGACTTGAGACAATGTGTCAGTGATATGATTTGATTCTTGGACAAGCTATTTTTAGTGTAAAATAATAAAAATACTAAAACATTGCTGTTTTTTTTCGCTGATTTATTTGCATTAAGTTTGAGTTAAATTATCGATACTAATCATTAGTATATTGGTTTTGAAAGAGAAATTTAAGTCATCGCTTAAATTTTTTTGAGATTTTTTTGGTGTTCTGCGAGCAACCAGTGAGTAATAAGTGTTCTACGGTTCCTTTTTTTGACTGTCATGCAGTCGATATAATGCGAAGCGTTCCGCCATGGCGTATCAATCGCACCTGTTTGATAAATTTGAGAATAGATGATATCTGCACCAATGAACTCATTACAGGTGCAAAATTTCTGAAATATTCTTCATTATCTGAATGGATATCTTTGGAATGAATAAACATTCTCTATGAGCAGATGATGATAACTGTTGTTCAAGGAAAACATGGTTTACATTCGCGGCGTTACGTAATAATTACTTGAATACATAACGGAGTTCATTAAAATTCTTAATCAAAGTGAAACTATAATTACGTTTATTTTCATACACTCCTTACTTTTCTCACAGAGCACGCACACTTCCTCTCAAACTTAATTCCACTCTCCGTATCGAATGTAAATTTAATCGAATTAAAACAATAAATCAAAATAAAGATAAAAACACAATTGACAAACGTTCTAATCATTCCCAGAAAAAAATTTCTTACTGATACGCGAACACTTTAGGCATCACATTCTTTGCCAAATATATTTTTTCTTATTATCAAATGATCATTCATTTCTATAACAATTATAGAAATTAGCCTAATATTCTCAAAGACAGTACATCTACGACTCTAAGATCTGTAGAACTGGCAAAAACTCATCACACACTTCGCAAATACTCATTGAGATTACAACTACAAGGGTTGAATCTATTTTATTTAGACACATTAAATAACTACTTTGCAAACAGAAGAATTGCGAGATGAAAGGCATCATTAATTCAATAATTTATGTTTTATAAAACGGACGAGATATATTTTCTATTTGGCTCTACCACAAATCTGGAGAAAATTTCTAAAAAATTAAAAACAATTTTGACTGTCATGGTAGTCCCAATATTAAATAATGGCCACAATAAAAAGAAGTATTCCTAAAGTACCTTGCACCAGCCACACTCCTTCATCTCACCGAGACTCTGACAACTTAAAAAAAAACCTAATAGTCTAAGAAAATCAAAACAATCCCCATCAACATTTAACACTCCCACAGCCATTTTGAACCAGCCAAAAAATCACGTAGCATAATTCGATCCCGAAGACATCCCTGGATGCAGTTACAGATAATTCAGTAGTTTACGTCGTACAAAATAGACAAGAAATATCTAAAAAAAATTTCTAAAAAATTAAAAACAAGTCTTTTTGACTACCATGATAATCTCAGTGTTACATAATTGCAACAATAAAAAGAAATATTCCTAAAGTACCTTGCACCAGCCACACTCCTTCATCTCACCGAAACTCTGACAACTTAAAAAAAAACCCTAATAGTCCAAGAAAATTAAAACAATCCTCATCAACATTCAACACTCCCACAGCCATTTTGAACCAACCAAAAAATCACTTCGCATAATTCGATCCCGAAGACATCCCTGGATGCAGTTACAGATAATTCAGTAGTTTACGTCGTACAAAATAGACAAGTAATATCTAAAAAAAATTTCCAAAAAATTAAAAACAAGTCATTTTGACTACCATGGTAATCCCAGTGTTAAATAATAGTCAAAACAAAAAAAAGCATTCCTAAAATACCTTGCCCCCACCACACTCCGCCATCCTAGCCTAACTTTAACAATCCCAAAAAAACCCTAATAATCCAAAAAAGATTACCTAAAAAAAGAAAATTAGAACAACCCCCATCAACATTCAACGCTCCCGCAGCCATCTTGGACTAACCAAAAAATCACTTCGCATAATTCGACATAGGGGACATCGCTAAACGCGTCTACAAGTGTTCCGTATTTTGGATCCCGTCACTTTAGAAAATCACACGAGCACGTAAGACGAGTGTATGGTATAATACGATAGAGAAGTCTTTGGCAGCGAAGTAAGAGAGTAAAACGTAAAAGTGGCAGGCGTGGCGCGTCACGGCGCGGCAGGTGCTTCGCGATGCGCTACGCTAAACAGCATCGGGCCAGCCTGGTCAACGAGCCATCGACGGAGTCCTCCTTAATAGGAGGCTCTGCCTTTATGGGCCACTTTGTATGGGCAATTTCTCTTTAATGGGCATGCATCATTTGATCGGAGCTTCTCGCGAGCAACCGGGATATGTAAAGTACGAGGCTTTACACAGGGTCCGATCGATTCGCTCGTTCGATCAGTTTTTTGGATAGCGATCATCGAGTGGAACACGGTGAGTGAATCTCTCGTTATACGAGGATTCAATTTTGTTGGGTTGGCTTCAAAGGAGACAAGAATCAGGAATTGACTCTTAATCGTTTGCACTCTCTGTATGGAGCTATAGACGACAGAGATTTCTATGGCACGGAACTTTTCATCTAATAATCATGGACTTTTCGAAGTCAGGAATAATTTCGCGTTTTAAAATAAATAGATCCCACTTTTTCACAAAAATTATCAAAATTCATAGGAGTCAATCATCTTTTCCACCTAGCAATTCCTATTTTTTCGAAGTACTGGCGACCCTCGGCTTTCGCATGCAATTGAAAGTAGAAGGATATAGGAAAAACATTAAAAATTCTAGCTTAATGTATTTTTTTTCTGAACTTGAGATTCTCTAACATCTAGTAGATAATATTAGAGATATTTCAATATTAAAAATTACAATGTTAGAAACCCTGTAATAGGCAATGTGTGAGTGAGTGCGAGCCACAGCACTCCCTAGCAGTGACTGCACATAAGACAAACATTTTTTGAAATAGCGATAAAAATCTTTAACAAATTTAATTTTTAGAAACATGCAATACTAAGAATTCAGCGAAAGTAGAACGTGCAAAAGTCGAAGTCTGCGTGAACTAATTTAACACTATGTTTACGAAAGTCGTCAATTTGACGAAAATCTACTTTTTTAGAAATGCCTTCCAAATTTATAGAGACGTGATAAAGTAGATATTTCACATGTATGTTATAATATACAAATTACTTAACTGATCATTTTCTTTGCCAGTTGGTTCCGCTATTTCCAAACTACTTATTTAATATACTAGCTGAAAGTTCCCGTGCTTCGCAACGATTTCATCGAAACTAAAAAAAAACCTTAAAATTTCCAATTTTGAAAAATACTTTCTTAGTGGGTGCTTATACCCTAAAAGGAACGCTCATGCAAAATTTCAAGTTTCTAGGTCAAGTAGTTTCGGCTCTGAGTTGATGAGTTTGGCCCATACTTTAACCCCCCAAAACCGCCCCTAAAATTTTGAATTTTTCAAAACCCTTTCTTAGTGAGCACCTAAGACCCAAGGGGAAGGTATGTTCCAAATTTCATTGAAATCCGTTCTGTGGTTTTGAGATTTCGTGAGTGAGTGAGTCAGTCAGTGGTATTTGAGCTTTATATATATAGATTGCGATGTAATAGATAAGGCTGTAAATCTAGTGTTAATGTATTGATATATAATAGATTTAATGTTGGTAGTTTTAGTGTTGATATGTAATTTCCGTAGAAAAAAAACTGATGCTAAGGAATCGCCGAAGGAACACATGCGTCCAGAAGTTAATAAATCTTCTAGGTTTAATTTATTCGATATACGATGCACGTCGGGATAGAGCTAGGACGCGATATTCTTTTTGGGACATACGTTGAAGTTCATAATTATTCATCTATGGTACAGGTTCCGGTCAGTGAGTGGAGATGTTTATCCTATATGACTGGCAACCACCTGCCAAAACCGATATGCAATTAATGCTAAATGTTCAGACAGCATGCGATCTTTGCGCATTGCCCATCCCTCTAAGAGTTCGAGCACCGCGTCACTTTTTATTCGCACATGTTCAACTTACATCCTTCTTCCTAGTGTTGTAAATATTTTCCTCGATATCGCACAGACTCTTTGTAATCTCGAAGTAATTGTACAATATTTCATATTTTTTAACAATATTTCTATTGCAATTTTGTAGCTACAAATTTCTATCCAGAGATCTCAAGTGACACTTTTGCATTTGGTTTAAAACAATTGTAAGGTAAATTGTTTAAATGAACAAAATTTGAGAAAATTATTAAACTTAGAAAATAATCTTTGTGAAAATGTCACAAGATATATTTTTGCACTTGGTAGAAATAAAATAAAAGTCATTCTGATTTGTTTGGTAGTTCTAGTGTTAAAAATCGTGTTAAAAAATGATTAAGAAATTTCTAATTATTTAATATTAAGCGTAAGATAATAAATAGTTAATAATTTATTGGAGATGTAATATTTCATCTACCAGATTGTTAGGAATATTTCTATTTGCTCCTTCAAAGAAGATTTTCCAAATTGGATGATTCTTGATTACAATATTTTTGTATCAATGACAATTCAGAGACTCGAGTTGCAGAATTCTAACAGGAAATATGCTGTCTTGATACTTAAAACTCCCTAATCACTTCGAGAAGAAGTATTTCTCCCAAGGATAACACACAAATATCGTGCATCCTTTCTTATGTAAATTGTATTATCACTAGTTAATTAAAAATCGTATCCCGTCGCGATAAAGGATAATGGCTGGGAATAATTTCAAAGCGGCTAAACAGGAAACAGAGTGATTCCGCTCGCGGAACTGAATCGGAACTGACGCAAAGTGAACACCTCGAAAATGGCAAAGACGCGAGACCAACGGACGATAGAATAATTCCGAAGCTGCGAATCAAGGAAACGTCGAGTTCGACATGCTTTACCGGATCGGTGCCACGGGAACTTAACGAGATGGCAGATTTTTTAATTAATGGAGTTGGCACATCGAGAGCTGGGAACGAGGCGCTCTCCGTGTATCCTGAGAACCACGAAATAATGCTACAATTATGTATGCGCCGGTATCTGCCCTGTGAATCGATGATCATCATCAAGTTCAGACTATCGTCGGTTATGAGTTCACGTGCTTCTAAATCGCGAAGGTTTACGCATTATGGATTCATCAGGGGCACATTAGCGAGACAACAGCGATAAAATTCCTCGAGCGAAAATCTCAGACGATTTCAAGCTGTTTCAGACGTCCTCTTTAATTTTTTTGTCGCAGATGGCCTCCACTTTTTCTATCTACATCTTTCTTCGGCTAAAATGTAACATTGTACTTCAAAATAAAATTTATTCTTATTCATACTCAATTGTTCATTTGAGCTATTTTTTCTTCGCTTCCCTAAGTTTTTTTTATTTGACGAACCAGTGAAATGGACAATCTTGGAATTTTTACCACTGGTTTATTGATATTTTTGTAGTCTATTGGAATTTTTGCAAGCAGACAATGATTGTAAGTGACTTGACACCATTCGAAAGATACTCACGTACTTTTGACGCTTTCCATGATTCTAGAAATTTCGCTCATCTAAAATAAAGAAATCAAAAGTCATTTTAATTTGTAAATCTAAGGCTATACTGGAACTAGAATGATTCTGATATCTGTCATAGCTTTTTTTTCAGGCGAAACCACCGAGAAAATGTGACGATTCAAGGAACTTCGTTTTTATAGCCGTGCCAAATACCAATTTTCGATATTTCTATTTTATTCTAGTTCCGGCGACAGGCTTAGGTTTACAAATTAAAATGCCGTTTAATTTTGTTATTTCAGATGATTTCTGTGAGAAATACATGAGTATCTTTCGAGCAGTGTAAAGTCAATTAAAATCGTTATTTTTATTTGCAAAAATTCCGATGGATTATAAAAGTATCAATAAGCATATAAGAAAAATTCCAAAATTGTACATTTTGCTGGTTCGTCAAAAAAAATTCCTAAAGGAAGCACAAAAAAAATAGCTCACCCCCTTAAACTCGACTCTACATCCATAGAAGTGATTATTAACCTTTTATATACGATATGCCACTATAGTGTTATACGTTTCATATCGTATTCATTTAAAACCAATTCCAAGGTAATTTCACAGTGGAAACCGTTTCTATCACATTCGCAGCCAAGCGCGCTATATCTAAAAGGTTAAATCACCCATTGTGAAAGCATCGCCTCCATTGCACCTTCCAAAATCTTAATTTCCCCAAGGAACAACATCAACCGATAGTACCTCTCATTTATATTTAAAATTACTCCATGGTCTCTGTAGCGTAAAAAGATGTCGTTTCGACTAACACCGGAATCGTTTTCTTTTTCCGGCTTTCGTACGCTTTTACTCGGCAAAACGCGGATCCATTTAACGCCGGTAGTAATTTGGTGCACGCACCGATACCTCGTGGTGCGGCAACCGCCGCGAATTTATTACTTAATAATGTCAAGCCGTCGGCTTAATTATTTTATACCGCGCTGCCGTATCTCGCCTTCTCTCTCTCCTCTCCTCTCGTCTCCTCTCCTCTCCTCTCTCCTCACGCTCCTTCCGTTTACATTTTAACGGTTCTCCACTTCCTCCCGGTCTCGATCGACCGGTGTACCGGGTGGTCGGCCCTGCCGTGCCTTGGAGATCGTGGATGCTCCTTGTGCGCATGCGCCTGCGCATAAGCGTGCGCCGACGACGCGCGCAGCCGCTACTCTAACCTGGCCGCGCTTCACGTGTGATCTCAAGCAGAAAAAAAATGGTCTGCCGGTCCCGATAAGATCGTCTGGTTAAAGCCAAACAAACTATTCCATTAATTCGTAAAAGAAGAAACTTTTCGCCGCTTCGTATAAGGGGAGCGAAAGAGCTTGCGCGCAGTTTCAATGCGCAACCCTTTCCCGCCTTCTTTATCGCGGGAAATGCAAAGTTGTCTGGATTGTACCCGACGGTAGGACGTGGCAGTTCCTTTCTATTTTCTAATCTGACGAATCTTTATCCGAATGCGCTTAGTCAGCGACTGATTGTTATTCGGGGGTCAGAAGAGACCGGTGGAGAGAACGGAGGGGAGAATTAGTCTTATATACCGGATACGTCGGAAAGAGCAGCGCTCGAGGCGGCAGGAAAGCGTAAAGATGTACCTTGTTTCCTTCGTTTAGATACGAGCAGGGAACGTTGTCGAAAATTTTAACGCTTCCTGACAGCTCTTCCTGGCTCGTTATATAAAATATATTTTCGGTGCGGTGCACGCGATTTAATTGCAACGTGATAACGCCACGATTCGACTTTGAAGACTCGATGAGATCTTTTCATTCGTTGGAATAGATGTGAAGCTTGCTCGCAAATTCCATCGACCTATGACACTGCAATCTATCATACTTTTCACGTTTTTGACAGTAGAACTACCGGCGTTAAATCTATCATATTGCTATGGCACTTTGTAATAAAACAATTTAGCTATTACAAAAATAACGATTCTATTTGAACAGGTTCAATCACTCTAGTAATCGATATCATGTATAGAGAAGGCAATTGCGTTACTCATAATAATTATAATATTTAATAATTATAATAATTATAATTAATAAAGAGATAGAAAAGATGATTAATTTAACAATTCATATTTTATAAGACGAACGTGCAATATTTAATCTATAGACTTTCTATAAAGTTGAGGACTCTTTAGAAAAAATGAGGAACAAATTATTTTGACCACCTTAGTAGTTCTAGTGTTAAAACTACTAGAGGGATTCAATCAGACAATTAACCATTTGCATCTCAAACACATTATTCGCTAAAAAATTTCTAAGTTCCATAAAACGAAAAAAAAAACATTACATTTCTTTCACATCACTAAACTTCCCTCAGATCACCGCTTGAAATAATCCAAAATCGAAGCAACCAGTCAACCCATAAATAATTATCCCCGATAAATCTCCACAAAAATCGAAACCAGTCCTACTCACAAAACCGTATCACCCTTTTTGCTTCTCTCGAAACGACGGGTATTCTGGAATCCCTGAAGTGCGTGCGCGTTGAGTCCCCCTTTAATCGCTTCAAATCGCCCGTTATCCTCGAGAAGAGCGGCGAACAACTCGGCGGTCAGTTCTGGCGATTTTGCATTCCGGCGAAACGGCCCGTAGAAGTAGGAAGCGTCACGGCACTCGTCCTGAATCCGGTAATCCGGTCATTTGCAGGTTCAGCCGTGAAAATGTGTCCTTCTTAAATGTCATTATACGGTCCGGCACCGCGTGCGGCCATACGGTCGGCCTCTTTCTCTCGTCGCTGCATTGTAAGCTGTACGGGGATAATCTTCATCGAGAAATGGGAGACTGCAGCACGCGCTGACCATTCTCTGCCCTTTCGCGGAAAGTCTACGACAAATGAGCTGCCCTTGGCTTATCATGGACGAAGAGGAAGGGGAGGCATGGAAGGGAAGATAGGGTGGTAAAAGCGATTATCGGGAATAACTGCTTGAAAACCAGGTGGCGAAGATCTACGTTGACCCGATCTCGAGTTTGTATACACGAGGAGATGGTGTAAGGTTTATTGGGTTGTTAGGAAAACCTCGATGCCCCGTGGCTCTGTCGGAGATTTGGCCTGTTTGTGTGGAAATCTGATGGCCGGGTGAGATTTTACATCGATACCTTCCAATTAGGACGCACAATTGAGCGTGCTTGTAAAAACGAGGCACGAGGCTGTCCTGCGCTAATTGGATTAAACGCGGGACGTGCTTGCTCCTGAGACTTGGAATTGTAATGGTGTTTGAATGGGATACGTGTGTATGGGAAATTGATAATTTGATGTTTATAATATTTTAAGGGATATATCACCTTCTGCCGCTTTTGGCGGCATTGTACGCTCCATGAAGATCTCAAACTGTACGTCCTATACAAACGAAAATTTAATAATATTCAATTTGTTCTATTTCTAAAGAATATTCGTTCTATAAAATTATTTTCTATGATTCCTTCTGAAAAATGTACTTTTAAGTTTCCACAAAAATTTATAATTTAGTGTTTATAATATTTCAGGAGATCCTATCAAGACGAAAGAACAATAGTATTCAATTTTTATAATTTCTCTACAATATTCGTGCTGTAAAATTATTTTCTATGATTCCTTCCCAAAAATGTACTTTTAAGTTTCCACAAAAATTTATAATTTAGTGTTTATAATATTTCAGGAGATCCTATCCAGACGAAAGAACAATAGTATTCAATTTTTATAATTTCTCTACAATATTCGTTCTATACAATTATTTTCTATGATTCCTTCTTACAAATGTGCTTTTAAGTTTCCACAAAAATTTATAATTTAGTGTTTATAATATTTCAGGAGATCCTATCCAGACGAAAGAACAATAGTATTCAATTTTTATAAGTTCTCTACAATATTTGTTCTGTAAAATTGGTTTCTATGATTCCTTCTCAAAAATGTACTTTTAAGTTTCCACAAAAATTTATAATTTGGTGTTTACAAGATTTCAAGGAATCTAACATCTTCTGACGCTTTTGGAGAAAGTTCTACAATGATCTGTAACTCTACGTCCTATCCAAACGAAAGAATAATGGTATTCAATATTTACAATTTCTCTACATAATATTCGTTATATAAAATTATTTTCTATGATTCCTTCTCAAGGATATACTTCAAGCTCCTACAAAATAACAGCCTGTACGTCTATATGAGAAATTTTTAATTTAGTATTTATAATATTTCAAGGAATCTATTACCTTATAATTACGCAGAATTTTCTTCGTCCTATCAAAACGAAAGGACAATAAGATTAAACTTTTGCAATTTCTCTATAACATTGATTCTATAAATTTATTTTCTAAGATTTCTTCTCAAAAATATACTTCAAGCTCCTACAAAAAATCAAAAAGTAAAATCCATACTTCCAAAACTAGGACCACACTCTGTCCTCCTAAACCATGAAAAATTCAGACCACCGATTTCACCAGACCTCAATTAAAAATCAAAACGACATCAGATTGTCCTCCCTGCTCTACGCTAATTGAATTACACATGGTTGCACATAATCGGAAAATTGATAATTTGGTATCTATAATATTTCAAGGGGTCCATCACCTTCTGGCGCTTTTCAGAAAATTTTGATTTTCAATATCAAAAATTGTACGTTTTATCCAAATGAAAGAATAACAATATTCAATATTTCTTTGCAACTTTCATTCTGTACAATTATTTTCTGTAGGTTGAGGTTTTTTTTTGATTTTTTCCTCTGTGCTTATTTCTGAATTGTTCTATTAGTTCTTAAGTGCTCTCAAATTTTCGAATGTTAGACAAACCATATGGCTTAAAACATTATTCTATTATTATGTATGTAACAACTGTATATTTGCAATAAAGGTTATTATTATTAATTATTTTCTACACTTCCTGATAAAAAAAACTTCAATCATCTACAAACCCCCGAAACCAGGACCACAGAATACTGTGTCCTCCTAAATCATGAAAAATTCAGACCACCGATTTCACTAGACCTCGATTAAAAGTCAGAACGACATGAGGCTGTCGTCTCGCGTGCCATTTCAACCCGTGGAACGCGTTCCATGGGCTCGGTAAACTGGAAAAAAAAAACCCTGGCACCGACGAGGAAACGAGTCCTTTGGGTCATCCGAGCTCTAACCTATTCGTGACTGTAGTTTCTCCGGCCTAAACTTTTTTTCATGTCCATTACACCGTATACCTGAGGAGTACTGAACGGTACTCGACCTCGGTGCATCCTCGACGGTCGAGTGAAGAGCGAGGAAGGCGAAGGCTTATTGGGGTGGACGGCTCATCAGATAGCATTTAACCGTAGCCGTCCTTCGTGGATGAGGATCCAGCAGCAGAAGAACCGTGTCCTGCTCACAATATAACGCAATGATGTGTGCGTGGCCATAGGTAAAACGCCACGCGACCACCGGGCCAAAGTCCCTGTCGACCTAAAAGCCCATAGTTCGCACTGCCCGTAGATGTCCGACGGATAAGACAACTTGAATTATATTCAACGGTGCCCCGGGTACCTATCCGGATGAGTTTCGGTCTCCGAGATAAAGTTAATAGCTTTATTAACTGTGGGAAAGCTCGCCGCGCGGGAGTGCTCGGATTTTCTTCTTCTTTTTTTCCACTTTCTGCCTTGGGAGAATTCTTGCGGGAGGGAGATGCGTGGATGAATGTTTCGGTTCGTGGGCGTTGGGATTTTCAACGATTTAGAATTCGGAGGTGGATCGAAATGATGATTTGGTTTCTGTAGCTTGGAGAGTAATTTGAATTGTTAGTTTTGTGGACACTCTGGTGTTTTTAGAAAAATTGTGACAAATTTTGTTTTACAGTTTTTCCAGTTTTTGTGGTAGAAGGAATCTTGCGAGGGTGAGATATGTGGATAAATGTTTAAATTTGTGTGCGTTGGGATTTTCAACGATTTAGGATTTGGAGATGTATTGAAATGATGGTTTAAGGTTTTTTTCTAATTTGAAGAACAATTTGAATTGTAAGGTATTTTTATGGACACTTTGATATTTTTAGAAAAATTGATAAAGATTTTGTTATTATTTTTTTCCAGTTTCTGCGTTGAGAGAATTTTTGCAAGTGTGAAATGCGTGTGTGTACGTTTCGTTTCTTAGGCGTTGAGATTTTCGACGATTTTTGGGATTTGGAGAAATGGATTGAAATGGTGCTTTAAGGTTTTTTTTTTATCTAAAGAGTAATTTCAATTATAAATTTCTTCGCTGGACACTCCAGTATTTTTAGAAAAATTGTTAAAGACTTTCTTCTGTATGTTTCTACTTTCTGCATGGGAGAATTCTTGAAAGAGTGAGATATCTGGATAAATGTTTCAGTTTATGGGCCTTGGGATTTTTAACCATTTTTTGGATTTAGGTACCTAGATTGAAATGATGGTTAAAGAGTTTTTTAACTCTGAGAATAATTTAAATTATTGGTTTGTGAAGTTATGCTATTTTGGAGTTTCGACAAATGATAGATATACAAACTGTTTTGCACAATAGATGTGATAGTATTTACAGGAATAAAAAAGTCTATTCTGATTTATTCCCTTTCAATTTTCAACTTTTGGATCATTTCAAAATCCTTTCCTTCGTATCATCAAAAACAAATCACCACTTAATCCCACCGCTTTCAAAAACCACGCCAAAAAAATACCATCAATTCCACAAACCACAAAAACCCCTACAAACCCCCTCAACATATCCCACTCCACAACAAAACCTCATTGTCCCCCGTTCCTAAAAAAAAATCACCTCGTCATGCCATCGCAAAAATACCTCCCATCCAAACCTCTCCCCATTCTCTCACCCTATCCTCTCTACCTGCGACAATCGCAATCTCCCGCGCTTTTCCAAAGATCCTCAAAACCGATTGTCCTCGGCCCGAAAATTCTCTTTCGGCTAACGAACCAGGCAATCAGTTCTCAGCCAATATTCTCACCCCGTTTCAATAGAAGAGTTGCACTCCCAACGATCGAATCATCGATGTCGAAAGAAGAGGTAGAACGTGCGCGTTCTCTCGCACGGCTCTTCTCCTCGATGAATCGATACGGCATGAAATCGAAGGGTGATCAAGGTGATACGGACGGATCGATGTTATCAGTTTTGCGCGTAATTACGCGTGTTGGGCACACAGAGGGCCCGCAACCCATTGTGTAACCGTGCACGGCGCGAGTGGTCTTTAACGAAGATATCGAAGGCGTAGGATGGCCACGGTGCCGCCGTAAGGAGAAGGGGACTGACTCTCCCACCCCATAGAAAGGTGGGGGGGCGGGAAGAAAGGGGCCTTGGACGCATGCTTACAAGCTGGAAAATCAAGGCGACTATCAGGCCGTGGGGCAGAGATTCTGATTGAATTTCCTGTGGCAATAATTCTCCGCTTTTACACGCCGGCAAACCCGACGTATGCATGCCCCGCTGACGTTACCGTTCGCGCCGGGGTAAAAAGGCGGATGCTGTTAGCAGTGCAATTAATATCGCACGAAATCGCACATCAGCGGCCGAGTTTACGGTTAGCAGGTAAAAGCTCGGGAGATTATTTATAACTATTTAAACGGAGTGGAACGAGGAGGGAGGGGGGAGGGATGGGAGGGGAGGAGGTGCCTTTCGCGGTAGACAAATTGGGATGGAAGGCATGCTAGCGTGGTAATTAGTGTGACGATGGGAGACCTGGATCGTTGGAATGAACACGGTGAATTTTAGGTTTGTTGAGGATCGACGTCTTCTGGGGGTTGAGGATTATTTTTTTTTTTTTTAACAGATATAAATGAGAAGTTGACGGTTAATAAAATCAAAGGGGGTGAATATGGGGATGGTTGTTTTTAGTGATGGGAATGAATGAGAGGAGACTTCCATTGAGAGACTGAAAGATGAAAATAAAAAATGTGTGGGACGTGAAGTCTGGGTTATGATTTTACGTGGATAGGAGAATATAGTGATGCGATTGTAATTTGTAATAAAGATTATTATTATTTTTTAATGTATTAAATATTTGATGTTAAGTGAGACACGAATGCATTCATTCATTAATAACCAGCATTCACAGGAGTTGTAGAGAGATTTTGGATCACATTGAAGGGTGGATGGTTGATGAGGATATTTTGTACAATTTTTGCAGAGTTCTGTTAGTTGATAGGATGAGAAACTTTTAATGTGATTTGAATTGTGAAGAAGATCTTTGTAAGAGAAAAGTGGAAATTGTGAAGATGCTTGGTATTTTGTTTGAAATATGGGAAAAAATGAATTTTTGTACTTGCTGACTCCTTCTATTGCTGCCATTACATACAAAGTATTGCAACTAGAGAAATTAGGATTTCAAAATGGTAGGATTTTCTTTGAGTAGAAATTGGAAAAGTGACAAAGCGAAAAGGCCATTGCAAGAAATGCATTTTCTATATTTTAAAGAGTTCAATAATAAGTTAAAGAAACGTTACCAACGTTAAAATATAAAACTGGAAAAATAAAGAATACCAAGCAACTTCTGACAAGGAGAACGCAAGGCCTTCGGGTCACCGATTTTATTGAAATTTTATATACTTGTAGAGTAAGTCCTAAACAAAATATGTTAGGACAATATTCAGGAGACATAAAAAAGATATTCAAAAGATGTTAAGAAAATATTCAGGAGATATAAAATAGATATTTAAAAAATGTTAAGAAATTATTCGGGAGATATAAAATAGATATTTAAAAAATGTTAAGAAAATATTCAGGAGATATAAAATAGACATTTAAAAAATGTTAAGAAAATATTCAGGAGATATAAAATAGACATTTAAAAAATGTTAAGAAAATATTCAGGAGATATAAAATAGATATTTAAAAAATGTTAAGAAAATATTCAGGAGATATAAAATAGACATTTAAAAAATGTTAAGAAAATATTCAGGAGATATAAAATAGATATTTAAAAAATGTTAAGAAAATATTTACGAGATATAAAATAGATATTTAAAAAATGTTAAGAATATATTCAGGAAATATCAAATAGACATATAAAAAAATTTTTACCACACAGTGTGTCACAACAGTTCCTAAAGTTGCGTCTTACAGGACTTTATAAGAATGCCAATGAAACTTTAATTACAAACATCTTAAAAGCTATTGACCGTCTGCCCCTATAATAGGATATTTTCTTAATCAGAACGACTTACTCTACGAGTATGTAAAATTTCAATAAAATCGGTGACCCGAAGGCCTTGCGTTCTCCTTGTGAGTCCCATTATCCTAAAGTGCCGTAAGTGTGACACGATAATTAAGGGCAAGCGTCGATACTTTTTGTATCTTTATATCCTATATTCTCAAGATACATCTAAAGAATCCACCGAGCGTTGTAATCAACATTTATGGCATGGATAAAGAAATCATGGATTTTCGAGATATTTATTCAACGGCCATTCGTCTGGTTCGGTTACGCGTCGGTCGTAAACGAATAAAACTGTAAAATCCCTCGTCTCAAGATGCAATCTTCACGAAAATCCTTTCCTCTTTGTCCCACAACAATGATCGCCTAACAAACTGACTGTGAACATCGTCGCGTAAAACAAGGAAGCGGAATTTATGAGTTATTATGCAGTTAACACGTCCCTCGAGGATACAGTTCACGAAAAAAGCACAACCGACATTGTTAAACGCTACCTAAATTAATTTACGAGCAGAGACTGACTTTTCTATATGGAATTTCGACGTGGAACTATGAAGAAATTAAAATTCCTTTGGTATTCTTTACGGGAAATTTTCCTCTTTGAACTCCATCGTATTTATCTCTTTATTGGCGCGCTTTTATAAAACTGTAAAAGAAACGTATAAAAAGAGATTCATAAAGTCTCGTGAGAGGTTATCGTGCGTTCGTATCTCGGGGAAGATAAGCTAAATGGCAAAATTTCTCGTAAAACATGAATATCGGTAATAAAGCGAGCAGCGAGCTACCATTAAAATCAGAATCCTGTTTTATGTACGAAATTGAAATGTTCGCAGGTGGAGAATTATACAGCGGTTCGATTTCGTCGCTAATGTCTTTATTGGGGAAGAAATATGCTGTTCATTGCCGACGATAAATTCTGTCGATTGACCTGTATTCTTTGATATTTTATTCTTCCTGTTATCGGTAGGGTTGGTGAAAAGAAGTCTCTCAAGTATGAGCTGACTTCAGTTTTGTAAGTGTTTAGAAATATCGAGAGTGTTATCGATTCGATATTTCAGGGAGAATGGAATTTTAATTTAATACTAGAAGTACCGGTGTTAAATAAATTACATTTCAATATTTTAACCCTTTGTTGTCCTATCTCGGACAGTACTCGACACAGCTTTTCATTTGTTTTTATTTTCTGACGAAATAATATCGACTTTTCAAATTAAAAACGATAGGGGAGGGTGAGGCAAAGTAGGCCCCTGGGGGCAAAGTGGGCCCCTTAAAATTTTGGAGCCCAAAAAAATAAAGATATGACTATTTTTTCTGAAGGGGCCCACTTTGCCCCCCCCCCCCCCCCTATAACGAATAAAAAAAATAAAGATATGACTATTTTTTGCTGAAGGGGCCCACTTTGCCCCACCCTCCCCTATTCATCACCTAAATATCCGTCAGAACCTATAGTCATTGATATCATTAAAAAATATGAATAACTAATGATGTGAATGGAAAATGTTGTGAAATTACTTTTATTTGGCTCACTACAAAATTAACAAAATAATTCGAACTGCAAAGGGTTAAATAGGTACTTTGGAAAAAGAAGAGTCAAGAGATTGAAGAAATGAGCAATTTGATTGTTTATGTTTTATAAATCAACGTAGAATATCGGTTCTATGACTCTTCTGTAAACTTTGGGAATTTTTTGAAAAAATTGAGAAATTTTGACTTGCTTGGTAATTCTACTGTCAAAACAGTATGTTGTTTGGGACTCCACAAACTTATTAATCGAGGTCTTGGATTTTTAAATTAACGTAATTTACACCTGAGTTCAAATTTAACCCTTTGCACTCCGAGCCATTTCTGACTTTATCTATTAGCAACTTGGCGGCGATTTACTATTTGTTATCTTGTGCCATTTCAATAGGAAGTTCAGGTAAACGTAGATTCCTTAAAATGTTGCGATGCAATAAATTTATCTTCTATAATTACTAATAAATTCGAAGGTCACCTTGGAGGGGGCAACCAAGTGATATGGTAGACTTACTATGTTCCCTCAGATGGGACATCGGAGTGCAAAAGGATAAAAAAGAAATTTGTAACTTCTTCGAATTTCCTTCTGCTCTTCGCCAAGATATTAATATAGTGTTGTAAGTGGCGGGAGAATAAATAGAAAAATCTTATATTTCTTTTATCTACATATAAATCTTAAGCTATTATACTGTAAGTTATAAATACTAAAAAAGGAAATTCGATTAATATCATAGGTTTTCAATAATTTTCAATAATTTTAAGAGAAATGGGAGTATGACACGTCATGTCAAAAATAGGTACTAAAATTTTCGTAGGACCATTAATTATAAACTTAAGTTCAACTGAAATTAAATTTTCAAATATTAAAGTATCGCCTAACAAAAAAGATGACAGTAACAGACAACCGAAAAAATATTCTCAAATATCATTATAACTTTGCAATATCCAAAAAAGAAGAAAGTTAACTAAAATCAGAATTTCAAATTCTAAACTATCGTCTAATGATTAAAAAAGACGACAGCAAAACACATTAAATCAAAAACACCTTCTCAGAAATTCTCTATAATCCATTAATCGTAACTAACTTAGAAATATCTAAAAAAAGAAGAAATTCAACTGAAACCAGATTTTGAAATACTAAACTATCCCTGAATAATTAAAAGGTGACAATACCACAAATGAAACCGTACACTCCCCCTCAGAAATTCCTATAATCCATTAATTGTAACTAACTTAGAAATGTGTAAAAAAAGAAGAAATTCAACTGAAACCAGATTTTGAAATACTAAACTATCCCTTAATAATTAAAAGGTAACAATACGACAAATCAAACCGTACACTCCTTCTCAGAAATTCCTATAATCCATTAATTGTAACTAACTTAGAAATGTCTAAAAAAAGAAGAAATTTAACTGAAACCAGATTTTGAAATACTAAACTATCCCTTAATAATTAAAAGGTGACAATACGACAAATCAAACCGAAAACACCTTCTCAGAAATGCATATAATCCATTAATCGTAACTAATTTAGAAATATCTAAAAAAAGAAGAAATTCAACTAAAGCCAGATTTTGAAATACTAAACTATCCCTTAATAATTAAAAGATGACAATACGACAAATCAAACCGTACACATCTTTTCAGAAATTCCTATAATCCATTAATTGTAACTAATTTAGAAATATCTAAAAAAAGAAGAAATTCAATTAAAACCAGATTTTGAAATACTAAACTATCCTTTAATAATTAAAAGATGACAATACGACAAATCAAACCGAAAACACCTTCCCAGAAATGCATATCATCCATTAATCGTAACTAATTTAGAAATATCTAAAAAAAGAAGAAATTCAACTGAAACCAGAGTTTCAAATACTAAATTATCGTTTAGTAATTAAAAACAATGAGAATAAGAGAAGCTCAAACCAGAAAGACTTTGTCAAATTTTCATAGTATCCATTAATTTCGTAGTATTAAAAGGATAGACGTTAAACCGAAAGTGCATTCTCAATTAGCCACTCGGTGGCCCCCTTCACGATTGAAATTACAGGAGACGAAAAATGAAAGAGCAAATCTAACGAGCGCTTAGCGAAAGCTTACCAGTACCCCTCGTCTGACCCCGGATGCAGAAAGAGAGAGGAAGAGAGAGGTACAGAGAATTATCTAAGCCTCCCTCGTTCACGGGGTCGCCCGTGTATAATCATGGCGTATTATTCAGTCACCCTTACGAGTTCTCGGCTGGTATCTACCAGGATCGAAGCAACCGAGCATCAAACTGGCTTACGTTGGCTACCAGAGGCGAACAAACACGACCGCAAACATTTGTGTGCACAGTAGTAACTTCGTCCCTAAAATAAATGGGGAATGAAGGGAGAGAGTGCAAGGGGTTCCGAGAGAAGGTGAACGGATTGCGTTGAGATTTTAAGGGTTGCTATGAATGCAACGCAGCATTACGCTTTGGTGGAAGTTGAAATTGTGAAGTTCGATGCGTTGATAATCGATGGGTAAATAGAAAATGGTCAGGCATTTAAGTATCAAATTATGCAAAGATGTGGAATTAGCCATGATTAACACTAGAAGTATCGACGTTAAATCTAGTATATTTGAATATATTAAATAAATATTTTGGAAATCAAGGAATCCAGAGGCGGAGACGATGATTAATTCAGTAATTCATATTTTGTAAGATGGATATGCAATATCTATTTTATGGCGGGCTTATAAATTTGAAAAGATTTTAGAAAAAATGTGGACGTGACATTTTGACCACTTTCGTAGTTTCAGTGTTAATTTGACGAAATTTGAAATTTGAAGAGAACTCAAAGGTAGAAGATATATTATGGCTTTAAAAAATTTTAAATTCTGGACGTTGTGACTTTTTGAATTTGAGAAATTTATTGAATTGTAAACCCTTTACTTTCACTAGCTTTGAAGATCTAAATTTCTAGAGACTCGAAACACTCGGATTTAATTCTTCAAAATTCTGCACAATTATTTGACCTTTGGAATTTCTAAGTATGTATCTGTATGCCGAAATTCTGTTATATTCGACTATTAAATTATCAAATTCGATCGTTTATTATCCAAGAACAGCAAATCAGAGAATTCTCATGCCTTATAATATTGAAATTCTCCACCCTTTCGATCTTCGACTATTAAGCTATCTGATCACGATTACAATTATCGTATCTTACAAACTGGATGCTTCTAATTCACCTCATAAATCGTAGATCGGACTAACAACGTCGTTGAAACCATTAGATATAAATAAATTCAACAAAGTACCTTCTTCTCGCTAATTTATATCAATTGACGAGCAAAACTGGCAAATATCCGGGGAATATAAAATCCTGATAAACTCAGTTGCCTTCCTCGAGACGTTCCAAGCTGGTTGCACGGGAAGTATAAAGCTTAGCGTACATTATACTAATTACTTTTTATAGCTTCCTCGATGAGCTATTTTTATTGCTGATGTATCTTACAGATAGGACTCAAGCAGGACGTACTCACCGAAGGCAAAGAGAGGCGGAACATTTCGGTGACAGGACACGTCAGCGTCAATGTCCGCCCAGCGTGAATCCATCTTCGTAGATCATCGAGGCTACAACGGCCGATGATGACCTACCACGACGTGCCCTTAATGTCCTAACTCTACACGATCTAAGAGATTCGTAAACATGATCGCTCGAATATTTTCTCAACGATATGTCCGAAGAAATGGTGCTTTGGAAAATAGATGATATTTTGGCTGTTGTTAATTGATTTTAAATTCTCTTTTTGCAACTCGACGATTCGTATTGTTTGTGTATTTTCCGACTTCAATTACTATGGCATTATGCACTTATGGTGGTCATTTGAATTATGATTTTACTAGATAAAGTTTCAGAACAGATTACTACGAACCTTTATCTCCTTAATCGTCATAGCTCCATGCAATTAATCGACTTTAATTTCCGTAGAATCTATGGTTTTAAGTGGGTCTTGAATCACGCAAGCCATGGTACACATGTCTTATGGAAATAATCTAAAAAAAATAATCTAGCTGGCCATTATAAAAAAAAAAGAGATTGTCTTGAAATCTACTCTATGCTTCCAATGCAAAAAATGTTTGCATCACAATATGTGTCCCTCTATATAATGAAAATATTGTATGTAACATTTTTTCATATTATTACAAATAACAGAAATATTCAAGATGGACTTATCCTTTCTACATAGATTGATCTTTCACACTATTAATCTGAAGATTAGTTGCACGATAGGATATTAGAAAATAATAAAAGTACTATTGTAAATAATAAATATTTACTTGATTTTGAAACGTTGGATTGTAAAGAATTCCATGGTTTTGAAGAGGTGCCTTGTTATATTTGAGAAAGCCAAAAAATCGATTTTGAAAAATAAAAGCTTAGATTTGTTTTGTGTTATTTCAAAGTTACGATAGTCCATAGAGGGTTAACCGGTTGCCGTACAATTTTAAAATGATTCAAATATTATTAAATTAAAGATATCAGTAGGTCATGGTGAAATAAAATTAATTCTATGCTATTCAATATAGCGTTAAGTCATATGCTATATTCAAAATTAGGGATAAATTGTTGTTTCGGCAATTAATTCAGAGTTATCGCGCATTCACTAAACAAAAAAATGGTACAACAAGGGGTTAACCCAATGGCCCGTCGTAACTTTGCACTAACAAGGAAAACGCAAGGCATTCGGGTCACCGATTTTATTGAAATTTTATATACTTGTAGAGTAAGTCGTTCTGATTAAGAATATACCCTATTATAGGGGCAGACGGTCAATAGTTTTTAAGATATTTATAATTAAAGTTTCATTTTTAGTACAAAAATATAATAGTTAATTAAAGTTTCGGATATAAACTAGATATTTAAAAAATGTAAAGTAAATATTCAGGAGATATAAAATAAATATTTATAGAATATTCAGGGGATATTCGGGAGATATGAAATAAATATTCATAGAATATTCAGGGGATATTCGGGGGATATCAAATAAATATTCATAGAATATTCAGGGAATATTCAGGGAATATTCAGGGGATATTCAGGAGATATACAATAAATATACAGAGAATATTCAGGGGATATTCAGGGGATATCAAATAAATATTCATAGAATATTCAGGGGATATTCGGGGGATATCAAATAAATATTCATTGAATATTCAGGGGATATTCGGGGGATATCAAATAAATATTCATAGAATATTCAGGGGATATTCGGGGGATATCAAATAAATATTCATAGAATATTCACTGGATATTCGGGAGATATCAAATAAATATTCATAGAATATTCAGGGGATATTCGGGAGATATCAAATAAATATTCATAGAATATTCAGGGGATATTCGGGGGATATCAAATAAATATTCATAGAATATTCAGGGGATATTCGGGGGATATCAAATAAATATTCATAGAATATTCAGGGGATATTCGGGGGATATCAAATAAATATTCATAGAATATTCACTGGATATTCGGGAGATATCAAATAAATATTCAGAGAATATTCAGGGGATATTCAGGGGATATCAAATAAATATTCACTGAATATTCGGGAGATATCAAATAAATATTTATAGAATATTCAGGGGATATTCGGGGGATATCAAATAAATATTCATAGAATATTCACTGGATATTCGGGGGATATCAAATAAATATTCATAGAATATTCAGGGGATATTCGGGGGATATCAAATAAATATTCATAGAATATTCAGGGGATATTCGGAGGATATCAAATAAATATTCATAGAATATTCAGGGGATATTCGGGGGATATCAAATAAATATTCATAGAATATTCAGGGGATATTCGGGAGATATCAAATAAATATTCATAGAATATTCAGGGGATATTCGGGGGATATCAAATAAATATTCATAGAATATTCACTGGATATTCGGGGGATATCAAATAAATATTCATAGAATATTCAGGGGATATTCGGGGGATATCAAATAAATATTCATAGAATATTCAGGGGATATTCGGAGGATATCAAATAAATATTCATAGAATATTCAGGGGATATTCGGGGGATATCAAATAAATATTCATAGAATATTCAGGGGATATTCGGGAGATATCAAATAAATATTCATAGAATATTCAGGGGATATTCGGGGGATATCAAATAAATATTCATAGAATATTCAGGGGATATTCGGGGGATATCAAATAAATATTCATAGAATATTCAGGGGATATTCGGGGGATATCAAATAAATATTCATAGAATATTCAGGGGATATTCGGGGGATATCAAATAAATATTCATAGAATATTCAGGGGATATTCGGGGGATATCAAATAAATATTCATAGAATATTCAGGGGATATTCGGGGGATATCAAATAAATATTCATAGAATATTCAGGGGATATTCGGGGGATATCAAATAAATATTCATAGAATATTCACTGGATATTCGGGAGATATCAAATAAATATTCAGAGAATATTCAGGGGATATTCAGGGGATATCAAATAAATATTCACTGAATATTCGGGAGATATCAAATAAATATTTATAGAATATTCAGGGGATATTCGGGGGATATCAAATAAATATTCATAGAATATTCAGGGGATATTCGGGGGATATCAAATAAATATTCATAGAATATTCAGGGGATATTCGGGGGATATCAAATAAATATTCATAGAATATTCAGGGGATATTCGGGGGATATCAAATAAATATTCATAGAATATTCAGGGGATATTCGGGGGATATCAAATAAATATTCATAGAATATTCAGGGGATATTCGGGGGATATCAAATAAATATTCATAGAATATTCAGGGGATATTCGGGGGATATCAAATAAATATTCATAGAATATTCAGGGGATATTCGGGGGATATCAAATAAATATTCATAGAATATTCAGAGGATATTCGGGGGATATCAAATAAATATTCATAGAATATTCAGGGGATATTCGGGGGATATCAAATAAATATTCATAGAATATTCAGGGGATATTCGGAGGATATCAAATAAATATTCATAGAATATTCAGGGGATATTCGGGAGATATACAATAAATATTCAGAGAATATTCAGAGGATATTCAGGGGATATTCAGGGGATATTCGGGAGATATCAAATAAATATTCATAGAATATTCAGGGGATATTCAGGGGATATTCAGGGGATATCAAATAAATATTCACTGGATATTCGGGAGATATCAAATAAATATTTATAGAATATTCAGGGGATATTCGGGGGATATCAAATAAATATTCATAGAATATTCAGGGGATATTCGGGAGATATCAAATAAATATTCATAGAATATTCAGGGGATATTCGGGGGATATCAAATAAATATTCATAGAATATTCACTGGATATTCGGGGGATATCAAATAAATATTCATAGAATATTCAGGGGATATTCGGGGGATATCAAATAAATATTCATAGAATATTCAGGGGATATTCGGAGGATATCAAATAAATATTCATAGAATATTCAGGGGATATTCGGGGGATATCAAATAAATATTCATAGAATATTCAGGGGATATTCGGGAGATATCAAATAAATATTCATAGAATATTCAGGGGATATTCGGGGGATATCAAATAAATATTCATAGAATATTCAGGGGATATTCGGGGGATATCAAATAAATATTCATAGAATATTCAGGGGATATTCGGGGGATATCAAATAAATATTCATAGAATATTCAGGGGATATTCGGGGGATATCAAATAAATATTCATAGAATATTCAGGGGATATTCGGGGGATATCAAATAAATATTCATAGAATATTCAGGGGATATTCGGGGGATATCAAATAAATATTCATAGAATATTCAGGGGATATTCGGGGGATATCAAATAAATATTCATAGAATATTCACTGGATATTCGGGAGATATCAAATAAATATTCAGAGAATATTCAGGGGATATTCAGGGGATATCAAATAAATATTCACTGAATATTCGGGA
The DNA here is from genome assembly GCA_910591515.1 of Cerceris rybyensis. NCBI lineage: Eukaryota > Metazoa > Arthropoda > Insecta > Hymenoptera > Crabronidae > Cerceris > Cerceris rybyensis. The sequence goes on along the minus strand of OU342800.1, from coordinate 6,494,362 downwards.
GATATCAAATAAATATTTATAGAATATTCAGGGGATATTCGGGGGATATCAAATAAATATTCATAGAATATTCAGGGGATATTCGGGGGATATCAAATAAATATTCATAGAATATTCAGGGGATATTCGGGGGATATCAAATAAATATTCATAGAATATTCAGGGGATATTCGGGGGATATCAAATAAATATTCATAGAATATTCAGGGGATATTCGGGGGATATCAAATAAATATTCATAGAATATTCAGGGGATATTCGGGGGATATCAAATAAATATTCATAGAATATTCAGGGGATATTCGGGGGATATCAAATAAATATTCATTGAATATTCAGGGGATATTCGGGGGATATCAAATAAATATTCATAGAATATTCAGGGGATATTCGGGGGATATCAAATAAATATTCATAGAATATTCAGGGGATATTCGGGGGATATCAAATAAATATTCATAGAATATTCACTGGATATTCGGGAGATATCAAATAAATATTCATAGAATATTCAGGGGATATTCGGGAGATATCAAATAAATATTCATAGAATATTCAGGGGATATTCGGGAGATATCAAATAAATATTCATAGAATATTCAGGGGATATTCGGAGGATATCAAATAAATATTCATAGAATATTCAGGGGATATTCGGGAGATATCAAATAAATATTCATAGAATATTCAGGGGATATTCGGGGGATATCAAATAAATATTCATAGAATATTCAGGGGATATTCGGGGGATATCAAATAAATATTCATAGAATATTCAGGGGATATTCGGGGGATATCAAATAAATATTCATAGAATATTCAGGGGATATTCGGGAGATATCAAATAAATATTCATAGAATATTCAGGGGATATTCGGGGGATATCAAATAAATATTCATAGAATATTCAGGGGATATTCGGGGGATATCAAATAAATATTCATAGAATATTCAGGGGATATTCGGAGGATATCAAATAAATATTCATAGAATATTCAGGGGATATTCGGGAGATATACAATAAATATTCAGAGAATATTCAGAGGATATTCAGGGGATATTCAGGGGATATTCGGGAGATATCAAATAAATATTCATAGAATATTCAGGGGATATTCAGGGGATATTCAGGGGATATCAAATAAATATTCACTGGATATTCGGGAGATATCAAATAAATATTTATAGAATATTCAGGGGATATTCGGGGGATATCAAATAAATATTCATAGAATATTCAGGGGATATTCGGGAGATATCAAATAAATATTCATAGAATATTCAGGGGATATTCGGGGGATATCAAATAAATATTCATAGAATATTCACTGGATATTCGGGGGATATCAAATAAATATTCATAGAATATTCAGGGGATATTCGGGGGATATCAAATAAATATTCATAGAATATTCAGGGGATATTCGGAGGATATCAAATAAATATTCATAGAATATTCAGGGGATATTCGGGGGATATCAAATAAATATTCATAGAATATTCAGGGGATATTCGGGAGATATCAAATAAATATTCATAGAATATTCAGGGGATATTCGGGGGATATCAAATAAATATTCATAGAATATTCAGGGGATATTCGGGGGATATCAAATAAATATTCATAGAATATTCACTGGATATTCGGGGGATATCAAATAAATATTCATAGAATATTCAGGGGATATTCGGGGGATATCAAATAAATATTCATAGAATATTCAGGGGATATTCGGAGGATATCAAATAAATATTCATAGAATATTCAGGGGATATTCGGGGGATATCAAATAAATATTCATAGAATATTCAGGGGATATTCGGGAGATATCAAATAAATATTCATAGAATATTCAGGGGATATTCGGGGGATATCAAATAAATATTCATAGAATATTCAGGGGATATTCGGGGGATATCAAATAAATATTCATAGAATATTCAGGGGATATTCGGGGGATATCAAATAAATATTCATAGAATATTCAGGGGATATTCGGGGGATATCAAATAAATATTCATAGAATATTCAGGGGATATTCGGGGGATATCAAATAAATATTCATAGAATATTCAGGGGATATTCGGGGGATATCAAATAAATATTCATAGAATATTCAGGGGATATTCGGGGGATATCAAATAAATATTCATAGAATATTCACTGGATATTCGGGAGATATCAAATAAATATTCAGAGAATATTCAGGGGATATTCAGGGGATATCAAATAAATATTCACTGAATATTCGGGAGATATCAAATAAATATTTATAGAATATTCAGGGGATATTCGGGGGATATCAAATAAATATTCATAGAATATTCAGGGGATATTCGGGGGATATCAAATAAATATTCATAGAATATTCAGGGGATATTCGGGGGATATCAAATAAATATTCATAGAATATTCAGGGGATATTCGGGGGATATCAAATAAATATTCATAGAATATTCAGGGGATATTCGGGGGATATCAAATAAATATTCATAGAATATTCAGGGGATATTCGGGGGATATCAAATAAATATTCATAGAATATTCAGGGGATATTCGGGGGATATCAAATAAATATTCATTGAATATTCAGGGGATATTCGGGGGATATCAAATAAATATTCATAGAATATTCAGGGGATATTCGGGGGATATCAAATAAATATTCATAGAATATTCAGGGGATATTCGGGGGATATCAAATAAATATTCATAGAATATTCACTGGATATTCGGGAGATATCAAATAAATATTCATAGAATATTCAGGGGATATTCGGGAGATATCAAATAAATATTCATAGAATATTCAGGGGATATTCGGGAGATATCAAATAAATATTCATAGAATATTCAGGGGATATTCGGAGGATATCAAATAAATATTCATAGAATATTCAGGGGATATTCGGGAGATATCAAATAAATATTCATAGAATATTCAGGGGATATTCGGGGGATATCAAATAAATATTCATAGAATATTCAGGGGATATTCGGGGGATATCAAATAAATATTCATAGAATATTCAGGGGATATTCGGGGGATATCAAATAAATATTCATAGAATATTCAGGGGATATTCGGGAGATATCAAATAAATATTCATAGAATATTCAGGGGATATTCGGGGGATATCAAATAAATATTCATAGAATATTCAGGGGATATTCGGGGGATATCAAATAAATATTCATAGAATATTCAGGGGATATTCGGGGGATATCAAATAAATATTCATAGAATATTCAGGGGATATTCGGGGGATATCAAATAAATATTCATAGAATATTCAGGGGATATTCGGGGGATATCAAATAAATATTCATAGAATATTCAGGGGATATTCGGGGGATATCAAATAAATATTCATAGAATATTCAGGGGATATTCGGGGGATATCAAATAAATATTCATAGAATATTCACTGGATATTCGGGAGATATCAAATAAATATTCAGAGAATATTCAGGGGATATTCAGGGGATATCAAATAAATATTCACTGAATATTCGGGAGATATCAAATAAATATTTATAGAATATTCAGGGGATATTCGGGGGATATCAAATAAATATTCATAGAATATTCAGGGGATATTCGGGGGATATCAAATAAATATTCATAGAATATTCAGGGGATATTCGGGGGATATCAAATAAATATTCATAGAATATTCAGGGGATATTCGGGGGATATCAAATAAATATTCATAGAATATTCAGGGGATATTCGGGGGATATCAAATAAATATTCATAGAATATTCAGGGGATATTCGGGGGATATCAAATAAATATTCATAGAATATTCAGGGGATATTCGGGGGATATCAAATAAATATTCATTGAATATTCAGGGGATATTCGGGGGATATCAAATAAATATTCATAGAATATTCAGGGGATATTCGGGGGATATCAAATAAATATTCATAGAATATTCAGGGGATATTCGGGGGATATCAAATAAATATTCATAGAATATTCACTGGATATTCGGGAGATATCAAATAAATATTCATAGAATATTCAGGGGATATTCGGGAGATATCAAATAAATATTCATAGAATATTCAGGGGATATTCGGGGGATATCAAATAAATATTCATAGAATATTCAGGGGATATTCGGGGGATATCAAATAAATATTCATAGAATATTCAGGGGATATTCGGGGGATATCAAATAAATATTCATAGAATATTCACTGGATATTCGGGAGATATCAAATAAATATTCAGAGAATATTCAGGGGATATTCAGGGGATATCAAATAAATATTCACTGAATATTCGGGAGATATCAAATAAATATTTATAGAATATTCAGGGGATATTCGGGGGATATCAAATAAATATTCATAGAATATTCACTGGATATTCGGGGGATATCAAATAAATATTCATAGAATATTCACTGGATATTCGGGGGATATCAAATAAATATTCATAGAATATTCAGGGGATATTCGGGGGATATCAAATAAATATTCATAGAATATTCAGGGGATATTCGGAGGATATCAAATAAATATTCATAGAATATTCAGGGGATATTCGGGGGATATCAAATAAATATTCATAGAATATTCAGGGGATATTCGGGAGATATCAAATAAATATTCATAGAATATTCAGGGGATATTCGGGGGATATCAAATAAATATTCATAGAATATTCAGGGGATATTCGGGGGATATCAAATAAATATTCATAGAATATTCAGGGGATATTCGGGGGATATCAAATAAATATTCATAGAATATTCAGGGGATATTCGGGGGATATCAAATAAATATTCATAGAATATTCAGGGGATATTCGGGGGATATCAAATAAATATTCATAGAATATTCAGGGGATATTCGGGGGATATCAAATAAATATTCATAGAATATTCAGGGGATATTCGGGGGATATCAAATAAATATTCATAGAATATTCAGGGGATATTCGGAGGATATCAAATAAATATTCATAGAATATTCAGGGGATATTCAGGAGATATACAATATATAGATATACAACAAATATTACAAGTTAGCTCTCCAAAACCATGAAATTCTTTACAATTCAACGATTCAAAATCAATTACATTTATTATTTATAATAGTACTCTTATTTTCTAAGCACAGAAAATTCGGCCCATAGAGGATTAAATTCAGTATAGTCAAACAAAAAGAATCTATCCACGAAATGCAATCCAATTCGACAAAATAAGAGAATTAATACCAAACTTCTCAATATAAAAAATGTTAATTTCTTCTCAGTAAACGAAGCATTAATACATCATAAGGACTGAAACGAGCCGGAAAACGAGAAGCGAGACTAGTATGCTAATGACAGAAAGCATTAATCAATTATTTCTCCGAATGATTTATCCAATGCGTCGTCGTACAAATGCACGCCGGCAGTTTATGGTGTAGGACATTCTCTAAAACCCGGCGCAGCCTTATCGGGCAGTAAAAACGAGTCCCCATCATCGTTGTACGATCGAGAAGGAACGGAATCGCAATACTTTCTCCACGTTGTGTCGCATGTAACACGTGTCCCTCGTCTCTCCGTTCGTATACTACGGCGCGTCGAGTGAAACGAGCGCAACTTGACAAATCCGCCGGGCTTCCCGTATTTATAAACACTCTCACGCTACATGAATTTAAGCCACCGCAGAATGAAAGAAAGAAAGAAGCAAGCACGGTGACGAAGCACGTCTCGCATCTCGCCGGGGCTCTTTCTACCAGCCGGTGCGGCCTCCCTTTCTCTCCCCCCATAAATCACCCAGATTTCTCTTCGGTTCTTAGGTCTCTCGCCGTTTTCTTAGTTACGAGATCGTCTGCCTTGGTAGCTCGGATCCTCGGCTTCTCCTTACGATCCAGGAAGCCGTGCTACGTGAAACTTTTTATCGTGGGAAGACGTTACTCGCGACCTGATCTACCTACGGTTAATTAATTTCTTTTTCTACGACTTTTTCCTTGAGATGCGACGAGAAATCGGCGAGAGGAGAAAGAAGAGGGGGGAGATTCGATGAAGTGGTTCTTGATGGAACGAAGGATGAATTCGGAGTGAAGATTTCGCGCTGTGGGGTCGTTTTGTATTGGATGCTGGGATGGAGAGGTTTTATGAGATGTGACATGTTTGGAATTTTTTTGCGGCGAATATTTTAGTATTGGTATTACTGGCGTTTAATATATTTTGTTTTAATGTATTAAATGAGGAGGTTGGAAAGTAGTTGAGAGGTGGAGGAGATGATGTTTTGTAAGATTAATGTAGAATTTGTGGTTTAGGGAACTTTTATAAATTTCGGGGATTTTTGAAAAAAATTGTGGATCTCTTATTTCGACTAACTTGATAGTTTTGGTGTTAAAAGAAAATTGAGAAGAGAGAGTATAGACATTTTGACTGACTTGGTGGTTCTAGGGCTAAAGGAATAATGAGAAAGGGGAAATATAGAGGTTTTACCTGACTTAATAGTTCTAGGGTTAAAAGAACATTGAAGAGGGAGAATGTAGACATTTTGACTGACTTGGTAGTTCTGGGGCTAAAGGAATATTAAGAAGGGGAAAGTATAGACGTTTTGCATGACTTGGTAGTTCTAGGGTTAAAGCAACATTGAGAAGGAGAGTATAGATATTTTGGCTGACTTGGTAGTTCTAGGGTTAAAGCAACATTGAGAAGGAGAGTATAGATATTTTGGCTGACTTGGTAGTTTAGGGTTAAAGGAATATTGAGAAAGGGGAAATATAGAAGTTTTGCCTGACTTAGTAGTTCAAGGGTTAAAAGAACATTGAAGAGGACGAATATAGATATTTTGACTGACTTGATAGTTCTAGGATTAAGGGAACATTGAGAAGGGGAATATAGATATTTTGGCTAACTTGGTAGTTCTAGAGTTATGGAATATTAAGAAGGGAGAATACAGGCGCTTTGGCTGTCTTGGTACTTCTAGGGTTCAAGAAACATTGAGAATGGGGAATTCCGACATTTTTACTGACTTGGTAGTTCTATAGTTAAAGGAATGTTGAGGAGGGAGAATACAGTCACAGTGTAATTAACTTGGTAGTTCTAGGGTTATGAAATATGGAGAAGGGAGAATACAGGCGCTTTGGCTGTCTTGGTAGTTCTAAGGTTAAAGAAACATTGAGAAGAAGGAATTCCGATATTTTGGGTGACTTCGTAGTTCTATGGTTAAAGGAACATTGAGAAGGGAGAATACAGTCACAGTGTGGTTAACCTGGTAGTTCTGTGGTTATGAAATATGGAGAAGGGAGAATACAGGCACTTTGGCTGTCTTGATAATTCTAGAGTAAAAGAAACATTGAGAAAGAGGACTATAGACATTTTTATGAATAGGTGTCTCCAATTTTATGTCAATTACAGCTTGAAATTAATGTTGAGGAGAAGGAAGGTGTAGCACAGTTCAAATATAGTTAAGGATGCTGTAGAACAATCGAAAAAAGCTGATAAAAGTGGAAGATAAAGACTAGTAGCAAAAAAATATATAAAAATTTTAAATGGTGGAAAAGATACTTGGAAGAATTCAAGAAATCGCGATAGTTCCGTGAAGACAGAATGGTTGCACGATACATGTAGCAATCTAGGAAAACAGGGATTATTCCATGGGCATCCCATTGGAACGTAAAGTGCCACTTAGTGTTAACGTTGCGCGGCAGTTTTTAACTACATCTTGGAAACGCGAGCCAACATGGTATCATATAACATCGGTGTAACTTTACACATAAGATTCAGCCATCGCCATTCCACCTTGAATTTGCATATTATACACTGATCCGACAAATCAAGCTTTTAACGCTCCCTTGAAAATTGAATGTAACTTGTAAAATGCAAAATAGCAACTATAACTAGCACGTTAATTAAAAAATACTCCCAGTTCTATCAAGACTGAAGTTAATCAAGACTTAATCAACGAAATAGAAATAATTAACTGTCACGTTCACAATTTATAAGCTTGTTACATACGGCCCTGAGTCTAAGAAATTTAGACTCTCCAGCTCGGGGCCGGAAATCTACCACTTGTGCAGCCGGACCCCTCGATCAGTCCCGAAGTCGCTCTGTTTGCTTAGAATAATTACGTTAGGAAATAGGAACTCGAACAGGCGAATGACCTCTTAACAGTAAGACACCTTTTCTATTACATCCCTCGAGAAATTCTTGGAAATAGAAGCACCCCACCACTTTTTCGACCTATAAAAGATCGACTGCAGTTCATGCCATGGGCTTAGTTCACTGTAAGATCGTCACGTTGTTACACCGATTAAACTACGCGTATAGATCTAATCGTTAGACGAAACTTAGAGTTCTCGCTACGATATAACCATATAGAATACGCGTAAAGTCCGCGATATCTATTAGGCATCTCTGTTCTAATACCCCGCATTTCCTCAGTGCGTCAAAATAGAGAGTAGTGCAACTAGGTGCGTGCGAACACATTACACGACTCCACGTAACACCTTTGTACCACACACATACAGTACACTTTAACTGTATCCAGCCATTTATACGAAAATATAACTTGTTCGAGTTTTGATCACTTCGGGTTTAAATCCTTTACGACTACCTATTAGAAATCTCCAGCCTGCGATCCCACAGCAATACATCTTTACCGCTCGAGGTGTATTGCAACAATTATAAAGTTACGTCAGCCTTACTAACATTCCCGTAGCACCTCGTGTTAATCGCACGAGCTAGTCTACAAGTGTTCCAACCTCCCGTAGCACCTCGTGTTAATCGCACGAGCTAGTCTACAAGTGTTCCAACCTCCCGTAGCACCTCGTGTTAATCGCACGAGCTAGTCTACAAGTGTTCCAACCTCCCGTGGCATCCAGTGGTAACCATACACTGGAAAGTCCACAAGTGATTCAACTTCCTACGGCTATCTCGTGTCTCCTATACACGAGATTGCTCGGTACTAACAACTTCTAAAAACCAACATCCAAACGAACACTCTACCTTATTCTTTTACCTCGGCCACTCGCAACGCTCCTGGCCCTGGCACGTAACAAACTGGTGACAGCGGTGGGATACTAGGCGGTTTGTTAAAATTTCTTTATTGTTGTATAAAATTTTTGAGTGATCAAGAACACTCACAAGTATTTCGAAATGGCTTTTAATAATAGCGGTAACGTTGCGTCGGTAGACATCGCGAATTTAACGCTGTCGATGGCGAATTCAATGACCGCCCTTACGCGACATAATTGTCTGCAAAATGCGACAATCGCGATTCCGAAATTCGATGGAAAACACCCATCGTTGATTAGCTTTGTTCAAAGCGTAGAAAACGGTTTAGTCTTGATACCGGAGGGTGCCGAGCAGGAATATTTAGCTATAATCCTAACAAAGCTTATTGGGCCCGCTAGAACTAGTATTCAGGATAAATCTTTTTCAAAAGTAGAGGAACTACTTAAACATTTAAAAACGCGATACGCTCGAGGAAAGAACTTATCGTACTTTCGGGCAGAAATCGCGCGTCTCAGAATTAACAGAGACGAAAATTTAAGAGAGTATATAGATAGGGTTCAGCAGCTCTTACACCGTACGCGAACCGCGATTCGCGATAGACACGGTGAAAACGCTGACAAATTCATAGAGGAAATGGAATCCGATGTACTCGAGAATTTTATTGAAGGCCTACCAGATCGCGTTGCGTGGAAAATCGCCGTTCTAGGTAGTAAATTAAAGTCATTAGAGGAAGCTTTTGCAGCCGTACTGCAAATAGAGCACCGGTTGAGAAATCGTAGACACGCGACAGAAGATGATTCTCCGGTTAGATCATCGCGCCGCGATTATAAAGATTTTTCGCCGAAAAGATATTCGCAAGAATATGACGATAGACGCAGAGTAGATTACCCGCGTTCACCGAGTCCTATCGATCGTTATAGATATCGGTACAGGGATAGAAGTGAATCGGGATCTGAAAGGGAATCTGGGTCTCATAGATCGCGTACAACGGCAATGACCGTAGATAGGAGGATCGCTTCACGGTCCCCTTCGTACGATTCTTCTGTTTCGGATACAGAAGGTAGACATTCGGTGCGCCGCAGAAACAATAGAGCAGAGCAAACATCATTATACTGCTGGAGCTGCGGTGTACGAGGGCACGACGCCGAGACGTGTCGAAAGCATTCTCGAAGAAAATTTCATTCACGTCAACGGTCGAATTCGTCACGTGAGTCTTCAATGGAACGCACCGGTTCTTTAAACTCCGAAATGGCTCGCCACACCGACAACGTGGTGGGCCCCACAAAACAAAGTCAACGGAAAACCGTCAGGTTTCGGGAACAAGAGTCAAATACCTCATCAAGGAAACAGCAACCCCGCGAATTCGAATCAGAGTCCCGGAATTGGAAGCAAGCGAAGGTGAATTCCTAATAGACGGTGGTGCTTCAGTCAACCTAGTTCTTCTCGACGCTCTTGGAGAGAAGGCCCCAATTATCAACCGAGACGAAATTGATGTTACCGGTCTTTCACAAACGGCAATACGTACTCTGGGTACCACAGTCTTGCATATTAACGATGCACCCGCATTCTTCTATGTAATAAAATCATTACCAATTGCTGCAGACGGACTTATTGGCAGTCCTTACCTATTACAAGAAAAAGCAGAGATCTCGTATCATCATGGAACAATAGTCACTAGTAACAAACCAACTAAACCTATCCGCTTTAGTAATATTGCAGAATTCCAGACAACCCCACAGAAAACTACACACCGTATTCCAAAACGGACGTCACAGCAAATTAGCGTGAGGATAGCTAATCCAGATATTAAAGAAGGATACCTGCCACGAATTAAAACGCAAAAGGATCTTTTCATCGGTGAAGCTGCAGTAACCAACAATCAAGGTAATTGCTACGTCTTCGCAACAAACACCGGAGAAGAGGATATAGAAGTCGACCTCGAACCTCAAGTCATCGAACCATACGAAATACTTAGTTCTTCAGATGGCGAGTATTTTCCACAAAATTTTCATAAGAAACCTGTTAATATTCGAGATAGAACTAAACTCATTCAGGAAAATTTAAAATTCGATCATCTTAATCAAGAGGAACGCCAACATATTTTAAATATCATTCACGAATTTCCAGACAGATTTTATTTACCTGGAGATAAGCTGGGTAAAGTTAGAAATTTTCAACATTCTATTCACACAACAGATGATATTCCAATTAACACCAGGCAGTACCGCTATCCGCCCATTCATCAGGAAGAAATAAAGAAACAGGTAAACGAACTGTTAGCCGACGGGATAATAAAGCCATCGACCTCACCGTACAACTCCCCATTGTGGATCGTGCCTAAGAAAGCAGATGCCAAGGGCAATAAACGGTGGCGTATGGTAATAGATTTTCGGGCGCTCAACGAAAAGACTATAGGCGATAAATACCCATTACCACAGATCACCGAAATCCTAGACAAACTAGGAGGCGCAAAATATTTTTCTATATTTGATTTAGCCAGCGGTTTTCATCAAATAGAAACTAATCCTAAGGATCGACCGAAAACAGCTTTCACGACACCTCATGGACACTACGAATTTGCACGGATGCCATTTGGTCTGAGAAATGCACCCCCAACATTTCAACGCTTGATGGACCAAGTTCTAACAGGACTACAAGGAACAGAATTATTCGTATATTTGGACGACATTGTGATCTACGCATCATCTCTTCAGGAACACGATATTAAGGTCAAAAAACTTTTAAACCGTCTCAGAGAACATGGTCTTACCCTGCAAACAACCAAATGTCAGTTTCTTCGAAAAGAGGTTGCCTATCTAGGACATATTATTTCTGGAAAGGGAGTTAAACCCGATCCAGCGAAACTAAAAGCAGTAAGGAATTTTCCGACTCCAAAAACACAGAGGAATATCCAGCAATTTTTAGGACTTGCCGGTTATTACAGAAGGTTCATACCAGATTTTTCTAGAAAAGCAAAACCTTTGATAGATATTTTAGGAAAAGGGAAAAAATTCAGATGGACCGAAGAACAGGAACGTAGTTTCAATATATTAAGAGACGAGTTGTGCGAACAACCGATACTTCAGTACCCCGACTTTTCTCAACCATTCATTATCACTACAGATGCATCTGACTTTGCATTAGGAGCCGTTTTGAGCCAAGGAGAAATAGGAAAGGACCTACCCATCGCATACGCCTCAAGAAGCCTCAACAAAGCCGAAATAAATTACTCCGCTACCGAAAAGGAATGTCTTGCCATGGTATACGCTGTTAAGTATTTCAGACCATATGTCTACGGACGAAAATTTACATTGGTTACCGATCACAGACCCTTAGTTTGGTTACACTCCGTCAAAGATCCGACTTCTAGACTAGTAAAGTGGAAATTGAGACTATTAGAATACGAATATAATGTCGTTCATAAAGCTGGAAAAACAAATAAGAACGCTGACGCTCTCTCTAGAAACCCATCTACCATCTGTCTTCCGCTAATACCTCGAGAATGCAGAGACAAGGACTTTAAATTACAAATTCCACGGATAAACCCAAATGAAAGTACCATAGGACACCGTATTCGAGAGCTCAGAAGAGACCGAGACACAAGACCAATATACAATGACAGCAGTTCAGAAGAATCAACAGAAGACGTCGTTACACCTCGAACTAAAAATTTGCAACTCCTACGAAAGAAAAGAACCTCTAGGGAAAGTTTGCTCCCCAGCCTACAGCACGAAAAGACCTTAGGAGATGAGTTGTCAACCATAGGACCACCGGCAGCGCATTCCACACAATTAGAAAACTCATTTTCCTACTCTTTCAGTAACAATTCTCATAGTGATGCAGATACGACACTGTTACCAGACGAGACCGACCTAGACGAAACGGTAATGGACGCGACAATTAAAATGAATACCGAAGGCCAAGTCGAGCATAAATTTCCCAATATTATAAACCTACCACCATTATCCGCGACAGAATCGGACAAGGAAGATAATACAGGTCAAATTCTTCAGTCACTAACAACATCGACACCTGTGGTGAAGCCGGCGCCTCGGAATATCACCAATTCAAGAGAGATACCATTCATAAATAGGCTTATACCTGAACTCCATAAAACTAATGGACGAGGGCTGCCGCGTGCCGTGGTAACCTCGGAAACAAACAGTTCAGACGACGAAGATAGTTCAAGCACAACAGAATTTGAATATGGAAAACGCAGTCCGCATATTACAATTTCCCCTACAGCACTTACCACTGAAAAAGGACACCTCGCACATTTCATATCTGCAGATTGCCACTTAGTTAATCCCATAGGAAAATCGTTAGCTGATCAACGAATTATTTGTCAACAACAACTATTACAAGAAAACCCCACTAAGGGACAAATCATAATATCAACACGAGGACAATATAAAACTTTTAATATCATAGGCACCCAACACTTTTATGAAAAATTAACAGAAGACGATGTATCGCAAGGTTTGAGGAATTTAAAGAAAGCACTAGAAGAAACTAAAATTTCAGCCGTTAGAATATCCACAATCGGAGATGGACACGACAATATCACAACGAAACGGTTCCATCAACTAGTAAGTAAAATTTTCCATAACGCAAGTACTCAAATCATTTTGTGCAGCGCCACAGTTAAAACCCCAGCTCTGGAAGATCGGAAAGATTTAATAAAAGAAGCACATAGCAGCATAATAGGAGGTCACAAAGGCGTGACTAAAACATATAACCGTTTACGAGCACGATATCATTGGCAAGGTATGAGAAACGAAATACAAGATTTTATAAGGAAATGCAAGAGTTGTCAGGAACAGAAGTTGGTACGGGCAAAAACTCGTCAACCGATGCTCATCACCGATACGCCAGCGGAACCATTCGATAAAGTTGCGTTGGATACAGTGGGACCATTACCAGAGACTCCAAGCGGTAACAAATACATATTAACGATACAGGATAATTTAACAAAATATTGCCTTGCCATAGCGATACCAAACATACGAGCCACCACGATTGCAGACGCATTTGCACGACATTTTATAGCAACCTTTGGAACACCACGCGCAATACTAACAGACAAAGGAACAAGTTTCATTGGAAAACTCATGACTAACCTCGCAGAAATCTTCAAAATTAAACAAATTACAACCTCTGGTTACAGACCACAGACCAACGGATCTCTCGAAAGAAGCCATATAGTTTTAACAGAATACATCAAGCATTATATGGAATCATACGAAGACTGGGATTTGCTGTTGCCATTTGCAATGTTTTCGTACAACACATCAGTACATGAGGCCACCAATTTCACTCCACATGAATTAATATTTGGAAAACTGGCGACGTTACCTAGTTCATTCCCATCCGGTAGAAATTTAGAAACCTACGGCACTTATCTCACGGAATTAATAACTAGAATGACCGAAATCCGTAATATAGCAGCAGATAATATTGAAAACGCAAAGTTACGTTCAAAACGACAATATGATAAACACATAAACCCAATAACTTTTAAGGTTGGGGACTATGCGTACGTTTTAAAAGAACCGCGAATTAGTAAATTTGATCCTCACTACTTAGGACCGTTCGAAATCATAGATGTTACAGATCTAAACAACGTAGTACTCCGAACAGACACCAATAAATTAGTTGTAAAGCACCAAGATAAATTGAAACACGCACACATAACAGATACTGAATCCGAGTCCGATTAATACACAAATCTTTGTAAACCACCGGCAACACTCACCGTAGAATAGAATTAAAGCTAGTTTTCCTTTTTCTTCTCTTTCTTTGACTTTGTAAAAGGTTGCTGCTTAAAAGACACTTCGTAGTTGCTAATATCTTACGATATTTTCAGGCATATTCTATGCAACTGCGGAGACAGTCAGTGCTCCGGTCAAAGCGTGGCTGTTTGAGACAGCAGCAATCTTTCCTTAACTTGTTAATTGTATAAGTTTAAGTTTTACGTTTGGAAATCGCAAACAGAGCGCCTTTCGTAACCAACAAAGAAAGCATCGCAATCAGCGATGTTTCGTCTTAGAGGGGAGGTGTTACATACGGCCCTGAGTCTAAGAAATTTAGACTCTCCAGCTCGGGGCCGGAAATCTACCACTTGTGCAGCCGGACCCCTCGATCAGTCCCGAAGTCGCTCTGTTTGCTTAGAATAATTACGTTAGGAAATAGGAACTCGAACAGGCGAATGACCTCTTAACAGTAAGACACCTTTTCTATTACATCCCTCGAGAAATTCTTGGAAATAGAAGCACCCCACCACTTTTTCGACCTATAAAAGATCGACTGCAGTTCATGCCATGGGCTTAGTTCACTGTAAGATCGTCACGTTGTTACACCGATTAAACTACGCGTATAGATCTAATCGTTAGACGAAACTTAGAGTTCTCGCTACGATATAACCATATAGAATACGCGTAAAGTCCGCGATATCTATTAGGCATCTCTGTTCTAATACCCCGCATTTCCTCAGTGCGTCAAAATAGAGAGTAGTGCAACTAGGTGCGTGCGAACACATTACACGACTCCACGTAACACCTTTGTACCACACACATACAGTACACTTTAACTGTATCCAGCCATTTATACGAAAATATAACTTGTTCGAGTTTTGATCACTTCGGGTTTAAATCCTTTACGACTACCTATTAGAAATCTCCAGCCTGCGATCCCACAGCAATACATCTTTACCGCTCGAGGTGTATTGCAACAATTATAAAGTTACGTCAGCCTTACTAACATTCCCGTAGCACCTCGTGTTAATCGCACGAGCTAGTCTACAAGTGTTCCAACCTCCCGTAGCACCTCGTGTTAATCGCACGAGCTAGTCTACAAGTGTTCCAACCTCCCGTAGCACCTCGTGTTAATCGCACGAGCTAGTCTACAAGTGTTCCAACCTCCCGTGGCATCCAGTGGTAACCATACACTGGAAAGTCCACAAGTGATTCAACTTCCTACGGCTATCTCGTGTCTCCTATACACGAGATTGCTCGGTACTAACAACTTCTAAAAACCAACATCCAAACGAACACTCTACCTTATTCTTTTACCTCGGCCACTCGCAACGCTCCTGGCCCTGGCACGTAACAAGCTCACAAGTTAAACAATTGAGAATATACGTTATATGTCGATTTTAGAAAAATCATCCTAGGGTTGAACATATAATTTGTTCCTCTCCTGAAAAATAATCCCTCGACATCGCAACAAGCAAGAACATGCGCATAGATTTATAGAACACACATATTCCTGGAAAATCGACGACATTGCAGTTGCAACCGGATCACCCGCAAGCTCTCCTACCGCTGCTTTCTCTCAGAATAGACCATGCCGCAGAAGAGCTTTCGAGTGCGAAGGAGAAGGTCGTGCCATTCTCTACCTCGTCACTATCCTCTCGCCCTTTTCTATCGCGGGGTGAATATGCGCTTGAACCTCGTGATTTCGTGCCTCTTCTCCTCGTCTACCATCTATTTCCTCCGAGTCTCTTCTGTCTGTTCTTTCTATTTTTCTATTTTCTCTTCTGTTCCCCTCTCGATTTTCTATCTGTGCAATTCTTATCTTTTCCCTCCTTTTTCGACATTTGAAAATCCTCCTACTCTTTTGCTCACTTTCTCCACCCCTATTTCGTTCTCTGTACCTACTTCCCTTATCTTCTTCCACCCCTGCCTTTTCGTTATCTCTTCCTTCTCTGTCATTTTCGACTTAGCGTCCCTTTCAACCCTTAATCACGAGCTATACTCTATATAGATTTTTAATTCATTTTATTTCCTAACGATTCAATAACGACCTTCGAATTTAATAATGATAATATCCCGATAATTATCCGTCAGTACCTATAATTGTTGCTATCATTAACACTAAACCTACCAAGCCGGTCGGAATGACCCGTTCACAATTATTTCAAAAAAACTACATAAATTGATCGGCGGGGATGAAATGAAAATTCCACTCCTACCATTTAAAACCTGAATTAGTTAATCAATCATCCTTTTTACCTATAGGTTTCTCGTCTTCTAAAACACTTATTAAATATATCTAAATTTCAGTAAATGTAACGTCGGCAGTTTTAGTGTTAGCCCCTTCAGGCCCGAATTTTTTTTCGTTTAAGACAATATTTATTTATTTATAATTTGTAAATGTATATATTAATGGGCATATGGTCCTTACGGAAAATTTGTAACATTAAGGAGATCCTGAGAAATATTGGTATAAAAAAATAAAGTTCATTAGGTGTTGAAACTAAGTTTAAACCTATACGTAATAAAATACAGCACGAAAAGTATTATGTACATTACAATGTGCACAGGGTCCGAAGGGGGGAAAGAAAAATTGATAAAAATGATAGAAGATATTGGGAAATTAATTGCATTCAGCGCAAAAAGTAAAGAAATTAGCTACAAAATGAACAAAATAATTCTAACTGCAAAGGGTTAAAGCTCTCTCCTGTGCTTTATCTATTATCAGTATATCTCTCCTCCATCCCCTTTCTATTATTTACTGCTCTTTCCCTTCGCTGCACTTAAAAATTCTGCATTCTTCTTCACCCCCTCCCCCTAAATCGTTCTCCCACCTTCCACTATCACTCTGCCATCTTCTCTCGCTCTAATTTCTCTGCTATATCTTCTCTCCCTCTTCTATTTAGCTTTGTATTTAGCCCTCTTCTTTCATCTCTCTCTACTTTTCCACAACTTCCTCCATTTCTTCCATCTCCACTTCTATTCTTCAACATCTTCTCAACCTCCTCATCCCTCTCCAACCTCTCTCTCTCTCCCCATCTCTCATTCTTCTCCTCCATCTCTCCTCCAGCTCCCTTCTCTACCACCATCCCTCATAACTACTCCCTCACCTCCCATTTCTCTCTCTTTCTCTCCACTCCTCCACCTCCCTCTCCACGTCACCCTCAGCCTCTCCTCTCTCTCTTTCTGTCTCGCTACATCTCAGCCGTTTTTACGACGCTTTGAGTCGCGGGCGTCGCAGCGGAATGCGCTAATGAGGACTTGGCTACCGTCACACTTCCCCCTTCGTCGGTACGCGCCACCCCAACTGCAACGGCTGCAACGACGACGAGCCTGCAAGCCTACCATCGCGAGGAAACACCGTGGCTTTTCCTTTTTCGCATTCGCGGATACACGGATGCACTCATGGTGGCGCTTTCATGGCGATTCCACCGTTGTATTGATATGTGGCCAGTTAAATTTGGGTCCCGGCACCCCGCTATTTCCACCCGACTGAGGACGAACGAGGGAGGCAAATCGGACTTTCGTTTGCCCGTGACGAGGTAATTATTTCGAGTGCCGATGCGCCTCTACGGTTCGCCTGTCTCGGGGTAACAGGCAACGAAGATTGATTACGATTTACCGTGGCCGCTGTTTGAGAACGATATTTTATATAAAATGTTTGGGCGGTATTATTTGAAATGTTAGAGCGGCGCGAGAGCGGGAAGAATTTCGGGTGGTTCTTGAAACGAATTTTCTAGATTTTGCGCGGGTATGGTTGATGTTATATGAACATTTTTTGCGGTTTTTTGAAAATAATTTTTTCCTCTGTAGTTCTAGTTTAGGCTTCAGTCTTGAAGTACTTTGTTATGTTTGAATATTAGACAAATCTATTAGTTTAACCCTTTTAGTGTCGGACGACGATATATCGTCCTTAGTAATGGCCAATGAAGGATTAATATTCAGTTTCCAATAAGATATTAGTAAGTTTTTGAGAAATAATCGTAGACACACAGTTTACGCTCTATGTTGCCTGTTCTATATGAAAGTATCGCCAAATGACGATTCTTTTTATTCGCAACTACATTTGTCATTAATTAATCAATTTTTTTCGGTCGGCACTGAAAGGGTTAAAGCATGTTTCTACTTTGTATCTGTCATCTGTAGTCATTGCAATAACGATTATTACTATTATTATTATAATATGGAACATTTGTAATTATTGGGTTGGGGAGAAAGTAATTTCGGGTTTTGTTGAATGGTAACGTTAGGTTTGTTATGAACGACTTCTGGTAATGTTACGATTTTTTCTGACAGTTAAAAATTGTCAGTTTCAAGTTTTCAGTAAATACAAAAATCTTTCTATATAATATAATTATATATGTGTCGTTAGTGTGTTTAGAACTATATGTATGTAGCTGTTATATTAATAATTAAATATATGTAATTTCATTGTATGCTGATTTTTCAGTATTTACGGAAAATTCGAGATTACCAAAATTGTAAAGACTGTGTATGATAGAACATATATTAAAAATGCAGTAAATGTACAAAATTGACTACCCATTCGCGAATTTTGGTGTAGGTTTTTTTTCGCAAATCTCTATCGATCCAAGGGTATAGAAAAAAACCCTGAAAACCATGACAACTACTTCTTAAACACCCTGTACTCATCTCCTCAAGTTCTATATCAAAGATCTAATTAAAGATATCGTTTACAATTAATTAATGACAGAAACATCTGTTACAACTTCGACGATGCAGCCTAACAAAACATCCTATAATTACAAACATACCAATAAATAATAACCCGATACTGAATGTCAAGAAACTCTTACAAAATGAATTCTCAAACAATCAACACCGCTTTACATGCTCCTGGAAATTCCACAATGCTAACACGATCATTCATACTCAAACCGACCTACAATAATTAAAAAAAAAACTACATAAAAAAGAGGTGAGACTACCCAAATCACTTACAATTCATTAACGAGCGGAACATCTGTTACAATTTCAACGGTGCAGCTTGACAAAACATCCTACAATTACAAACGTACAAATAAATAATAAACCGAGACTGGATATTAAGAATCTCTTGCAAAATGAATTCGCAAACAATCAACACCACTTTCCACGCTCCTGAAAATTCTACAATATCATTCACATTCAAACCGACCTAAAATAATGAAAAAACAAGCCAGAGAAAAAAAGAGGCGAGACAACTGTCTCGTTTACCAGTTACAACATTAACACGACTATTCGCATCGCGACTTAAGATCGCTAAATTAATTTAATTTAACAAGCGCACGGCGCACAGAGGGGAAAAAAAGGCACGAGCGAAAAACCAGATTGGACTGGGTAAGAGTCGAGGAATTTCGAAGCGCAGGCGACTTCGAGGAGGACTGGAAATGCAGCGGCGTTGCAACGATATCGAATGCAACACTTTGAAGCATTTCGTCGAGTAGCAGAGTCGCGCGAACTCATCCACACGGTCCTCGAGGATACGCTGAATAACGAGCGCAATCTTTGCCTCTGCCACTTCCTTCGACTCTTTTTATTTCCCTCTCTCTTTCTCTTTCTCTCTTTTTTTTCTATTTTCTTTCACATTTACTTTTCGACTATCCGCTCGAATGCGCTTACACGCGCTTCGCCGTCTGGCCGTGTCGCGAAGGGAGGATCGCGAAAAAGGAGGACTCTCCTAATGGTACTACATTTTCAAGGGAGGAGAAACCAGCTAAGGAATATTAAACGTCTACTTCCTTCGTCCTTGAACGATACATGGTGAAACTGACTCGTTTGTATTGCGATTTTGCAAATTCAAAGTGGTTAATTGTATGGGGTAGCGAGTTTTGAATTTTAACGAATAAGCAGGGGGAGAATGATATGTTGGTTCGAGAGGAACGTATTTAATGAACATTTTGATTATTTTGGAACGCGTTTTGGTTTATTTAGAAGAGAATTGTTGGTGATCTGTTTTAACTTAATTTTTAAAAGGTACATTTTTTAGAGACATGAATTTTGGATCTTTTTTGTTTTCTGCTCCAGTTTTCTTGAATCGTTTGATAGATTTAATTTTCGAATAATTGATTGACGTATAATTTTCATTTTGCTTCAAGTATCCTATTTCTCAGCAATTTGTATTCTTAGGGTTGATTATATTTTTGTTTCTGTTATGAGGTTCTTCAGCATTCATTTACGTCCTACTTGTTATTATCGCGGATTATTTCTATTACAATATTATTATTATGTATATTAATAATTGTAACAATACAATTAATTGTTCTTATAAATTATGTAATTCCAGCTACATGTAATGAAGAAATTGATATGTCAAGTGATATGCTACTGTGCCCTGCGTTTCTACATAAAGGTGGATATAATTTTTATCCTGTACCTAGTCCTTGATTTGTAATCGATCTAACAAGAGAGGTTTCCCAAGTGTTAATTTCCGATTGTAATGAAATTTACAGGGTATTTACAATTCAATGAAATATTTGACACGTATTTTTTTATATCGGCCATCGTCCATATCTATAGGGTGCAAATAGCCCCCAAAGTTGGGGATCAAAAAGCTATTTTTTTAAATATCTCGGACCCGCTCCAACCCGCTCTATCCCGGTCCGAGCGGATTCGAGCAGGTTGAAGCGGTTTTGATCGGGTCTGAGCGGGTTCGGGCGGGTTTGGCCGGGTCCGAGACGGTCCGAGCGGGTTCAAGCGGGTCCAAGGGGGTCCGAGATATTTAAAAAAGTAGCTTTTCGAGCTCCAACTTTGGGGGCTGTTTTCACCCTCTAGATATGAACGATGGCCGATAAAAAAAATACATGTCAAATATTTCATCGAATTGTAGGGGAGAGTACCCCGGTACCGGCCAGTTGTAAATTCTATAATACTATAATAGATGAAGTTTAGATTTTTACCACCATTAGTGCGATACACTCATACAAGTATATGCCCCGCTCGGCGTCGACCTATCGTGATCGATTTACTGGAAAATCGAAGATTTCTGTTGTGCGCGAAGAACGTACGCTACGTAATTAAAATTCTATCGGTGAAGAAGAGTCAGTTTACCCTTTGTGTGTTGAATCTCATGAAGAAGATTGGATACAGTGTGGAAACTGCAAGGTTTGGGCCCATGAGGCTTGTGCAAACATATCGGAGATATCCGATCATTACATTTGCGATTATTGTATTGTATAAATGGTCACATATTTAGTGGTCGGTACTGCAGGCCATTTTTTTTGTAGTCTGATTTTTCCTAGTCTTACAATTGTTGTAATAAAGCTGATAATATCTAAACGTATTGGTTGTTTGTTACTTTTTTTAATAGCACAATAGTTCTTTTACATATATCAAGAGGTATTGAACATGTAACCTTAGGTATTTCGATTTTTTTGCTGACAAACCTTAAGGTGGCGGTACTGGAGGACTCTCCCCTACATATCCTGTAAATTTCATTACAATCGGATATTAACACTTGGGAAACCTCCCTTGTAAGTAAAAAAAGATTAATGACGATGGTAATAATCAGAATCTTATATTATTTATTCCAGAAAAAGCTATATCTGGAGCTTCAAGTATTATTGGATTTAATAAGTTTCCAAATCCACCAAATATCGAAATCGTAAGCAAAAAATATTCAAAATTACTGAAATAAGTTTGACATTTTGATAATAAATATAATATAAACTTAAAAAATAAATAAATGAATATCCACAAGCACGGGGCCACGTTTTTTTTTTTTATTTAATTGTAACTCTGCTGCTGACAATTACAAGTCGCACGTTTTAAACATTTTGCGCCATTTTCTATAAATTGTACACCTTCTGCAATTTTTCATACACCCAGCGGGAATTTAATGTTATCCATAATACTATTTTCGAACAGAAAATATTTCCAGCTATCCCACCTTGCAAGATGCTTGAAAAACATTGAAAATTACAGCATTGTTCAAAATCCCTGAGAAAATTGCAATCTCTGTTTCGAAGAAATCTCATCGACAGTCTTTCAAGTGTTAAAAATTCACATGAAACATTAACCGCCGACTATAGCACATTAACAAATATACGTAGGAATTATTTGAATGATTTTATTCAAAAGAGAATCAACCCAGACAATCGTCTCTCTCCCTTTCGCAATCCAAAGAATCAAAATCTCTGGAGTAACGTAGTACTATGAATTCACCTAAATCTCTGATAATATCGTCGTAAAGTATTCATGAAATTTCACAATATTTTAGTGTCCAACGTTAGAACTACGATTACAGAATGCCGACGCAGAATTATACTTCGAGCTCGAAACACGCTTACGTTCATAATTTTTTTCCCTCCTTTTTTTTTGGTAACGATTACACGAAATAAATGAATATTCACGAGTATTCGCACGAGCGTAAAGATTTTTTGTAACGCCTCCAATAATCTCGGCGAGAAAGTGCAATTTCTTCGATGCATCCTCTCGCGAGAGGAGAAGATATTATAATTTATGTAAGGATCGTGCAACGGGATTGGCCAAGCTCGTTGCAACGTACGTTTCATGCCATGTTACGGAGATTACGGTCCGACTGAGAACTGCAAATGGCTTCTCTGTAATATATAATGACGTAAAAGCAACATCCCCCTCCGACGGCGCCGGCGCTTTCCCGGAAAAATGTATAATTACAATTTCATCGTGGATCCGATGTTATATTTTTGCTTCTCATCGTTCGATATCGCGAAAAGTTGTAAACCTGCGAATTTATCGAAGCTGATGGAAAAGTTTAGCAACGCTGAGGGAAAAGTTACTATTGTAGTTTTTTAAATTCAATTGTTGTGGGTGTGGGTGTGTGTTCTAAATCTCAGGTGGGTGGAAAACTATCGGGGCTAAGATACATTAAATTGTAACTCAGGAACAATTTTCTATCGTACGTAGATATGTCTAACGAATAGTTTCGAATGATAAAAGTGTGGCATAATATTTGGGTGTCAATGCCCTTAGAATGACTTCTCCCCTTAAATGTGTGACCTAGGGTGAAGTGGGGGAGATCATCCCCCACAATAAGAAGTTACGTCTCAGGATACGGAAGACACAGTAGAGTTTTAGAGGAACTGTGGGACGTACTACTTTAGAAACCCTTAGACACATTAGATCATTAGTTATTTAATATTTTGTTGTTTTTTTTCTTGTATTATATATAGTTCCATATACTCAATATATATATATCCTATTCATTCACATTATATTCTTAGTGTGTTCTATATATTCATTAGTCTTGACATTTAGTTTCTTTCTTCTTTATTCTTATTTTATCCACGCCTACATCTTAGTGCTATTTCGCCGAATCCTACTACAAAAGAATTTTTTTGACCACCTTGTTCGAAAAAACTGTACCTTTAATGGTTAAGAGGTCTAAACCTTCAAAGATGGAGACTTTCTTTGAATCTCGAAAAATAATCACTTGTTTGGGGATCGAAGCCCACCTTCTTTTCAAAAGGTCAATTTTGAAGGAAATCACCTTCCAATGAACAAGTAAAATAAACTATTCAATTAATTTATGAAAAACAAAATTAAAATTAATCACTGTCTGATGAGTCCATAGTGGCTGTTGTCGTAGGTCGGCTTTCTTTCACAAAAAATTGGTCCAATATTTGCTGAACATAATTGAACACTACATAATTGAAACTGAACTCTAAAATTAGCAAAACAAAGTGAAAATAAAACTGTATTAAAATTGCGTTGATTTTCAATTAGAAAGGGAATCCCCGAGAATTAGAAACAAAAGTGGTGCCATCTTTTAGAAAAAAAATAAAATTTCAAAAAAAAAATTAAAGACTCGAACCCAAAACAACGCAACTTCGAAAATCTAACGACGCACAGTGAAAATTAGTACTAATTAAGCAGCGACGCAACTTCGAAAAAATCCAAAACGAAACGACGCAAAGCGAGGTATTGGTGTATAGTCTATGACAAAGTTCGTTCAGAAACCGTAATCCGTTCAGATTTTTTTTTATTCTCATAGAATTAGTATGTTGCAAAAATGCAACTCCGGGAATTTAAGGGTTAAATCTTTGCTTCTCAATGCGAAAAAACATAATTGCAATAGTATCAGTCGTATCGTTGGCGTCAACGTTGAACGTTGCTCTGCGCGCGGGAAATCACACTCGGTGCATTCGCGTGCACCAACGATGGGGATCCATCGAAGCTCGCCATCCGTACAAGGGAGAAACCAAGCTAGGGCCCAGGAAGCCCCTTTTTGCGGTTTCGTAGCCGCGGGACTGTTATTGCGACGACTCCGCAAAGTGTCTTCCGCCCTACTCGAAGAGGGGCGCCGTAACGTAATAACGCCAGCGCCGTTTACACCACGAGAACGGTGTGTCTCTATTAATCAGTTAAATAATCACTATTCCCACGTACCCACATAGCCGCGGGCTTGTTTATTTGATTCGCGTGAATATCGTATTACGTGGTGATCTAATTCGATGTATCGTAGGTGGATGAAGATTTAAAGTAGAATTTGATATGGGGGAGAAGCGGGTAGCTCCGAGCAGCGGGTTGATACAATTGAATATTTCAATTATTCGTAGGTACATAAAAATAATTATTATTTTATTATCCATCAGTCCATTCTGTCAGAAATTAGACAGAAATTTCGTTTCAAGGATTATTGTGCAAGCAGTCAAAATAAAAATCGTAGGGCAGGGGGTTAAGTGGCAACGGGCAACCCAGACCACGTCGAGTACAATTTTTGAAACTCTTGCATTTTTCTATTGCGATTGGCAATACAGTTAAATATAAAATAAGATATTTTGTTTTATTTGAAAGCTCAAATTCCCAATTTTTGAACCCGAATTCCAACCCCCTTTGCTCAAAAGACCATGACACATTAAAAGATGTTTCCTAAATTACTCTGCACTCTGCCATATTATATTATTCTGTCACATAAAAGATTTTTCCTAATTTACTCTGTACTCCGCCATATTATATTATTCTGTCACATAAAAGATTTTTTCTAATTTACTCTGTACTCCGCCACATTATATTATTCTGTCACATAAAAGATTTTTTCTAATTTACTTTGTACTCCGCCATATTATATTATTCTGTCACATAAAAAATGTTTCCTAAATTGCTCTGCACTCCGCTATATTATATTATTCTGTGACATAAAAGATTTTTCCTAAATTACTCTGCACTCCGCTATATTATATTATTCTGTCACATAAAAGATTTTTCCTAATTTACTCTGTACTCCGCCATATTATATTATTCTGTCACATAAAAGATTTGCCTAAATTACTCTGCACTCTGCCATATTATATTATTCTGTGACATAAAAGATTTTTTCTAATTTACTCTGTACTCCGCCATATTATATTATTCTGTCACATACAAAATTTTTCCTAAATTACTCTGTCATATTGACGGCAGCTCAGACTCCACCTAAGATCCTAAGTCCTATACGAACTTGAATGTAATAGTCACCTGCGAAATATGGTCAGAACAACAATTAACACCTCACCCGATAGAGTCGAAACAGGGCTCTCGTAAATTCCATGTGCACCCATGGCCCCTGTATATGCGTTAAGCCGTGTAATGCTCGCGGCCGGTGCAAGGGGACGTATCGCTCGCATAAAAATGAGTGAACTCGGTGCATTAAACCGAGTAATGGGCGGCTTCGGGAGAGGAAGCAACGGCACCACCATAGGCGCCGCAGCTAGGTGTAATACTCCATGACAAAGTGGCGCGTCTGGTTGGTTCGGACGAGGATATAGAGCTCCGTTTCTACTTAACAGGGTATCCTTGACCATCGTCCGGCCACATTACATGCCGCCTTCTGCTATCCAAGAAAGCGTATCGGCGCGCGCGTCCTCCGCACCCGATGCTCGATGGAATAATTAATTGCGTCAATTCCAGTATTCCTGGTAATTAAACGTCTAACGATACGTACACGCGTACGTACTTACGGGGACAAATAAAGAGCAGCAAGGGCGAATTTATGGAGACGCGGGAAGCAAGATTACAGCTGTGAGAATAATTCTATCTGGCCGAACCGATTTTAGCAACGATTAAATGCGGATGGACTTTAATCCATTATTTCGATGCACGACGGATAACAAAGGTGAAAAGTAGTGTAGAACTCAATATTTACAAATGGAGAGAACATTATAAAATAATACTCGGCGAGCCTGAGTTCAAACATCATTATCATAGGAAAATTGGAAGATTCTTAAATTATTACTTGATCTATTATAACTCGTACTCCTATGATCATAACAATTGAGATTACAGCTGCGAGAATAATTTTATTTGGGTAGAATTGCTGATTCCAGCGATGATCAGATATGGATGGACTTTAACACTAGATTTACGGATATTAACTATATATCTATTTTTCTGAAGTGAGCCAATATGAATCATACAAGAAATTGAAGTTTTTTGCAAAGAAAATAGTTCCAAATCAGTTTAAATGAGAGATTTATTATTAAAAAATTAATCAACCATTATCTATATATATAAAGCTCAAATACCACTGACTGACTGACTGACTGACTCACTCACTCACTCACTCACTCACTCACTCACTCATCACGAAATCTCAAAAACATCAGAACGGATTGCAATGAAATTTGGAACATACCTTCTCCTTGGGTTTTAGGTGCTCACTAAGAAAGGGTTTTGAAAAATTCGAAATTTTAGGGGGGGTTTTGGGGGGGTTAAGGGATTTTTTAAGGGTTTCTTTAGTTTCGAAGCACGTAAAATATTGTAGGTTTTAAATGATTGAAAATATATTTTCGAATATGGATTATCAACGTTAAACTTAACTTTTACTAATTTAAGTAGTCCTTAATCCTAATGATATTAAACCGTAGCGAAGCACGGGTACCTTCAGCTAGTATTACATATATATAGCAATCAAATTTTGAATGAGCCGAATTGGCTGCGTAAATCTAGAGTTAATGTATTATTTTGTTGTACGCGGGATGATCAAGGTGGAAAATAGTGTAGAAGTAGATATGTACAAATGGAAAGAAAGTTACAAAATAATGTTCGTTGAACCTGAGTTCAAGCAGCATCATCATTGAAAGATTTTTCTTAAATTATTCCCTAACGCGTTATAACCTTCCATACCTCCTACTCGAAATGATCACAGCAATTAAACCCACCATACATTAGTCCAACAACAAACACCATTTCTCCACCACCGGCAAACTAAACATCAAAGCAACCCATCCTCGTAATAACTCAATCCACCGCGACGTTATCCACGCATCGCTCCCTCTGCACAGCCCTTCTCCCACGCCTCCAATTCACCCTGCAAAAACCCTTTCCGACAAAGTATCCACATTCTCGCCTTTCCCGATTGCACGCGCTTCCACCGAGAAAATTCCTTATCCCCAGCGTCCTATATCTTCTGCAGTTTCTTGCGGCCGACTGCCGTGCGCATAGTGCGCACACTAAGCGTATTACCATATCAGTATGTAAGCATTGTTTCCTGGAGTAACATAGGCAAGGGTCTCCGGTTGCATGGTCGCTGATTCGATCAGGGCGCCGTCGTCGTCGAGCCATAATGCGAGCACTTCTTCTTCTTCTACTTTTGTTCTCTTCTTATTTCTTTCTTTTTTTTTCCACCCTGGTCGGGGTCGTGGCAGCCATCGTCGACGACCACGGGGCGACGTATCCATGGGTAGACACTAGTTGCATGTCGCGAAGCTGTAAACGTGCGGTTACCTGCCTCCGATTAATGTCGATCGTCTCACTGTCTGAGCAAACTGGCGGTTATCTCACGATGGATCGATTGCTGGCTACTGATAGTGCCAGCTGGTGGAAATATGGAGGGGGCCAGTTTCGTTTGTGGTCTTACGAGAGCTAGTGCTTCGGGGAATAGGACGAGTTGGTTTTTTACTTCTTATGTTTAATTATTGATATTAAGTTCTTATGGTAGTACCTTTTTCTGGTTTCGATTGATGTAATTGGACACCTAGGACTATTGACACTGGGTTCGAAGTCATGGAGACCATAATATAGTAGATTACAATTGGAGAACAATTGAGGAACAATTGGAGAACATTTTTCGTTGGAGAATAATTTGAGAGCAATTGAAAAACTATTAAAGGACAAGTTTCACTGGAGAACAATTGGGGGACAATTGGAAAGCAAGTGGAGAACAGTTTTCATTGGAGAAAAATTTGATAGTAATTGAACAGCAATTGGGGAACATTTTTCGTTGGAGAAAAATTGGAGACCAATTGAAAATCAGTTGGAGAACAATTGGAGAATTAGAGACTAGTTTTCATTGGAGACAAATTTGATAGCAATTGGAAAGCAGTTGGAGAACATTTTTCATTGGAGAAAAATTTGAGAGCAATTGGAAAGCAATTGGAGAACATTTTTCATTGGAGAATAATTGAAGAGCAATTGAAAAACTATTAAAGGACAAGTATCACTGGAGAACAATTGGGGGACAATTGGAAAGCAAGTGGATAATAGTTTTCATTGGAGAAAAACTGGAGAACAATTGAAAATCAATTTGAGAACAATTGGAAAACAGTTGGAAAACAATTGGAGAACATTTTTCATTGGAGAAAAATTTGATAGCAATTGGAATGCAATTGGAGAACATTTTTCATTGGAGAATAATTGGAGACCAGTTGAAAACCGATTAAAGGACAGTTTTCACTGATGAACAATTGAAGAGCGTTGGAGAACAATTGGAGAACAGTTAAAAACCGATTAAAAGACAGCTTTCACTGAAGAACAATTGGAGAACAGTTTTCATTGGAGAACAACTGGAGAATTGGAAAACAATTGGAGGACAGTTGGAGAACAGATTTCATTGTAGAACAATTGCGATCGAGGATGGGACTTAGGTCCTTATCCACCATAGGCATCTATAGGGCAGCTTTAAGTTTTCGGTGGGCCCCAAACATAGAAAAATTTCCCAGAAGTAACAGCGGATTGGAACCCTGGCCTATTGATTGAAAATTGGTGCCTTTTACCTTCAGACACACCACAGGCTCTTAATTGTTGCGGTTATTTCACTTTTTCACATTTTACTATGTGACTCTTACATTATCCACCATAGACTCCTAACTGCTGTGATTACTTTGCAGAAAACATAGTATTATTCCTTGTATCGCAATGTATGCTTCAACATAACGCAATACACGTACCCCAAAGAGTAATTATGAATTCATTAATGTACTGAATTGATTATGGCATTAATAACGCAAGTAAATTATACTCGACAAGAGAAATCGATGGGCAGACGAAGATAAGTAACGAGGAACGAACACGAGGATCAACGGAAGGAAGGTCAGGCTTATTTACAACTTTTATCAACTGTAACTAGAGAGGGTCCAAAATCATTTAGTTTAAACGAGCTTGTGACACATTTCTCATTTTGTTTGTCGAGTTTGAAAATTAGATGATCTAACACTTAAAAGTGTTGTTAATGAGGAATTTGCTCTGTATTTTCTAACACTAGAATTATGTGTGTTAACCCCCATTGACCCTCTATAGCCCGACCTTTTTATGGTGTCTGAACATCAGTTGCACAATAGCACAATTAGAAAATTATGAAAATTTTAAATAATGAATTTTTAAACATTGAACTTTAAGGAATTCATGATCTTGAAGAATATAATATAATATTTGGCAATAACTTGATTTTGAAGAATAGAAGCTTAGATGTGCCTCGTGTTACCTCAAAGTTATAAGGATCCACTGAAGATTAAATCTATCATATTGAAATATATTAATTAAGTACTCTAAAGAAGAAGGAATCAAAATAGAGAAAAGACGATCGATCCAGTGATTTTTCAAAATGAACGTAGAATATTTATTCTACAAATCTTCTACTTTATAGAATTTTTTGAAAAAATTATATATCAGCCATTTTGACCGATTTAGTACGTCTAGCGTTAATACTCATAACGGAATATAAAATTTGAAATTTCACGTGAAAAACGTCTACTCATATACCTTTCATGACAGTCGCCCTGCTACATTTTCTCCCCTCGCATCGCTAAATTTTCAAAAAATATACAAAGATTAACAAATTTTCCAAAATGTCGGTAATAAAATTGTGAAATTTCTCCAGCCTCTTAATAGCAGCATAATTTCGGTACTATAGAAACGGAAACCGAAAACTGCCATACAGATCGATCTAGATCTGGACGCCGGAAATGCACACGTTTCTATGATATATACACATCCGGCGCCACGCCTCCTCGTCTCACCTGCTGTATGATGCCTTACGTGATGATGATAATAATAATAACAATAATAATAATGCTCATCCGCATCGTCGCGGACGGGTATTCATAATACACGTCTCCTTCTCTTTCTATCTTGGAGCACGTGAGCGATAAGACGTGTATATGCACTTACTTACTTACACTGCACGTCGGATATAATGAGTGAACTCCGTGAAGCCGGGAACGTCGCAATGCTTCTTAAGTGGATTAACGTTCTCCAAAGTTTGTTTGTGCTTTTTGTTGCTTTAAGTCTCCACATCCGAAAAGTTTGTATGTGCAACGTCGAAAAGTAGATTGTAACCACTAAATTTGAGAAATGTTTATAATAAAAAAAGGTAGGAACTCGTCAATTTGACGACTTCCACAAATTTAGTGTTAATAATAATTCTACCAGAGATTTCAACCGAACGTAGAGTTATTTTGCAAAAATGATAGAAAATTGAAAGATTTGACATAGCTGCAAATAAACACCCCCTTGAACGCAGGAAAGCCATAGAATTGAAAATCTCCCTAAATTGCACGATGGCACACGTGGAAATGAGAAAAATACAATTTTAAATGGTAGATCTACCTTGATTTTGAAATGTTATATAAAAGAATTTCATGATTTTGAAGCACTAAGTGATAATATTTTGCTAAGTTAAAAATCCACTTTGAAAAATAGAAGCAAAGATGTGTCTTGTGTTACCTCAATGTTATGGGGGGTTAAGAGATAGTCTATCTACAGTTCGACAAGTGAAAGATGGCTAGGAAGTAATGAAATCTTACGTTTTTAACACTATAACTACCAAACTAGTACACCATTTTTTCAAAAAATTCTCCAAGTTTTTACAAGAGTCGTAGAATAAATATTCTACGTCTTTATCAATAAACATAAATCGCTCCATTGGTCTAATTTCCTGCCGCTTGATTCCCTCTTTTTCAAAGTACTTATTTAATATATTGAAATATGATAGATTTAAGGCTGGTAGTTCTAATGTTTATCGCCTATTCTTGCCATTTCGTTTTTGGAATCTCCGAATCAAATCTCCTAAAATAAACAACTATGCGGAGTATTTTTGTTCATCAATTAAACATCACGATTCAGCAGATTTGTGCAATATTTTCTAACATCGGCGAGTGGTAAACAAATTTTTCCACGTGTAAACGTCCAACATCGTAAAAATCTAATTAATACCAGTTACCGTTAACGCTGTTATTATTACGGGATTTGCGAAGTCGTGAAAACTCGTCGGTAAAGTTCATTCCGGTTTGCATAAAATTTTCATATTCAGGTCCGAGGGATTAAACGTTGGACTGTCCGAGCGATGACGGGACACCGGGGCTATTTATAAGCGGTGTCGCAGCAGTTAATCGTACTGGCAAAATATCAATTCTCTGATGTTTAATCGCCACGTGAAATTTCTTTTCTATACGCTTCGTGGGATCTTCGTGAATCTGCGTGTATTTGCGTGCAGACATGATTTAAAGATCTCAGACGTTGGACGAACATCGAGTACCGGTTGTTGCGCTAATTTTCTTCTTGCTATGTTATGCGAATTAGCTGATTTCGTAAAAATTATTTGAAGGACGTACGGGACTCTGTGTGCGTGGAGATAACGGGAATAAAAGCGAAACAGGGTACAGAAATTATTTAATCGTTTAATATGTTGAACACCACCTCTATTTTGCTACTTTTATTATTTCTACTGAAGTGCAACTTATAAAGCAGAAACGTTAAAGATACATATAAATATATATTTGACAGACCTTTCTGTTTTTAACACCAATATTTAAATACTTAGTATTTTCGGAAATTCAGAAATATTGCAATTTAAAAGTAATATGAAATTTCCATAAATTCAACGCTGACCTCTGTAAAAGTCGTTTTAACAAGTATGGTAGAAAAATGAGTAAATTAGTAAAAGACAGTTTTTTTGGGTGTAAGTCAGGTTTCAAACATTTCTGAAGAGACATGATTATTAACGCTAGATTTAGGGGCGTGGAAATGACGGAAATAAAAGCGAAACAGGGTACAGAAATTATTTAATCGTTTAATATGTTGAACACCACCTCCATTTTGCTACTTTTATTATTTCTACTGAAGTGCAACTTATAAAGCAGAAACGTTAAAGATACATATAAATATATATTTGACAGACCTTTATGTTTTTAACACCAATATCTAAATACTTAGTATGTCCGGAAATTCAGAAATATTGCAATTTAAAAGTAACATGAAATTTCCTTAAATTCAACGCTGACCTCTGTAAAAGTCGTTTTAACAAGTATGTTAGAAAAATTAGTGAATTAGTAAAAGACAGTTTTTTTGGGTGTGAGTCAGTCAAATCAGTCAAATGTTTCAAA
The DNA here is from genome assembly GCA_910591515.1 of Cerceris rybyensis. Lineage (NCBI taxonomy): Eukaryota > Metazoa > Arthropoda > Insecta > Hymenoptera > Crabronidae > Cerceris > Cerceris rybyensis. Next base: position 6,461,074 of record OU342800.1, on the reverse strand, counting down.
CATTTCTGAAGAGACATAATTATTAACACTAGATTTAGGGGCGTGGAAATAACGGAAATAAAAAAGAAATTCGATACAGAAAATATTTAATCTTTAAACAAGTATGTTAAAAAAATTAGTGAATTATTAAAACACAGTTTTATTGGGTGGGAATTGGGTTTCAGACATTTCTGAAGAGACATAATTATGGACACTAGATTTATGGCCGTGAAATCAGTTACATAACAATATGTATAACTACCACTAACAGACAGGCTATTGTTATCAAAACATTTTTTAAAAAAAATTATCTACCCGGAAAATTGCAATACTGTGTGGTCAAATGCAAATTCGATGGGATACATCCATCTGTTTTGCCTAAACCAACTGTTAACTTAACTAAAATAAACAATTTTATTTTTCTCAAAACCTCAAACTCTCAATTATTGAAACAAAGTCCAAATCTCCGACGCTCAAAACACCACAGCAGGTAACGATAAAAACATTTTCCCAAATTACTAACAAACAATTATTTATTCAAAAAATTTCAAAACTCAGTCGTCAAAAATGCGATCAATGTTATAGATGCATCTGATTTGCCTGAACCAACCATTAAACTACTAACTATTAAAATAAAAAATCTCTTCGAGGACAGTGGACCTGGAGAAAACACTGTCCTAGACTAAATGATCATAGTAATAAAAAAATATCTCCAGGAAGATCCTACCATTCGTTGGAAAACGAGAGGAGAATTTTTCAATGCAAACAGCATCGCTGAACGAACAGGAATTAAGGTTAATCCCATAACGACGTTTTTTCCCCGGTTCGAAGAGGCCACTGCCAATTTGTGGGAATATTCTCGACGTTGTACCAGCAAAAGCGCGCATCCTTGCCCGTGCCGGTAAATCGCAAGGGGAGGTCTTTCTGGTCTCACGAGTTCTCTATACTAGTTACACGCGAGCAGCTACTTGCGACGAGCATTAAGCAAGTATTATGATAACTACACCACTTGCGAACCGATTCGCGTCTCCGGTGTCTCACGGGTAGTCGGAAGTTTCACGCGAAAAGCTTAAGTCGTTACAGGTCCTTGTGACCTTAAGGTAAACCCAAATGCATCTATATTTTCAGTTATTGAGACTATTCTTTTTATCTTGAAAAATATTGCATTCTTATTATTGCACAAATGTTTTGAAAATAAAGCTTTTTGGGCAAGTTAATGTGGAAGTTTAAAATATGACAATTTTTTCGTTAATTATAAGTCAATGAAAAAAATGAAAAGTTTGTAAAATGTATTTTCGTTGAATATACTTCAATGTGAAAGTATAATTTTATGGGGAGTGAGTTTTGTAATAATAGAGCTATCAGAGTTGTCAAAAATTGCTTTTAATTATTTATGAAAATTTTTTAATTTTTTAAAGTAATTTTCTAATTAATTGCCACGTTGCCCATTTATCTCAAAAATCGCATTTTGTCTAGTGCAATTGCAAAAAATACACGGAACATTTAAAATTGTCGTTCGATTTTAACCCTTTAGTCTACGACAACGTATGACATTCGTAACATGGAAATAGGAATAGGAAATTTTGAAATCTTAAAAAAAGTATTGAATTGAAAATATCAGTCGGTCGAGAAACTGTCTCGTTATTTCTATACTATCAATATTATATTCAATTATAGGAAACATTAGAAATTGTGGAGAACTTTGGATTTCGGGAATTAATTTTGAGTTATTAGTCAGAAAAAAAATTGAAAGTCAAAGAGTTAATCTAAAAAAGGGAACTACTTTGAATTTTCAAATAACAGTATTTAATATCGAGTATAATTGAAGATTTTAAAAAACACGTGCAGTTAGCAAAATTAAGCCTCTTTTGGGCTCAAAATATTCCAGTAAAATTCAAAGGATTATTTTGTATAATTAAAAAAAAAAGAAGATGTATAGAATTCATATTTTCACGAGAAACATATTTTTCATTAATCTGCGTCTTTTGCTGTTCAAAAACGTACGAAACTGGGGGAAAAAAATGAAATGACATGCAAAAACCACGACTTATCGTGCAGAATTTTTGTCGACAACTGGCAAAAATTTTAAATGATAACATTTAAATGATAATTTCGTAATGAGCCGTTTTTCAAACTAATTAGCAATTCTACTTCGCAAAAACGTAGTCGTCGTTCAAGCTACTTAATGACGAATAATATTTTTTGCCGAAAGCATTACATGGTAATAATGACAAAAATCTCCAAATTCGAACACCGATTCAATTTACATCAATGACAACTCTAATTGAGTCATCAAACCCATCAAGAAGTGAATAAAATCGAAATACTTTCCTTTACAATATTTTTCTTGTCTACAATAATTAACTGATACTAAAACAATCGATTTCATTCATTATCACGATTTGTATGTCGCTTTTATACGATAATATATTTCGATGCTAATTCCATCGACAGTTTAATCTATTCTTTATTACCTGACATCCGAATTTTGCAAAATTTCTATGTAAATCTTCACTTTTTTCAAAACGACCGACTAAAATATCAAAAATCGATATGTGAATTTCAATGGGAATAACAATGAATTATAAATGGAATAATTTCTCTCGAGATTAATAATTAATAATTGTAAATAAGTATCAGCTTACTGTATTCCGAGAACAAGTAATTAGTCGAATTACTCGATGAGATAAAAATGCAATAAACAGGCCACAAATCTTAACGAATTCTGATGTGCATAACTGTTTACAATTCAGCTAGAAATGCCAGCGATACCGTAATTTACGTTTTCACGTATTATAAACAATAAACATAATGAACACACCCATTGAATTACAATTGCAAAATTGTTCCCCGGCTGACAGTGATAATTTCGCGTTTAATTGCGACAATTAACGCGAATCTAAATCACATCGAAAAGATCTCACGCGATTATTAATTATCGCTTACGTTAATTACCAAAAGCCGAGTGAAACATTCGAAATTATAGAATTTATCGGTACAATCTAAGTATGTGATTAAAAAAGTGGAAAATACAAATTGTACAAATACGAAAGAAGAACAATTAGGTATAATGAAAAATATAAATGTCGATAAATTTATTGTTAGCACTTCATTTTCATAATAGATCATTTCCACGATAACGATATCCCTCACCGTGAAATGTAAGTCGTTAACACATTCCACGGCTTGTGAATTTTAAAAAAGACTTTTCCCTGTAGGGCAGATTACAAGATCTAAGAGTTTATAACACTTAAACACCTCAGAATTTTTAGGACACCCTTTTTCAAGAACTTTTTAAAAAAACACACTTTTAACACTACATATACCAACGATTAAATCACAATATTTTAAATTATCAAATAAACATATCCAAATCAAATCAATTAAAGGTTCAAAAAATTTCGAAAAGATAGAAAATTGAAAAAGGAACGTTAGAAATTTTAAGAACACTTTCAAAAAATTCATTTTAACCAACTTGGTTGATCTAGTGTGAAAAATAAAAAATGCCACATTTTTAATTTCTTAGAAAACATCCTAAACATTGTACTGTTGCGTTTATTTTATTTTTTATTCCTACAGTATTAAATCTGCACAATTATATGGATCAATTTGTGGATGATTGTTTTTATTAACAAAAATAAATGAGATATTTAAAATTGATAAAATTAAAGGGTAAAGAAGGTTTAAAAAGGTTTAAAGTTAATGAAATCAAAGGGGGTGTATGTGAATATGACTGTTTTTAACACTAGACTGCTGAAACGAGTCAATTTGACTCATTTACGATTTTATTGCTATATATGTATATAGAAAAACTTAAGTAACTTCTTTTAAAAAAAATTTTGGCTTTTAATAGAATAATAATAGATATATAAATATTAATTCTATATCTAATAATAAATATAATTAACAAAATATTAATGCTATATCTACTTTGACGGATGTGAGACCAACAATCTAGTGTTAATAACAGGGAATAATGCGATGATATATAAAAACAAGGAATGTGTGTGGCTTGAAATTTGTTTGTTGATTTGGCTCGACGATTTATCAAATATTACATGTTAATTATTGCACTGAGTGATTAATAGTATCATGAAAACCAACATTCACATAATTTTCTTTTCAATCTCCGCCTGCTTGTTCTAACATACTTATTTTGTTCACTAAAATCTACCAGATTAATCGTAGTTGATTATAATAATGCTTGTAGGTAATGTCAGTCATTCGCTAAAAAAGATGAGTGTGGCATTTAGAACAGAAAAAAAGATTTCATATTTCCCGTGCTATCTGCATTTTACTCGAGGCATTTCCGACTCTCAGAAAGTACTCAAGATGCGCCGATCGGATCATAGCGATCAGTCCCGCGAGAGAAATTCCTCTTTCTTTTCCACGATGAGATGATGCCCGCGCGAAGATAATCGGGCCCAGGAATCGTGCGACATTCGTGCGATGAAGAAACTTTGCTGAATGAAAGGAAACCAGTGGTGGTTCACACGAGCGCGGACACGCACGTATATGCATACAGGGTGTGCAAAAATATTGCAGTCAAACTTTTAACCTATACTTTATTTTATCGCTTCAGTTTAAGTTGCTAAAATGAATGTTTTCTATTTCCGGTTTTAACTAGGATAATAATTTTACGTCAGAATTTTATTGTTACTAAATTTTCAATTACTTTGGTCTTTTACCGTACAATTAGTTTTCTGATTGAATAGACAATTACTGAAAATTAATTGATGAAATAATGATATATCTTTGGCTCCTGGTGTATTGTAGAATTTATATGCAGAATTTAACGAAATATTAACCCCGAAGCTTATAATAGCGTGGTAAATCGAATTGGCAATTTTAAAGTTTCGAAAAATATATAAAATAGCAAATGTCAATGACACGCGATATGATAAATTTTTTTCTACGATTGGAGACAGTGACAGTAATTTTTATTTCACCAATTTAATTCTAATTCATTGCAGGAGCAATCACTAAAAATGTCGTAGGGCAAGAGCAACCCCTTGCCCTATAATTTCAATTTTGACTGTACGAGCAATAACTCAGAATTAATCCCTGAAATTAAAATTTCTCTCCGATTTCTAATATTCTGCATAACTAAACGCAATATTAATAGTGCAGAAATTATTTGACTTCTTCGGGACCAACTGATTTTTTTTAATTTAACAGTTTTTGGAAAATTTCCAAATTTGCTATTCCATTTGCCTCGTCACTCATTAGTGTACAGCGAGGAATTGAAATTAGTTCTTCATCGTCAAAGTTATAACACTCTAAATAATAATTTTGAAATAATCTATGGAGATTTGAACTCTAACCTAAAATACTAGCTTTAACCCCTTAACCTACAATAACGTGTGACACTTATGGTGTGGAAAATGGAATAGGAAATTTTGAAGTCTTTCAAAAATTAAACTAAAACTAAAAATATCAGCCGATTGCGAAACAGTCCCATTATACTATTAATATTATTATCAATCATACGAAATATCAGAAATCGGTGAGAAATTTTGATTTCAAGAATTTATTTTGAGTCTTTGCGCGTCCACTCAGAACAGAAATTGTAGGCCAAAGGATTAATCCCATATTCACCACAGAATATTTCAGTATTACACTATGGCACAGTCTTAACCCCTTGTCCAATATCGAGTGCTACTCGTGACGCGATAAATGCAACAGTCAATTTTGAAGTGCTCTAAAAATTATTTTATGAAAAATACCAGTGGATCCTTATAAAATAAAATTAATTCTATTATATTCAATATTACGTTAAGTCACTTACTATATCCAAAATTAGGAGTTATTTTTGTTATTTTAGTAAGTTAACCTCTTCACGCCCTTGGCCACATATGTGGACGTTTAGTTTTTTCTAATTATAATCATTATCAACAAAGACATAAAAATTTTATAATAATTTATTCACTACAGAATTCGTCAGCAAGTGAAGTAAAAATTATAAGCTTTGGCTGCACTGATAATGCTATTTTTGATGTACAGTTAGAGACATAAAAAAAAAGTGAAGTAATAAATCGTCCGTGAAGAGGTTAAAGAAACAAAAATTTGGCTACAAAGTTTTAGCACACCCTGTACCGATATACATACCTCTACTGCCTAGGAACATTTACTTTAAAGTAAAGCGATTTCCTTTTACACATTATGATCCCAGACTGGGTTGCTCAGCGACGTATCTATTAGATTATCCTTCTGTACATTCCATTACCTCGACACGCGAGTGAAGAAGAAATGAAAGAGCTCGCCAACGACCAGGAAAAATTGCAGTTGATGAGTGCGATATACTCTGTATGTAACGTGGGGAAAGATTAGGTGCATGTTTACGGAAAGAAAGAAAAAATGCTATGCAGTGATTTCTGAGTATGTAGAAGGATTGTAACTTAACGGCTCTAAATGGGGAAATGATCTTGGAAGGTTTCCATGTGAATTTCCTTATCGCGATACTTTGTTCTTTTTCCACCACTGACATCGTAATACTGAGATTATTTCAGAATTATCAAATACAACTAATTCATAAAACATTAACCCCTTGCTGTACAGTAACAAGTACTACTCGTGGCGCGATAAGTGCAACAGTCAATTTTGAAGTGCTCCAAAAATTATTTTATCAAAACTATCAGTGGGTTCTGATAAAATAAACTTAATTCTACGATATTCAATATTACGTTAAGTTATTTACTATATTCGAAATTAAGGGCTAGATTGTTATTTTAGTAATTAATTCAGAGTTATTGTACATTTAATCACAAAAGAAATGACACGGCAAGGGGTTATGTAATTAGATTCTAGATAAAGGTTCCAATTCGCCATCGGTGGGCGAAAAATCAAATCTTGTCTTATATCTGACTTTCATGCTCATTCTCCCAAATATAATGACTTGAAGTCACTCTAAAATATGTAAATTCTAGTTAAAATGATCGCAGCACTTAACACTTAGGGGCGCGAATTATTTTGTCCATTTTGCAGTGAGCTAAATAAAATTAATTTCCTAATATTTTCTATCACTGCTTATTTTTTTTAAATGATAGCAGTAACTATAAATGCTGACGGATACTTATGTGATATTACAGGATCATTGAGGAATCGGAAAGCGATATTAAATTCTGAGAAAATAGAAAAAAAGGGAATAAACTGTGTGGAGTATAGGTCGCAATAAAAGTAACTGTTTAATAATCGTAAAATTTAAATTCGTGCTACGTCGGCTACAGCCTAACATACGTCTCCAAAGGGCTAATTTTCTCGTACAAAACTAATTCACGATACGTCCTAAATAAACTACTCAGAAGTTTTAAATCACTAACAAAACTTGGATATTTTTATCCACAACAAGGCTCTAAATTCACGAACTTAAATTGTACACGCAAGACCTTTATAAAAATCACCGACAAATCACTCACAGCATATTCAAAAAATTAAGTCTTTTCATTTGAAAACGTAGCCGCACAAGTCTATAGACCATATTAATCCCTTGCCTTACGATGACGTGTGTCACACGTGATGCGATAAATGGAATAGAACATTTTTAGGTTTTCCAAAAACTATTAAAGTGATACTCCTAAATACTCGAGCCTTCAGGGACAGGAATTATTAGAATTTGAGACTAAAGGTTCCCGCCCTCCATTACTACATAAACATAGAGAGTAGATGCTCTCTTCTTTGTCATAGCTACAAAGTGGGGGATGTAGAAGCGTGCCAAACTACATACATAATGTGAGGTTATGATTTCATTATTTCTTACTTTGTTTTTTCGCGCATGTCACACAAATAGGAGAAGAGAAAACTGCGAGAGTAGGGGAATCTTAAATTCTGTCCACATAGGGGAAGTCGATACTAAAGTGTTCGAGTTTTAGGAATATCACTGTAAATTGAAAATATCAGTAAGTCAAAAGACGTTGAAATTAATTCTATTAATATTGTGTTAACTTATACTGGTATATTGGAAATCAGTCATAGATTATTATTCTAAAAATTAATTGCGAGGTATTGCGCGTTCGATCACAAAAGAAATCGTAAGGCAAGGGGTTAAATTATAGCTGGACATAGAACTACAAAGAATTAAAGCCAATTCAAAGCAACGAAATCTCGATTGTATTGATTTCCACCAATAAAGCAGAAAATTTGACTTTTATTGAACCATATCTCGTACATATCTCTCTCCAGAACAGAAATCTTCATTTGTCCTGAGATGAGACCTGCCGGCTCTCTTTTCGTACATCGTCTGACTTCCCGTCCAATCACGGCTTTATCTGTCTCTCACGAATTCTAGAGGCGCTAGCCACCTGAGATCCCACAGATACGAGAAATGCAGGCACCGAAAAAAGGCCGTACCTGCTTCCACGGGCGTGTTAACAGCCGAAACTCATAAAGACGTTTAAAGTGGCCTAAGAGAAAGAGAAGGATATTACTATCTCTCTCTTTTCTTTAGCTCCTTTCTCCGTTTATCACGTGCGGTCGATTCTCATCCGCGTGTCCTTTTCTTTCCTTCAATTTTTCGAAGTCGCCAGACGCCGACACTTTATAGCCGGCGACGATGAATAGGCCGTTCACCGAAACTCATTTCCCGCTGTGTGTGCCAGCATTTTTGTATTTGTGTTTATCGGTTATATGCGCGTATGTGTGCATGGTTATGTATAAACGTTTGAGGGTTCTGTGTGTTGACACGATTCGGCCCCAAGCACCGGAACATCGGCTTCAATGGAGCCCGAAAAAGGGTGCAATAAATTTACAATCATCCCTCGAAGGAGGACCTTGACCGTTTTTAAGATTGTCTCACGGTTCAACGGGGAAGATACCGATTATCGGGGATTCTTGGTATTGCTACTATGGTCGTATACGGTAGACTCTCGTGTAACTTTTTGGAACATGGAATTTTTAAAAATGAAAAGACTCAGGTTGCCAGGAAATTTTTGTAAGACCAGAACAAAATAACTTGTCGTAACAAAGTAGACTCTCGTGTAATATTTTGGGATATGGAATTTTCAAAAATAAAGACTCGGGTTGCAAGAAAATTTTTGTAAAGCCAAAACAAAACAGTTTATCGCAATAAAGTAGCTTCTGGTGTAACCTTTTAGACAAGGAATTTTCAAAAATAAAAATAACTATTTCGCACAAAAATGTTGGTATAAAACCAGGAAAAAATAATTCATTGCAGTAAAGTAAACACTCGTGTAACCTTATGTGACTTGGAACTTTCGAAAATAAAAAGACTCAGGTTGCAAGGAAAATTTTGTAACACCAGAAAAAATAACTTGTCGTAACAAAGTAGACTCTCGTGTAATATTTTGGGATATAGAATTTCCAAAAATAAAAAGACTAAGGTTGCAAGAAAAATTTTGTAAGACCTGAACAAAATAACTCGTCGCAACAAAGTAGATTCTCGTGCAACTTTTTGAGATATGAAGTTTCAAAAATAAAAAAAACTCAGGTTGCAAGGAAATTTTTGTAAGACCAAAACAAAACAATTTATTGCAATAAAATAGACTCTGGTGTAACCTTTTAGAACAAGGAATTTTCAAAAATAAAAATAACTATGTTGTACAGCAATTTTCACATAAAACCAGGAAAAAATAATTCATTGCAGTAAAGTAGACTCTCATGTAACCCTATGGGACATGGAATTTTCGAAAATAAAAAGACCTATGTTGCACAGAAATGTGCATAAATCCAGGACAAAATAATTCATTGGAGCAAAAATGCATTTCACCTAATCCTAGAAAGAAAAAAAGTTTAGCTTCAAGACCAACACTAAGAATAGTGGCAAAAATCCACTGCTAGTGAAAATTAATATTGTAAGTCAAAGAGTTGTGCTTACAATGTAACTTAAATAATGCAAATCTAATTCTAAGACGTTTATGTGAAGTTTATAAAACAGTATTAAGCGATTCGTTAAATTTATGCTGATTAGAGAATCTACATTTGAACATATGATTATTATCGACTGATACAAATATGTTTTACGTTCTCTTAATATGCAGCTCGTCAACGAACATGATATTAATATTCATATGTTCGCCGTAAACGTAATTGAGAGTTTAAGGACACACATTTCACTGTACATCCCCATTACTTCTCGAATCTCTCCATGTAACATTTTATAACGCCGCCGATCAAAACGAACGCTGAAATGCAATTAAAAGTTGATTTACAACTGCTTCCCGCTGCCGGTTCCTATCATCATTAAAACAACGTTTTCGTGATGATGCATCCAGTGCGCGGAATCAGCAACGTGAAAATTTCGCGATAATTGGCGAACCCAAATGTCATTCGGGACACGAGGTGATCGTAAATGAAATCTGGCAACCGAATGGCACGCATCGAATGTGTAAATTCTCGTTTAACGGCGTATCGACTTACAAGTAATTTGTCATTGAACAGATCTTAGATAATATGGCAAAGAAAAACAATTTGAGGCCTTCCTTCCACTGACTTTATCATAACTTAACCCATCTTTATCAAATGACAAAATCAAATCATGAAATTTCGTTATATTAACCATCTACGGGCACTTGCAACTTTGAAGTAACATAAGGTTTCATTTTTTAAAGTCAATCTATTCACTTTCCCACAGATTACAATTTAGCTTTCAAACATCATGAAATTCTTTGCAATTCAGTATTCCAAAATCAAGTTAAATCTATTATTTATAATAATATTGTTACGAATTATCGTAACGAAATTGTCTCCCCTATATTTCATATCGATTACGAGAATGTTAACAACGAATTGCAAATGTTTAGATATTGATTTAATATTGAGAATAGAGTTGTGTTTGTGCAAGAATTTTGGATTCATTAAATTAGAGACGTTATTTTATAATATCTGTGTTATTTAATTATGAAGCGCCGTTACAGTATTTTGATCTTTTTCTAATGTGCTGTCATGCAACTGATCTTCAAATGTCATGGAAAATTAGGACTATAGAGGGTTAAATCTAAATAGAAGAATACTAATTTCAAGAAGTAATATTCTACTATAATTGACGAATGTCATATAAATGATTTATACTAGTCATATATAGAATATCATATAAAAATTAATTCAAAATGTAATACTAAAATTACCGACGTTAAATCTACTATTTTTACATGTATTAAGCACTTTGGAAGAAGAGGAATCAGGACGTGGAAAAGATGACTGATTTGTTAATTTGTGTTTAATGAAATTAAAGTGGAATATCTAATCAACGGCCTTGTTATAAGTGTGGAGAATTTTTAGAAAAAATTTGGAACCACTCATTTTGAGTGTCGAACAGTGACCGACACCATTGAATTCAATGTTATTTTATATAACTTTTCAATTGTAATATTTACGAATTTTCCAACACATTCATTATTTAAAAACTGACGTTCAAAAGATAAAATCCTACTGAATATACATCTATTTGGGTTGTCAAAGTTTCTGTTTTACAAAAATGGGATTTTAATAGAAAAACCACTTCTGTAGGAATGAAAAAACTACGATTTCTCTTCAAAATTCACTCCTGAAATTAAAATTTCTCACTGATTTCTAATATTTTGTATAACTGAACGCAACATTAACACTTTGGGGGCGGAGGCATTTTTTAATATTGGAAGATGATCAATTATTTGCCTATTCAAAACCACTTTTCTTTATCAGAAACTCAGAATGTTAATATGTAGTAAACATAAATTACTATTTGTATTATCATATTTTAACGATAATGTTTCAAATTTCCAACTCTACCGTATTTTTCAATCCTTTACGCATATGGTGATGAACTATAATCAAATTTTTTCTCTGGCCGCATATATGCGTTCATAGACCTCAGAGGGTTAATAGTACAGAAATTATTCGACTTTCTCACGGTCGACTAATACTTTTAATTTAACAGTTTTCGGAAGACATCAAAAATTTCCAATTCCATTCACGTCAAGAGTATCAAGTTGTCAGCTAAGAGTTTAATAGAATTTCTCCGCATGCACTCAATTTTTATAGAAAATGAAAAAAAAATCAAATATTTTTCTCAATGAAATAGAATTCTAACGAATGGTCAATATTTAAAAAAAAATGTATGATTTAATTGAACTGAAATATAAAAGGTGTAGCGAACGCTTGAATTCTAATATTCTTGAGTGCCGTTTAATCACATTACTGAGATAACGATGAAAATTTTCTTTCCGTTTATCGGTGCGATCAAAGGGATCGCGACACGACATTGACACGAAGCTGGGCCTGGTGTCATCTCTTTTCCTTGACAGCTTCACTACCTTGTTCTTTTCAGGACAGTCAATCCCATTATCTTCCTAGCTGACCTGTCGGGCGTAAAGTGGGGAGTCCTGTCCAGGAAGCAGGCTTCTATCTCTACCCGATCAATTTCAGATTCCTGGGAATTTTCCAACAATTCGAAATACAACTCTTATTTCTTCTTCTATCGTTCCCATTCCTTCACTTATTGCGATGCATTATTTATTTATTCAATGACGTGCGCATTTTATACGAGAGAATAAATCTTACGTTCGATGGAAACCATCTTAACATTTTGTTTTCTGATACAAGCGACCGAGTAATTGCACTGGGACTTAAACTATTAATGATTTACAGTTGGAATTATTTGATCAATATTGCAATTAACTAAATGAGATTAATTCCATATTTTGTATCGTTGGTTATCCATTTTTATTAATAGCATTAACACTAGAACGACCAAGCAAGTCAAATCGACTTGTTCACACTTTTTTCCAAAAATTCCCTAAGTTTAGAGGAGAGTCCTGGACTAGAAATTCTAAATTGATCTTATAAAACACAGATTACCAAACCGATCATGTTTCCTATCCCTTGATTCCTCTTCTTCCAAAGTTCATATTCAATGTATTTAACACTAGAACTACCGGCCTCAAATCTATCATATTTTAATAAATTAGATAAGTACTTTGAAAAAGGGGGAATCAAGCGGCGGAAAATTTGATCGATTGGGCGATTTATGATTATTGATATAAACGTAGAATATTTATTCTATGACTGTTATGTACACTTGGAGAATTTTTTGAAAAAATTGTGTACCAGTCATTTTGACTGATTTGGTAATTCTAGTGTTAAATGTAATAAATTTAACGTCGGTCGTTCTAGTGTTAACACTTTATCGACCGATATTTTTTTAACATCCTACCCCCTTCTGACCGATCACTTGATTACAAATACTTCCTTGATACAGATATCTATTCGAAAATTACAAATTCCCATCACTGAGTCCTTAACAAAGGTAACCGCAATGATAAATGATAATTTATGAATTGGAGTGACAAACAATTAATTAGTTGAAAGTTCAAAGGCTTTGGGTCCGAAAAGCCTATTAATAGGCTTCCGGTCTGTAAAGTGTTAACTATAGGTACTTGCAGGTGTTTAAGTGATATTATCATTAACTCAGTGATTACGAACCTCTTTGAGAATTAACCTTTGTTCATTATTTTTTTTTTTGGATTAATTCGTGGGTCACAGAGTCACTGAGGTCACTTGGAAAGGAGGAGGAAAAGATGGCTACAAACTACTTTTTTTTGGTCTTCAGCTAGCCAATATCCGCATGGGGTATTTTTTTATAAATTCGACATTAGATATTTATACTTTAATTACTATCTTCCATCGTATAAAAAATGAGGTTATAAAAATCAGCGTGTGGGTCATTTAAAAAGCCCATATGGATCATAGGTTCGCCACCACTGTATTTACTAGATCTGCGGTATTCCTACTTTGCTATAAAATAAATTCACAAATTCATAGCAAAACGCTACAACAGATATTTCACATGAACTTTATAATACACAAATTACTTACATAACTTGTCTCCAAAGAGTTAAATTTGTTGTACGAAACTAACTCACTTCTTAAATTTTTAAGACGTTTTAAATCAATAAAAAAATTTGGATTATTCTACTCGCTATAAAACTATAAATCCACGCAATACTAAACACTGGTAAAGTGAATTGGATAGATAAGTTTTCCAAAAGCTATCACATTGAAAATATTAGTGGGGCGCAACACGATCATATTATTTCTATAATATTAATATAACATTAAATTATATGTTATATTAGGAAATACTTAAGAATTTTTACTTTACCAATTTATTTCTGAAATATTGCAGAAGCAGCCACAAAACAAAATCGTAAAGTCTAAATTTTCTCTATTTCTGCTACAACTCCACGTAGATCACAAGGTCAAAAGGGTTAAATTTCATACACGAAACTAATTCAAGACAGATAATAAATAATTTATTAAATAGTTCTAATTCAATAATAAAATTTGAATAATACTATCCACAACAAAGCTCTATATTCACAAATTTAAATGACCCACGCAATACCCTTGTAAAAATCATCGACAAATCGCTCACAGTATACCCAAACTAAAATCATTCCATTTGAAACCTTGACGCATAAAAGAAACCGTTTAATAATCCTAAAGTCTAAATTCTTTCTCTGTCGGCTACAACTCGACATACGTCTCCAAAGGGTTCAATTTCTGGTACGAATCTAATTCACAATAGCTCATAAATAAATTATTAAAAAGTTCTCAATCAATAATACAATTTGAATAATGCTATCCACAACAAAGTTTTAAATTCCCAAATTTACATTATCCACTCAATACCCTTATAAAAATCATCGACAAATCGCTCACAGTATATCCAAACAATAAAGTCATTTCATTTGAAACATTGCCGCATAAAACAGACCGTTTAATAATCGTAAAGTCTAAATTCTTTCTCTGTCGGCTACAACTCGACATACGTCTCCAAAGGGTTCAATTTCTTGTACGAAACTAATTCACAATAGATCATAAATAGATTATTAAAAAGTTCTCAATCAATAATACAATTTGAATAATGCTATCCACAACAAAGTTTTAAATTCCCAAATTTACATTATTCACTCAATACCCTTATAAAAATCATCGACAAATCGCTCACAGTATATCCAAACAATAAAGTCATTTCATTTGTAACATTGCCGCATAAAACAGACCGTTTAATAATCTTAAAGTCTAAATTCGTGCACGGTCCAAGCAAAAAATCAAGAACGAAAAACAAGATTCACTCCTCAGCAATCTGTACCGTAATATACCGTTAAGCATCATCCTTCGATAACCTGGAATGAAACGACGACAAAAACAGCTGTATTTCACTTCTCACCGATGATTCTACGAATCGATTCGTACGTCAAATTCTCAACCGGTAAATAATTTGACTTACGTATAATTGAACGTTACGGACGTTCACGGAGGAAAAGACGATAACAACGAGCCGTCATTGCACCATCCAGAAGGAGAACCCCGTTCCATCGTGTCGTTACCGAATTATTTCGAAGGAGAGACTGACAGCCGGTGCCGAAGCGCGATGGTTAGGGGTCTTCACGGACAATGCGAATCTGTAATTATAAGCGCGCCGTCTTCTGCTGTCGTTTCTCTCCTTTTTTTCACGTAAAATCTCTTGCAGCCCCGTATTATCGCCTTAAATCAACAAAGCCGCTTCTCCGCCTGGTACCAACGCCATCCAAAGGAGTTTCGTGGATGGGGATGGGTAAAGGAGGCCTCTAAAACCAGGGAGACGGCACGAGAGGAACTTTAATAGTAGGTCTCGCTTAATAACCCACGTCCCGAAGCCCAAACTGAATGTCATTGCAGTAGATTCGATCACGTGAGTCGGCACTGTCAGTGGTAACCAGTGGCGTAGAAACGTTATTGAGAGAATTTTGTAAAAAAAAAAAAAGAAATGATATTAAAAGTGTTGCCTAATTCTTGTGATTATTTTTTTATACTGAAATATCGTTCTTAATATTCTGACGGTGAATTGTTAAATGTTGAGGTTGAAAGATAATTGAGGTAGGATATATTTATTGATGGGATTATAATTGATGAGGTGTGAAGAATTGATGATGTTAGAAATTGATTCAATGGGGAAAAATGAACGGAGGATTTAAATGAATTTGAATAACTGTGGTTCGAACAGTTCCTGACATCTGGAAGGGAAGAAGGTAACTATGGTGTCTTCGACATCTGTTGGGCTAACTTGGAAATATATTTCGCGACTATTTTCAAAGAAGAAAGTGTACCAGGGGGTGTGATTTAATAATTTAACATTTGTTCGAGCAAATAAATGGAGAGCAAGGGACTTGATTGATTCAAATGCTTATAGTTTTGAAGATAGACGTAGAAAATTGGAAAAGGAAGAGTAGAAATTTCTGGAACATTTTTTAAAAAATCAAGGCAAATTGCTTTGATCACCTTGGTAGATCTAGTGTTAAATGGATGCAGTGTGCAAAAAATATTAACATTTGCGGAATACAATAGTATCAGCAAATTTAGTTTCCGTTGAAAACGATAGAAAGCAGTAGTATCACCGAATTTGTGGCGGCATAGCACTATTTTTCATTTTTGCAATCCTGCCTTTTCTAATTTCGAAAATCTGATTTCTCATCTCGCAACACTAAAAACTATCAACTAATTCGAACAAATCAGTAGGTATCACTCAAGACTACCTTAAGTTTGCAAGACTAACGACCAAAAAAAGCGACTCTAACTTCGCGATCAAAAACTGCATGCAGCCGTGATTCGCTCCTTAAATGTTACATCCACCATTGCCGTTAACTCGTTGACATGGGGGTCACTGGCGCTATTTAATTCAATGAAATTTCATGTTACGTTTAAATCACAATATTTATGAATTTTTTAACCTATTGAATATTTAAATATTGGCAATAAATAAATAAAGATCTGCTGAATATCGATCTATCTGTATATTTGAAGTTTTTACTGTATAGAGATGTGAATTTAATAGAAAAAGTTTCGCTTCAGTAGAAATAATGAAGTTAGCAAAATACCAGTGGTGTTGAACGTGTTAAATTATAATATTTATAAATTCTCGGACATACTGAATATTTAAATATTGGCGTTAAATTTACAAAAATGAGAATTTAATAAAAAAAGTATCACTTCAATAAAAATGATGAACCTAGCAAAATACCGGTGACGTTCAACATGTTCAGCGGCAAAGGACAAACACAGAAAGCGAGCATAGTGAATTAATAAATATTAACAATGATTTTCCATGATAGAACTCGAAAGAAATTCGAGCATGAAAAGCCATTCGTTGCAGCCCTCTTCGTGACAACTTGTCGGGCCTCTTCGACACTTGTTAGCCTCTTCTTCTGCCGCTAAAAAATACTCCAATACTTTGCACCAATAAAATTCTTATTATTATTAAAATTCGACAGTGAAAACCACACCACGAACGTGCAGAGCGCATTCGCTGCTCGTGTAGCACAGTTTTCATAAAAAAAGGCAAAGTATTCGAGCCTCGCGCCAGGACTTTCACCACGTGTGCAGAAAATTTGCACCCTAGAAACTACGGTTAAAAAAAAGTGGAACACTCAGTTTGACCGCAGTTTATCACCAGAACTACCAACCAAATCAAAATGACTTGCGCGAAATTTTTTTGGAAAATTCTCAAAGCTCATAAGAGAGTCATAGAGAAAATATTCTACGCTGGTTTTATAAAACACAGATTACCGAATCATCTTTTCTCTCCCTTTTTTTCCAAAGTACTTATTTAACCCTTAACGGTCGTCACCTCTACTGTGATAACAATACTTTGTCAGCACCAGTATACTTTTCTGAAACGTGCAAAAGAAAACTATTCCTTCATGTCGAAGATTGTTTGAAAATATATCATACATTAAAAACTTACAAATAATCATTTCAAAATCAATAATTTGTAATGCTCCTTCAAAAAATATATAATTTGCGACCTAGTGGAGAATTATGTATAAAAAGCTAGGGACCGATAAGGGTTAATATATTGAAATATAATATATTTGACGCCGGTAGTTCTAATATTAATCCCAGGTACAGGATAATCAATTTTACTCGATCTATCCAGAGAATATGATATCCTGTACTCCTGGCCCTTCCTACTTATATTTAACTCTCATTCCAGAACAATATGCTACCTACCTACCTAAAACCTATATTTAAAAATGCAAATCGCGACACAAATACACAAACACACATCTCTCCACGGTTCTCAATCAGGAACCCGGGTGCAATGGCCTACACTAGAGAGGAAACCCCGGGGTTCCTCCGACACCCGAGTTCACAAGAAACTTTCACCCTCTAAAACTGTACGTACCAATTTCCTGAAATCGACTGGCAAGGATGGCAACCTTTGCGTTATTTCATTATATTACTACCGCGATTTAAAATATTAACACGTTGACTACCACGGGGGTCACCGGTGACCGGCGCTATTAAATTCAATGAAATTTCATGTAGGTGTTAAATTGCAATATTTCTGAATTTTTAGGCATATTAGATACATAAATATTGGCGTTAAAAAGACAAACGTTTACTGAATATCTGTCTATCTGTATATTTAAAGTTTCTGCTTTACAAAGATGAGAATTTAATACAAAAAGTTTCACTTTAGTGGAAACAGTAAAACTAGCAAAATATCGGTGGCGTTCAACATCTTAATGGAATTCTAAATATTTATCATTGTACCGTTTGATATTTGAGGCAATATATGTGAATACTATGTACATTGAGTTGTAGCAAATTGTTGCAAATTGTATTATTCAAGGTTATATAAATCATTTTGAGATACGAGAAAATTTCAAGCGACGCAAGATCCACAGCCTAACACACAACACACATATGTGGAAATTACGTCGTGCACGATTAGCCACCGCATTGACAGTCGCTAATTTAAAAAGAAAGGGCCATGCCCACTGCCCTTACCCACTGAAGTAGCACCTGGGCACTCAAATGAGATTGGGCTTAAAGTGAACACGACAGGAATTTTTACTCACTGCGATTTTTGCTGAAAATCCTAGCTAGAAAAGTGATTAGTAGAGTTCTAACGGTTTGACTTATTGAAAAATGAAGCTAATGATTCGATTTTTACATTTATTTAAGCAAATGACTCGACTTTTATATTTATTTAGGTAAATGACTCGACTCTTATAATTGTCCAAGCAAAGATAATTTGAATTAAAAATTCACCTTTATAGAAGAAAAAACTCTACTTTGTTTATTTGTAAAGATGCTAAATTTACTTTGAATTGAACTTCAACATTGAAAACCGATAGATCACGCCGTCAGAGAAATATTTTTAATAAGTAAATGTATTAATTGTCACTCTGACTTTGAGATCTATCGTCGCGAAATGCCTTCTTGTAGAAAACACCATAATTGTGATTAAAACGACGAGAAACAAATGTACAATATTCTGATATTTCATGCATAAAAAGCAGAAATCGAACGATTTATAAATCGTCTCAAAGAAATCTACTAACCGCGATCTTACAACAGATTCTGTTATAAGAATATTTACCAAATGTATATAAAGAACGCACAGTATTAAATGATTTATTTGTATTGATAATTTCGCAACGCTAACTGTAAATTTCATAACTTCATTCATGGAAATTATACAAAAACCGCGCTACAAGAAGACCCTGTCCTGAGCTACGATAAATATCACAGTGTACAAGGAGAATAAATGACAATTTCTATTCACGAGTAATTTTTCAACTACTTGTGTTCGCTATGCTCGCTTTATAGAACAATACAACCAGTCTCCAGTGCCGATTCGGACCTTTCGTCCTACGGCATGGTTTAGAGACCGGAGGGACAGTTAAAATTTCTGACTCACCAGTGTCGAGACACCGGAATACCATAACCTCTGCCGCTGTTGTCCTTGCCGCTATTGTCACTGTCGCTATTGTCCCTGCCGCTGTTATTGAAGTTGTCCTTGCGTCGCCTCGCGCGGAACGTTCAAGGTCTAAACAGAACAAAGTATTTCACATTGTAAATATCACCGTTTGTAGATCTTTAAACTGCCTTCTATTTCCACTTTACAAAGAAATTTAATCTCATTTTTAAAATTAGTAGCGAACGAAAACTTGCCTCTATGTATTAAGAAACTTTAACACTTTGCACTCGAGGACATTCCGCTAGGGTAAATTAGCAATTCGAGACGATTGCCGTTGAATTAAGCAAATGTTTTACAAGTAAAGAATAATTATCGTGGCGGAAATAAACGTATGACGTTCAAAAACTCGAAGAACTCCAGAACGCTATAGTGGCGCCACGTGAGTGCAAAGGATTAAAAACATTTCGTACAGGTCGATTAGTTAGATGCTCCTGACTGCGTAGTTATTTCGCAATTATTATCGAATTCGCAATTAATATCGCAAAAATTGAAAGCTATCGAATAGTACAAGTAATACTACGTAATAGATAAACGAGAGAACTATTATTACGTGAATCGATAAATGAGAAAATTGTGAAAATGGTACTTACGGAGGATACGTGTTGACAGCACGACGCACGGAGAGAGAAAGAGGCTGGAGCTCCCCCTAGGAGGAGTGGGGGGAGCTCGCGTCGACTCGGCGGACCAATGAGAACGCGGCTCCGTGTCACGTGCTACCCGACCGCGCTACAATCGAAGATTTAAGAAATTTCAAACAAATGATTGTAAAAGAAATCTATAAATAAAAGATTTGAACATGGACATTATTAAAATTATGAAATTAAAACATTTTGACCTTGATTACATAGAAAATGTGATTCTTATTTTATTTAACACATATACACCGACGCTACCGTTCGTGTTTCGATTAAACGAATTAAGAGTGAGCCTTCGATGGTATACACCGACATGAATATGTTGAAGAACACATTTTTGCTTGTGTATATAACAGTATTATGATGTAAATTGTTAATATATTAATTAACAATCGAATTGTATAAGCGGTAAAACCGTACGAGCAACACTGCTCTCTAGGGTCCTACACAGAACTAAATTCAGCTCGTGCGGTTAACACAGTGGCTTGGATGTGATGAGAATTGTTGCGAAGAAGCGAGGACTTGCGATTTTTTTAAACGTTTAAAACGGATTTAAGGGACGAATGAACACAATTGATAAATTATAAAACGGAGATATGCTGTCGTTGTTATCAGTAAACGCTAGCTGTAAAGCGTTGTTAAATACTAATATAGTTTTACGGGTAAAATGGTATTCAGTTTCTTATCAGGGGTTATGCTTAATTTTAAATAAAATGTGTTTGTAATTTAAGGTACATAAATGTTTGTCTGACTCGATGATCCTTTACAGAAAGTTGCTACATGTAAATTCAGTCATGTAGCCCATCACTTGAAAAGTTTGTCTGTCAGGAAAAATACTTCGTTTAATTTTCAAAGACATTCGACCGCATTTGGAGTTTTATCAGTTCGACATCAAAGTACGACCGATGGAACACTGAAAAAATTATCGACGGAAGAAATACCTGGTAGGAATTAGTATTTTTAAAATACTAACGAGTATTTGCCCGGTAGTATTTTGATACTAACATTTTATTTGAGATGGAAATAGTGTCATTGATGCAAACTGACCATTTCTGGTAAGAATTATTAGTAATCTAAAAATGAACATAGACTTATTGTTCCTTATTTAGAACCACCTACGCCAGTAATTCAAGAAACGATAGAAAATATCACCAAGTTTCATCCAAACGGCGAAGTTACTTTTGAAAGCATAGGATTAGGTGGACATTCACCAGTTGGTTTAATCCAAAGTTGTTTGGAATGGTGTCACATTAGTTTAGATTTACCATGGTGGGGTACGATTGCTCTTGGCACACTTTGCGTCAGGCTTGCAATATTTCCATTTGTTATTATAACACAAAGAAATGTAGTTAAAATGCATAACAATATGCCGGCAGTTCAGGAGATACAGGTTAAAATATCGGAAGCAAGACAATGTGGAAATCAATATGAAGGTACAACTGGGTGAAAAATTCTGGTATATTTGGATGCAAACTTGTACTGAATTGTTTTTATTCTAGCTGCATTGTACGCCCATGAATTGTCGAAACTCTGGAAAGAAAAGAAAATTAGCCCGTTCAAGAACTTCATGGTGGTAGCTGTACAAGTAAGTAATTAATAGTTACAAGCAATCTTTTTATTAAAGAGATATAGAGAAATATTAAATTTTTCTTTGTTCATTAGACTCCAATATTTATTTCATTTTTCTTGGCACTGAGAAAAATGGCAGCAGTCCCTGTTGACAGTTTCAAGACAGGTGGATTGTTCACATTCACAGATCTCACAATACCGGATCCATATTATGCATTGCCAATAGCTACTTGCAGTACGTTATTTATGACTATTCTATTAAGTACAGAAGTAGGTGGTGCTCAGCTTCCAGGAGTGATGAAGTATGTCTTTCGTGCTGTACCACTTATCATGTTTCCATTCATAATGAATTTCCCAGGAGTGAGTGTCACTAATATCACTATTATGGTTATTGTATTATAACTTTTTATATTTAGCTAACAACATATCATTTTAGGCTATTTTATGTTATTGGCTGTCAACAAATATTTTTTCATTGCTACAAGTAGGGTTCTTGAGAATACCAGTAATTCGAAAGACCTTCAATATTCCGGAACGTATAAAACACAATCCGAGCCAACTTCCGATGGAAAAAGGATTTACCGCAGGATTAAAAGACTGTAAAGAACACTGGATAGAAAGTTTATGTGCAAAATCATCCACTTGTTTTACTATTTTTAAGTATATCGTTTTCTTTCAGCCTGGACAAATGTGAAAATAGCTCGACAGTTGGCGGACAGAGACCATGCAGATGCAATGCAATTTAATAAAGCTGCTAAAGGTCCAATTATTAAGACATACAAATACGATCCAACGAAGCAAGTCCGTAATGCGCAAACGGCTACGGCGGCGAAGAGATAATACATTGACTGATTATAGACAATAGTTTTTTTGTACATTATGAAAAGTAATTATTATTTACTACTGTAATAAATTTGGATTTGACTAAAAATTGATTTTGATAACCCTATTACATCAAACTTAATGTATTTCTAAATTGTACAATATTTATGTATATTTTACACAAGCTTTATTAACATTTAGTCATAACGCACTGATTGATCACTTCAACCAAATGAGAATTTTCAAGAGCAGCTGCTACTCTTTCTTTATCAGCTAGCTGCTTGTTGACCGCTACCTCTGATACGTGAGTGCCTGGTGTAATTTCAACGCTGACCTTAAACCTGGGTGGCAAAGCTCGCAACAATTGAACACGAATTGATAAACCAATTAATGTTGCCATACTACAATGTGGTATTGTTGGAGTAAATTGCACATGTATTTTATTTGCCTTATTATCGATCTAAACAAAACAAACATTTATCTTACAAGAAAGCTAAAGTTTAATTACTCAAGTCATCTTTTATATTATATATACCTCAATAAGACCCTGTTCTACTACATTTAATTCCTCCAATGTCAAAGGATGCTCAGGATCGTTAATATTCCTAATAATATCTATAAATGAAATTTCATTTGAAAATATCAGCATACATCAAAGTATGAAAAAAAAAACCTCAAAGTTACCAAAGATTTCTCGGCTGTCAAATTCATCTGCTACATCCTCATTCTCATCTTCGTGCGTAATTAATCTTTCGTCTACTTTTTTGTATAACTTTGGATTAATATTTTCCAAAGCGTCAGCCATGTTACGTTGAAAATACCGATATTTTACAAACAAAAGTTAATTCTACATCTAATTATTTCGTGTTTATTTACGTTTTCTTAAAGTTAATCGCAATGTGTATAAATAAGTTTTTTTCGGATTATTATTGCTTCCCAACTGACGGTCGAACAAAAGAAATTAGGTTAAGTAAACTCTACGATTTGTACTGATTGGTGCTTTGAAGTTGCAGTATAATAACAATGACAGGTTTACCAGGGAATTCAAATTGTTAGATAGAAAAGGCCGAAGATGGAAAAGACTGTTTACACAAAAGGCTTTAAATAAGTTTCGAAAAATATTAAATCTGTGAAAGAAATGGATTTAAGAGCTATATATTGGCACACAAAAATTCATTGTCACTTGTTTCGAAAATTAACACATTGTATACGAGTATTTTTTAACGTCTCATTAAAACTCAAGAGGAAAACTTGTTGAAAAACTTGCACGAATTTTATTTTTACATCCAAATTGGTATAAATTGAAAACTACGTAGTCTCTGAATTCGAAAATATACTTAACTTTTGAAAACTAAGTGATTAATGTCACGAATCGCCTATGTACAGTAGTAGATATATATAAATAGTCTATGTACAGTTTTCGAAAAACGTACTTTTACGTGGCCCGCATACAATGTGTAAAAATAGGAAAAACTAGAAAAATCAGAAACAGAATAAATAAAGAGTTAGAGATGGAGGTTTGAGTCGGACAGAAAGAGATCAAAGAATTAGTATTAGACGTATGATATTGATACAGCAATGTGGCTAACGACGATAGAAATAACGAGAATAAGAAATTGATATTAAAAAATTGGTAGACAAGTAATGATAAACCTTAGAGATATTACCATTTAAGCTGAAATTGACGATAGGTTGACACCAAGGAAGATAGGAGGTGGAAACCTGGAACCCTGGAACTGGCTCTCTAAGAATTTCCCTCTGTTTTCTAAGACAAACGACAATATTCAAACAAAGACGAAAGTAAAGCGCGCCAATTTCAAATTCCTGAAATAAGCGCGGACTATCGAGAACCGTACACTAAACTGTAAAGAAAAGATGTATTATAGGTTTACTTCATTTACCTGCATAAATTAGAATTATTTATCATTCTTATTAATAACATAAATTCCACCGTTTACTACTTATTTTTGATTCTGGTCTCGTACAAAATATTTTGTAAATTAAGAAAAAAAAAATCTTTTAACTTCGTGGTGACAATAAAACATGAAACCGCAATAAATGAATTTATGTCGCTGTCAGACTGTTTTATTAATAATTTAATTCTGAGTTTAAACTTCAGCCATGTCAATGCTATTGCTGTTATTGTTTAATACTTCAATTTAGACAACTACGTTAATTTTGACTAGGCTCTATAGCTTTAATCGGATCAGATAAAGTAAAAAATCCAAATGTACTATCGAAACTATCGAGAAGATAACAAATATATATCAAAAAATATAATATAACAAAACGTACATCGAAAAATGTACCCCGTAGACGTAGACCATAGAAGTTTAACCTTCAGGTTAATTATTTTAAGTAAAGTATGCATAAAATATACGTTATATAACACGTTAACAGCATTTTTCATCGTCACGTAGAAGGATTTTCAAAAGAAAGTTCCACGATATATTTGCTAAAAATAATTCCCAATAAGTCTGCGAGATTTTTGACCTTGTTTCTTTCCACATTTTCTTCGAACGGTAATTAAAATGATAATTACATAGGATAAAATAGAAATAGAAATTATGGAGCTTCTGCTTTTTTATTGTTTTCATATTTAAAATACCTTTTGCACCTTCAAACGTGATAACACGAAATGCATTATCAGTTTATCTATAAACTTGAGAGGCTGTACTATGGAACACATGCACACAATCCATTCACACAAACACATATGCATTTATACATACACTGGTAGATAATCAGGAAATGAGATATAAAGAGATACAATTCTGTCCACTATCTTATCCTACATTCTTGTGATAGCAAAAGAGACAGGCAATAATTATATCACACACATCATTATCATAATCAGAATATTTATGAGTTATTCATATTGCTAGTGTTTATTAAATCAAGCACCATACTGTAGTGAATATACTTTGTAGAGAAGGCAAGAAGGAAGTGTTTCTGAAAAATGTACTACGAACAGGAATCCCATGTGACTACATCTGCCAATGAAGATGTATGTATGAATATAAGATGAATATTTTTTGTACAACTATTATAAATTGGAATAACTTTGGAACTTCACTTTTTGAGGTGGTAATTGATCTACGAAGTGACACATTGACTAAACCAACCAAAAGAATGAGAACAGCGATGTTCAATGCTGAAGTTGGTGATGACGTTTATGCAGAGGATCCTACAGTAAAAAGTAAAAAATAATCATATCCTTAATATTAAAGAATTATAAAGAAAATCTTTGTTCATATAAATGTTCAAGAAGATCATCAATTTTGCTATATTACCCAATAATTTTTGGAACTACTGTCATAAAGAATAAATTATATGTATAAATGAACTAATTGTTTTTTAGAATTAGAGAAGAAAGCGGCAGAATTACTTGGAATGGAATGTGCACTATTTGTAACATCAGGAACTATGGGGAATTTGATTGCTAGTAAGGTTAATTCTATCAAATTAAGTTTAAATGAACATCTAATTCAATTTTTCAATTGAAAATAACATATAACAATTCGTTTTTGTTGCATTTTTGTAATCCATAGTTATATTTGATACTTTATACTCTTAAATTCTATAATTATTTTCATCATTTTCAATGGGATATAAACATCAACTCCAGAAAGAAATGAAGTGTTTTTTTTCAAATTCTAGTAATGAATCACTGCGATGTACGCGGTTGCGAAGCATATTGTGGTGACTCTTCGCATACTCTTTTACATGAGCAAGCCGGTGCTGCTCAACTTGCAGGGGTTAATCTTTTACCCCTTCGAAATAATCCTGATGGTAGCTTTGATCTAAATGAGTTACAATCAAAACTTAGAAAAGATAGAGATCATGAACCAATCTCAAAATTGGTACTCGTGGAAAACACATTCAATGGAAGTATTGTACCCCAATGTTGGGTGAAAGAATTAGTGAAATTTTGTAAACAACATGACCTGAAATTACATATGGATGGTGCTAGATTGTGGAATGCATGTGTTGGTTCTGACAACTCTGCCAAGGAATTAGTCTCTGGTTTTGATTCAGTGAGCTTTTGCCTCAGCAAAGGCCTAGGTATTTCTTAAAATTATATCTTTACATCGTTGTGTGAATTTTCATCATTGATATCTAAATTTGATTAAAAATGAATGACGGAAGTTATAGTTCGATATATAAAAAAAGTACAAATATTGTAACATGTATAAAGTAGTCTTTTTTATAAAAATATAAGCTTTCAGCATTGATACTAATCATATATTTAATATTTTTGATAATTTATTTTTATTATAGGTGCACCAGTTGGTTCCATGCTATGTGGTAGCAATAGCTTTATTGAGAAAGCTAGAAGAGTACGTAAGGTTCTAGGTGGTGGTATGAGACAAGTTGGTATTATCGCTGCAGCTGGTATTGTAGCTCTCGAAGATGTTATTCCAATTTTAAAGGAGGACCACAGAAGGGCCGCTCTTCTTGCCCATTCCATAAAAGAAATCAATTCAGATGTTTTCCAGGTCAATGTAAATTTAGTACACACTAACATGGTTTTTGTAAATATTAATTCTACTGTTATCAATGCAAAAGACTTTGCTAAGCGTTTAAGAAAAATTTCTCAAGATGATGAAGATGACAAAATTGTTGTAAAGTGCCTTGCTCTAAATGATTCTCTTGTCAGATTTGTCCTTTTTTACGATGTCAATGACACAGACTTAATGTTTGCTATTCGTAAAATTAAGTATGTTATCAAAGAAATGGATCCTAAACATCAAATATCATAAGATCTTCGATGGAATCAGTGCATTTAAAAAAGGTTTATCAATCTATTTGTTCTTATAATTTTTCACCTCTGTTTTAACCTATCTCACAAGTTAAATTTGTATTCTTTTCTCTCTATGTTGCTATCTTTAAACTCAAAACTACATTAAACATGTAGAACAATATACTTTCCAGCAAGAATCCAAGGAAATAAAAAAAACTAGCTAACCACTTACACATCTTTTTCTAAAGATGCCAATTAATGTGTTACCTACATAATCTACTCAAAACCTAATTCCTTCTAAAACAAATATAAATTTTCCTCTCCACTCAATTTAAAGACATTAACAATCATATTTTCACTGGGTTGTTCACTGCTAACGAAACTATAAAATCATTAATTTTCCACACACGTTTGTTCGTACAATTGTTTTAAATAGGTTATAGATCTTTCTAGGTTTAAAATTCAGAGCAACTCTGTTTACAAGTCCTTTAACTTCATTCCTACATAACTCTCCGCTTATATGAAACTATTTAAACGTCTAAATACAGTATATAGTACACTCGAAATAAAATCATATTTGTACGTATTGAACATTCATACAGTTCAATGTAAATTTCATGGTAAGGTGCAAAACATGTAGAAATACTTTCGGCTGTCACTGTACGTGTCAGGTCCGGTATGTTATCAGTTCCAAGGAGGAGAGAAACTACGTCAGAAGGTTACTACGTCGCTTTCGATCGCGTGGAACGGATTAAGTAGTTCGTGGAACGCAAGTTCCTCTTATAATACGTGACTCGCATAACTTTGAGATTGACGTCTACAATTCGCTTATAACTTACTCCGTCACGTGATAGACGATCGTTGCCCTGAATTTCTGCTCCAATTTTTCGTTAAAACTCGCTCGCTCAATTCAATCATGAATTATCTGAAATAAAACTTTTCCTATGAATTTATTATCTTTGTTTTTTTTTCATAAACTATGATCGTTTTTGACATTTATTCTATTCAGTGTTTACCGAGGTAAAAGTGATTTTCACGATTATCTCAAATTGAATGTTACAGTTTATTTTTATGTTGGATTGCTTAGGAGCTATTGATAGATCTTATTCAATGAAATATTAAAATTTAAAACCTTGTTACGTCAAGGAGAACTATCAAATTGTACACAGAGGAAATATCTAATAATTTTATTGATGATTAATTGAAGAAATTTTGTGTCTGATGCGATATTAACATTAGAACTGCTGACGTTAATTTTACTTTACCTAGATATAAATAAATACTTTGGCGACAAAGGTATCAAGAGATACAACAAATAATCAATTTAGCAATTTGTTTTACAAGGTAAATGTAAAATATCCACTGTACAGCTCTCGTAGAATTGTAGATTCTTTTAAAATTAGGAACCTGTCGTTCTCTTGATAGTTCTAGATCTGTTAAGTCAAAATTACTTACCCTTTGCCATTTTTTGAAATTGTTTCTGAAATTCCTAACGCTGTTTTTTCAATCTTCTACGTTTATCTGGAAGATTGTAATCGATTCAATCGTTCAACTCGATCGATTCGAGTCGAAGGTCCTGCCCCCTTTATTTATTTGATTCGGACAGATTAATTTGAAAATTTTAAACATTTTTAATTACCGTCAATGGATATAGAATTAGCAAGGCTTGGTTGTACTTTGAGAAACGTAATATAACAGTTAGTAATTATGAGTTGAAACAATTAAAATTTGCTAAATTTCTAATTGGAATGTAATTAATTCAAGTATTTGTTTATTAAGATTTAAAAACCGGAAGTTAAAGATGTTGTTTACTACGCCGATTCGTAACGCAACCTGGCGGCGATTTAACGAATTAAGAAAGTTAATGGCGGAAGAAGCTCGTTTGAGACGTCGGATTATCTTTCTCGTGTTTGAGGTTTTGTTCGCATTCAAGCTCCGACATAAATCAGTTTTACCTGATAAACAAAACCTTAAGGATTACGCGTTTTCGTGGTGAAAGAAAGTTTGTGAAATTTTGTTACGCTTACGAATATACAGTGAAGTTCTAAGTACGTGTTCCTCATAGAGAAGACGCTTCGAGAAGAAGCATAGAAGGTACGTTCACCTTCATCTTTTCAAAAATTGCTTTCCGTAAACATTTTTAGTTTTAAAGATTTTTAACCTACGTTTCAAAGTTGGAACTTTATTTCTATTCTTCCTCGTGAACTTGAAAGTCCAGGGGAAGTAAATGTTTTGAGGGAAAATGGCGTTATACTTTTTTCGGATGTGTTTTTTTTTGGAGGGGAAGTTTGTGCAAGGACCAATTGGAGTTCGGAATACAGGATATTTCATAACACGAGGATGAAATTTAAGGGTAAATTCGTGGGGATGCAATAAGATTTAAATAATTCTAATCCTTTTATATTAAATGCTTCGCCTTTTGTATTCTATTTTATCTCATTTGCCAGACAGAAGGATCTTTTTGTTTTGATGCACCCATCGTTTTCTATTTTTAAAAGTTCGAGAAATTCTATCAAACAATTCGAAGCATACACTGAAATAGTAGGAGGCCATTTCTTCCTACAAAAATAAATAACTTCACTTTGTAAAAGTAGAAAAGAGAATTACAATGTGGACGATTTCTTTTTTAAATTGCTTTATACCTACGTCCGAGTGTTATTGACACTAGAACTGCATTAACTAGGTGTTAAATCTACTATGTTTTAATATATAAAATAAATACTTTAAAAAAGAGGAATAAGAAGATGGAAAAGATGATTCTGTAATTTGTGTTTAATGAAATAAATGTAGAATGTCTAATTTGCAGTTTTGCTATAAACTTAGAGAATTTTGGGAAAAATTGGACAACATTTGTTAGTTCTAGTGTTAAAGTAATTTGTACTTTGGAGCAGCAGAGATATTTTCACTGTTTATTCGTTTAATTCGTTTTTTATTGCATATTTGATATTAAATATTGACAAAATCATTGTGAAATATTAACGAAGTCGATGCAAATGTATCATTCAAAAATTAGTCTCTTCGCGGCACTAACTACCGCGTTATTTTTAACGTTCCGAGAATTATTAATGTATTCAGTGATAGCATTAACTGAATTATTTTTAACCTCCGTAATTGGGAACGTACGTTGTTCCTTATATCAATATTATTTTCTCAGATTATTTGTTTTCGTTGTTTGACACATGTCATATGATTATAGCGTTCCTAATTAATAAAACGAGAGTTGTTCCACGTTACTAATGTTCTAATAAATTAATAATTTCGTTATACCAATTTTCTCGCGTTATTAATTCACAGAAATCGTAATAGTCATTTTATTCTTTCGAAATATGGTATTAAACACTACAACAATATTAATAATCAATTAACAAAAACATTCTCAGCTATATTCCCGCAAATTAAATATTTTACTAAAGACATTTTTACTTTCATTCGTTCCCGGGGTCTTTTTTTACCCAGATCCAGAGAAGTTGTATAAATTAAACACGTATTAAGCTCATTAAAGGTATTGCAAATCAAGAATAAGAAACATTTTTAGACCCTAGAGGTTTTACTGCGATTTTTTAAATTTCTTGATTAATATTAATATTATAATTAATAATATAGAAGTAATTCCATCGTGTCATTGATATTTTCAATGTCAAATGTTTTCAAAATTGAAAATTTCATATTAAATTATCCGCATTAGGAGTGTCACTCGTATGGCAAAGGATTAAAAAGCTAATGAAAGTTAAAATAACATTAATGCATTACTTTCCATAATCCCCATTTGAGAATTTATTCATTTTTTAAGTTTTTTAGCTTTCAATTTATATATTTGATTAATGTGTTTAAAACAGTCTGTTTTAGTTGCATTCTTATATAGTAATTTTCATGAATTATTTTTATTTTCAATAAAATAACATTAATGCATTACTTTCCATGATCCCCATTTGAGAATTTATTCATTTTTTAAGTTTTTTAGCTTTCAATTTATATATTTGATTAATGTGTTGAAAATAGTCTGTTTTAGTTGCACTCTTATACAGTAATTTTCATGAATTATTTTTATTTTTACACTGTGACAATACTTCTTCCAGAAATAATCAAACCAAGAAAAATTTAGCAGGGGGTGGGTTAAAATTGAATTATTTTAAGAAGCATACACATTTAAAAATACTAGAATTAACGCCAAAGTAACATACAAGTTAATTGAATTGAAATAAATGAAAAGAATAGAAGTCGCTACGTGAAAATATCCAAAATATTGTATTAGATAAAGCGAAAAAGAAAGGACGTTTTTTTTTTGTTTGTTTGTTGGAATATTTCGGTTGTGATTGATTAGAAATCATCAAATCTGGCAATCTATCACACCCGATGTTTACTTGTGCGCAATTAGAACGAACAAATATTATATATATATCTTTTTGTAAATAAACTTTTCTATGTTGTAAAAGGAAGCACTCAGCTTCGTTCAATATGAATTTCCCTACGTTTAATCCGATGGAATGTTTGTGAAAAGTTTCCATGATTCCATGATGAAACGAATCACCATAGAATTCTTAAAATAAATCCCTGATTGGCCGTTTCGAAGAAATCCTGATGCATTGAGAGAAATGTGCGTGGGATACGACCGCTTGGGTATCGTCACGCTGTATTCTTTTTTGAGAGACCTAAGTAAGACCTTACCAGAGGCATTTTTCAAAGGGGATGTTGGTTAAACCGTCTGCATTTAACCCCTTGCCTTACGATTTCTTTAGTGACCGAACGCGCAATGACTCTAAATTAATTGTTTGAATAATAATCTATCACTGATTTTCAATATACCGGTATAATTCAACGCAATAGAAATTTTTAACTAAATTAAATGGAATTTAAAAATAGAATTCTAATTAAATTAAATAGAATTTTTAATTGAATTAAATAGAATTTAAAAATAGAATTTCTAATTGAATTAAATAGAATTTAAAAATAGAATTTCTAATTGAATTAAATAGAATTTAAAAATAGAATTTCTAATTGAATTAAATAGAATTTAAAAATAGAATTTCTAATTGAATTAAATAGAATTTAAAAATAGAATTTCTAATTAACACTAGAACTACCGGGCGTTAAATCTATCATATTTCAATATATTAAATAATTACTTTGAAAAAGGAAAAATCGAGTGGCGGAAAGAATGATCAATTCAGTGATTTATGTCCTTCGCGATGGACGTAGAATTTTTGTTCCATGGCTCTTCTATGAACTTGGAGAATTTTTGGAAAATACTATGTACCAGTCATTTTGACTGGTTTGGTAGTTCTAGTGTTAAATTAAATAGAATATAAAAATAGAATTTTTAATTAAACGCAATAGAATTAACGCGTAGAACTGATTTCAACGTCTCCCGACCTGATATATTCAATTTAAAAGTTTTTCGAAAACTTTCAAATTTTCTATTTCATTGAGCGCCTCATGTGTGCAATACGTCATTGTAAGGCAAGGGGTTAATTGAAAATTTTTCGAAATCACTTGAATCATTTTATTAAATTTTTAACACACATTTTAGTATATAATAGTATACGTTATTTGAGTAAGTTTCAAAGGCTGGAGTGCAGTGGTGTTCAAATTGGAGTCCTTTGTGGCAGAGGTGGTCAAACGAGGCGATTTTTATTCAAATATCAAAATCTCCATATTCAAATCTCCTTACTTTCTGTGTAAGGTGTTTTGAATTCCAAATAAATGATTATCTCGCTAATATTGAAATATCTCGCCATCTGCAAAGGGTTAATGACAAAATTTGCCATTTTCTAAATGAATAATTCCTCGTTAAAAAACAATTTGATTTCAGTAGCCTATTTGTTAATTGTAGTTCATTTTAACCCTTTGCGGATGGAGGCATTTTTGAATACTGAAATATGTAAGACCAGTTTTATATCACAAAGTCAGAGCATTAATTAAAAATTACAAATTACTATTTGTATAATCATATTTCAACGATTATACTTTAGTTTTTCAACTCTAACCGTGTATATATACGGCACTAGACTACAATTAAATTTTTTCTCAGATCAGATATACGCGTCCGTAATCCTCAAAGGGTCAAAAGGGTTAAAAGGTTCGCGAGCAATTTGACAAAATTGCATAGAGAACCACTGCCCAAATTCTTCGACATACAGTTAAAAATGAACTTGAAATTCTTGTCTATATCAAACAACAGCGGAATACCTCGAAAGGACAGTCTCTTCTCTCAATGTCAAACTTTCAATTTCCGCATTGTAGAGATTCCCTTTCAACGAGATATCTCGATTAAGAAAAACTTGAAATATTTTACCCCAAAAACTAAATACTTCAAACCGTGAAAATAACGTAAGAATTCTTAGAAAGCAGTTACACTGACTGTGCTAATTTACAAAACCAACGAAAGATACCAGTAAAAGCTTTTAACGGTTAAACATTAGAAGTAGATTAGAAACTTGCGCCAATAGCGCAACCATATAAAAAATAAATATAAAATTTTTAAAAAATAACAAGAAATTTCCAAAATCGTCATATCGGAGCAGAATAAAATACAGGAGATTCACGGGGATCAAAATTAGTTCCTCAAAATCTATTGTTTAACCTATTCACTGCCAACTACGAGATATCTCGTGGTTGCACTATAAGTTGGAATTAATAAGTTAGCAATAATGGTCGAGTGTGTATAGTAATTTTGGAAAAAAATTGCTCTTCGTATATGTATAAATGGCGATATATTTTTGATTCATTAACCAGTTAAGGTAGTTCTAGCTGGATTCAGAACTAAAAGTTTCTTTTTTCATTAGAAAGGAAAAATTTGCGTAAGAATTAATGCAGGGGCTAACTTCACAGAGGTCATTTCATTCACTTTTTAGACATTAAAAAACATCTTTCTCTATAACTATGAAGTAAAAAATTATGCAAAAATTCAATAATATTCCAAAAGCATAAAATAATACATTGCTAATTTTTTATTAGAATCCATCGACTCGTTTTTCCATTAGAAAAATAAAAAAAGATTTTACGGACGCGGCAAAAATTTTTTTCCATAAGGCCCATGTTAAATATGTTATTTTTAAACACGATTTATTCATAAACCGTGTGGACGAACTCGTTGAGATTCCGGTTATAATTATAAAATATCATGAAGAATATATTTTCAAAATTTTAAGGAAATCTATCGAAAAATGATAAGTGCCTAGAACTACCTTAACACTAGATTTACGGAGCCAACGTGGCTCACTCAAAATTTGATTACTATATGTAGAATACATTGATTGTTTAATTTTTTAATAATGAATCTTTCATTTAAATTGATTCGGAACTATTTTCTTTACAAAAGACTTCAATTTTCTTGTATGAGTCAAATGGGCTCACATCAGAAAAATAGGTGTATCAACATCCGTAAATCTAGTGTTAAGTGTGTTATGACGACTTTATCCGTCATGCATATAATGTTCTTACTATTTGCTATTTAAATTGTAATTTTAGCATGAACTAAAATATATTCGTAAATTTCAATTTGTTTAAAACCTTCAGAGGTCAAGACGAAATAAAACAAATAAATAAAAATTATAAATAAATTGAGATAGATTCATTCATCCTCGTATGCTCCAGCTGGAACTGCTTATTATAACGCAAAAGTAAAAGTCAAAAAGTAATTATCCCAATACTAAAGCCTGAAACTTAACATAATAGTATGTATTCCCTGTTTTCGTGAATACCATTCAAACCATTACCAAAGAAGCACTCTGAATTTTTAACTTTAATAAACATTCCATTTTTTCTGAGTTTCACCTTTATTATGTATAGAGTATATAGAGTGTTATTTTAACCCTTTGCACTCCGAGCCATCTCTGAAGTTTTCTATTAGCAACTTGTCAGCACTTTACTATTTTCTATTTTGTGCAATTTCAATAGAAAAATTCAGGCAAACACATATTTCTTAAAATCTTGGGGTGCAGTATGTTCATCCTCTGTAATTACTAATAAATTCATGGTCCCCTTAGAGGGTGCAACAGAGTGATATGATAAACTTACAATGTCCCCTCAGTTAGGACAACGGAGTGCAAAGGGTTAAAACTGACCTTCAGATACCACAAAAAATTTGGACTATAGAGGGTTAAATAGAATAAATTCGATGAAGAGATTAATAGGTGATACAATAGAACAATGTAGTTTCCATAAGATTCGACCGTTCAACCCGACCTTAATTCGGTGGCTCGCCCTTGAGCTGCTTCGAGGAAAGGTTGATTCGAGCGAACCGCCTATAATCGTCATAAAGGAGCTTGTTTGTTTGTGATAAGATGCTCGCTCTACCACAAAGTAACAGACACAATAACGGTGTTTCTATTTCACTCGTACATGCGAGCAGTTCATGCAAGTGGTAGCGTAGCGTGTCTCTCGATTTCTCCGTTTCAAACGTTCCTGGAATCCTCGGAAATAGTCCTCGATCCACCGATGAACGACCCTGTCATTTCCAGTAACCTTTATGCTTCCTCGCTGGTATAATTCGTGCTCAACGGGAAGGTTTCCAATTTACGAAGAAATACCCTCGGACATTATAAATCATTTGTGTTACTAGGAAAATAATCTGAACTTTAAGGTGAATTTAAAACCCCCGTATATTGCATCACGTTCTACGTTTGCGGACAGACGGGGACTAATTTTAGCTCGGTTTTGAGCTTAGGAGACTTTTCCTCCGTGTTTTCCTTATCTGTGCAATTGAAAATTTATTTGTTTTATCTTCTTTTGTGTGTTAATAATGATGCAGGTTGGTTTGGAGTAAATTTAAGATTTGATCGTGTAATTGACTCAATGGAGTGGCATTTGTTTCGTTGCTGCTGTGATGTGTTAATTTTCTATGGTATAAATCTTAGTTTTCTTTATTTGTAGGATTGAAAATTTATCTGTTTTATTTTTTTGAGAGAGAGAGTTAATAATGATTCAGATTGTTTTGTATTCATTTTAGGGATTGAACATGTAATTGTTTCACTGGAATGATATTTGTTTTGTTGCTGCTGGGATATGGTAATTGTAGATTTTATAGATTGAAAGGTAGCTCTGTTTTGAGCTTATTTTCACGGGATTTTTCCTTCGTGCTTTCTTTATCTTTATAATTGAATTTTTTTTTCACGTGGTAATAGTCATTTAGGTTGTTTTGTAGTAAATTTAAGATTTGAACGTGTAATTGACTCAGTGGAATGGCATTTGTTTTGTTGCTGCTGGGATATGTTAATTGCAGATTTTACAGGTTGAAAGGTAGCTCGGTACGATTTAATTAGTTACAATGTATTGTAAAATTGTTATGATTCTCTAATAGATAGCGATAGAAATAGTTTATCTTGCACTTTGTAACTGGAGAAGATGGTAAACAATATTATCGATATTTTTACGATCACGAGGTAAAAATGATGTACTGACAAATCCTCATGAGTATTGGCAAAAATACTTGTGAATATTGTACATAATCTTTAATTAATCTCAATTAATTTCTTCTACAAATTTTTAATCAAATTAATAAATTTCCCGCCAGTTTTTTAAATTCTCCATTCTATTAAAAGTAGAATGCATCGACATGACCGAAGTAACTTTTGCCAAATTTTTCGCA
The DNA here is from genome assembly GCA_910591515.1 of Cerceris rybyensis. Taxonomy (NCBI): domain Eukaryota; kingdom Metazoa; phylum Arthropoda; class Insecta; order Hymenoptera; family Crabronidae; genus Cerceris; species Cerceris rybyensis. The sequence goes on along the minus strand of OU342800.1, from coordinate 6,423,998 downwards.
AATATTCCCAAAATCTCTAACAACGTCTCTTTCTAATTTTCAACATCTATCCCATACACTGAGAATAATTAAATCAAATAAGTTTCTTCCCCTTCTAAATGTCTGTTATTAATTAATCGGTACAATAATCTAAAAATTGATATGTAATATTTGATAAATATTTGTTCAGATTACACATATCACCGAGTAATCGTCGTCAACCTTTGCAGCGCCATTTCTTTTGTAATTAAATCTGCAGTGATTTAATAACAGCAAAGGGTTAAAGAAAAAAAAAAAAAAAAATTGAACCGTACAAATTCGTTCTTTTATAGTCTGTCACCTCATTCTTTTCCTGTTAACACTAGAACTACCGGCGTTAAATCTATCATATTTCAATATATTAAATAAGTACTTTGAAAAAGAAGAAATCGAGTAGCAGAAAGGATGATCAATTCAGTGATTTATGTCTTTTGTGATGGACGCAGAATTCTTGTTCTATGGCTCTTCTATGAACTTGGAAAATTTTTTGAAAAAATTGAGTACCAGTCATTTTGACTGGTTTGGTAGTTCTAGTGTTAATAAAAACAATCACATTCACCCATCAAATTTACTTCCAATTTTAAATACATCTGATAAATCATACAATACTAAAAATAAACAAGTAATCCCCTCCATAGTTTCTATCTCGCTAAAAGAAAATCCAAGATTCAACGCTTTCGTGGCTTCTGTTTACATAAAAAAAACTTCTACGGCTTTTGTTCCCCAGTCTCGTCCTTGACGCCGTTATAAAATCAGTTAGATCAGTGATCATCAAACTCTGTTACAATCCCGCCAAAAAAGCAACAATTTTCCCATAATACAATTTATCATAAAACTAAATAATACTTCTATAAAAATATTGTTTCTTTGTAACATAAAAATTGCGAGTTTCTAAACTATTATTGGAGAATTATTGGTAAGCTAAATAAAACTTTTGTGTGGACAGTTATTTGCTCGTCAGTGGGTTAAACTGTTCGAAAACAAATGCAAGGACGCAGCTAATATGAGGAAGTCACTAAAGTTTCTCGGAAATTAATTATTTCGATGGAAATACAAATACGACTTCGATGCATGTTTTATTACGATTCTGAAAAAGTGCGCTTTAAACGGTTCGTGATCGGAGGAACGGGTGGATAGCGGCGTTTCTAGGAAGCTTTTATACCTTCTGGACAATGGGTGGAGACCGATTCCGTTATTAGGAACACAATGTGCCCCATTGTGCATTTATGTCAGGATGGTAGGGGTCGAGGATTTTGTAATGACTCAATGGGCTTTGTAGAAATCACCTTTTTTCCTCTCCATACAGTAGATGAAGTGATATTGTGCGATGACTTTTTGTACCTTTCACGGAAGACTGATTACTTTTCGCGAATTATTATCCTTTATTTTTGAAAGAACCGTAAATCCATTTTTGAAAAAAATTTAACTCCTGGAGTGGAAAATACCAGTGTTCTCCATATTAACCCCACGCAGTACTATAACGAGTGATACTCGTGGTGCTATAAATTGAAAAGGAAATTTTCAAGTTTTCCAAAATCTACTAAATTGAAAATATTAATGAGAAGCAACACAATAATATTATTTCTATAGCATTAATATTAATATTACCTCAACCCTAAAGCCCTACAATAACGAGTGACACTCGTGATCAGTTAAATGGAATAGATAATTTTTCAGTTTTCCAAACTCTACTGAATTGAAAATATTAATGAGAAGCAACACAATAATATTATTTCTACAGCATTAATATTAATATTACGTCAACCCTTAGCCCTACAATAACGAGTGCCACTCGTGATCAGTTAAATGGAAACGATTATTTTTAAGTTTTCCAAAATCTACTGAATTGAAAATATTAATGAGAAGCAACACAATAATATTATTTCTATAACATTAATGTTAATATTACATCATCCCTTAGCTCTACAATAACGAGTGACACTCGTGATCAGTTAAATGGAATAGATAATTTTTAAGTTTTCCAAAATCTACTGAATTGAAAATATTAATGAGAAGCAACACAATAATATTATTTCTATAACATTAATATTAATAATGCGTCAACCCTTAGCCCTACAGTAACGAGTGACACTCGTGATCAGTTAAATGGAATAGATAATTTTTAAGTTTTCCAAAATCTACTGAATTGAAAATATTAATGAGAAGCAACACAATAATATTATTTCTATAACATTGATATTACGTCAACCCTTAGCCATACAATAACGAGTGGCACTCGTGATCAGTTAAATGGAATAGATAATTTTTAAGTTTTCCAAAATCTACTGAATTGAAAATATTAATATTACGTTAAATTATACTATATGTCAATAATCACTGATCAATGTTTATTTTACTAATTTAATTCTGAATTATTGTGGAGGCAGTCACAAAGTAAATGGCACGGCAAGGGGTTAATTTTCTTCGGCATATTTAAGTGTCATAAGTTCATCCCATTTGTTGCAATTTTCATTATTAAAATTTGATTTTTTTAGCTTTCGCTATAAGGGTTTAAATTTGATAAGAAAAGAGCCCAGGGATGGATGGTGGTTAATGAGTGAAAAATATGTCGAAATGAACGTTGTAAATTTTTACCATGGATTAAAATATTTATTGAAAGATTGTCAGGAGAATAGGGAAGTAAAAATTCGTGAAAATGGGCAGTTTTATGAACGGTGTTCCAAGATACGATTATATAGGTAAAAGGGACGTCAGTAGGGCACGTTGTATTTCAAATGCGTGACTCAGCGCCAGGTGTTCGGCTTTCAGATTCGATGTATTATCTACGAGAAGCATTTCGTGGATTTTCTGTCCCAATTCGACCAGATGCAATGCCACTTTCCTTATCGATCCTTGTAAATTTATTTTATCGGGAAATCGATAACCGCCTCTACGTTTCACGGTACTGCTTTTCCTCGGGAAATTGTTATCTTTATTTTATTTATTTCATCATTTTCCCTCTCCACAAATTTCTATATTCTTCGAATTCATCCTTGATTTTCCCTTTTCCTACCTTTCCTCTATATCTTTCTTTATGAAAACACAATTCTTTTGGAAGTATTAATAATATTTTTTGCGCTGCTCTTTCTTTTTCGACATCTCTCTTTTAACTCTAAACGTTCAGATAATTTTTTTTTTAAATTTACATTGTGTAATTTAAAATTTACGTTGAGAAGGGGTGAATTGATCCCTCTGTGGTAGTTTTAGTGTTAAAGTGTAACAGATTAACCCCCTATGGGCCCCTTTGGATTTGAGTTTACACAAAATCCATCTAAGTTTCTATTTTACAAAGTCAAATTTTTAATTTTGCCAAATATCATAATTTCATTCCTGAAGGGCACATTCAATATTTAAAATTCATCATTTTCTAATTGTGCTATCGTGAAATTGATCTTTGGATACCAAAAAAATTGGGATTACAGGGGGTTAAATTGGATAAGTTCGTTGCCTTCTTCATTTCTTTTCTTTCAACGTATTTATTTGACATTTTGAAATATATAGAGCGTTGCTACATCTAGTGTTCAATGTCGCTAATAATATTTCGATTTTGAAATTTCGTTCCTTAATTTTGATTTTTAACGCTGCTTCTTCTTTTTCTACGTCTCCCTTTTATCACTTGGAAGTTCTACGTCGAACTCCACTCGACAGAGCTTTTCGTTTGCTTTTTTTCTGACAATTTAATATAGACTTTCCTATTTCATAATGATTTTATAATATTACCAAAATATCTGTCAGTACCTACAGCTACTGATATCATTTAAGAAGAATAATAGTCTATGATAGAAAATGTTGAAAAATTAATTTCATTTAGGACACTAAGAAACGAACAAAATAATTTAGACCGCAAAGGATTAAAAATGGCAAGAGATTAAATGGAACAAGTCTGTTGCCTTCTTCATTTCTTTGTTCCAACCTATTTATTTGTCATTTTTAAATGTATAGATCGTTCTTACATCTAGCGTTAAACGTTGCTAATGATTATTTCAATTGTGAAATCTTAGTTTGTAATATTTATTTTGAAATCTTGAATATGGTTATTCATGAGAATTGAAATACTGCGTTCTACGATGCATAAGGAACAATCGAATATTCTCTCGAAGCAACCGCAACCGGAGTCAGTATTCACGGAATCATCGAAGTGGTTCCAGTTGTATGGTTCACCTTGTATATGTGCGTATTTTATAAAGAGAAACTTGTATTGTGCGACCAGTTGGATTCTTACGGATTTATTCTTAGAAATGAATAAGAATAACGCACCTTAGATACGTGGAACTCCCCCACCCCCTTTCGTTCTCTTCCCTTATTTCCACTTCGGTTCTCTCGTACCCCCATGATTTTATTGGTCGCCGGAGGAGACTCCCATCGCCTTCCTTTCTCTGCATGTTTATGGATCCTGCGATTGTCGTCCAAAAAGTCGAGCGAAACTCCCGACCCGTTTTGCCATGTATATTCAACCTTAAATCAATGGAAATAAAATTCTACACTTTTGTCAAACCAAATTGTTGCCTGGCTATAACAATAATTTTCTTGAATTACTTGGAAAAATAATATTATTGAATTACTTGGTACAATAATATTATTGAATTAGTTGGTACAATAATATTATTGAATTATATGTGACGGTGATTTTATTGAATTAGGAGTAATAATTATTTCTTTAAATTAGGAGTAACAATAGTTTTATTGAATTAGATGTGACAGTAATTTTAGTGAATTAGATGTGACACTAATTTTATTGAATTAGGAGTAACAATAGTTTTTTTTGAATTAGGAGTAATAATAATTTTATTGAATTAGATGTTACTGTAATTTTATTGAATTAGGAGTAACAATTATGTTTTTGAATTAGGAGTAACAATAGTTTTATTGAATTAGGAGTAATAATAATTTTATTGAATTAGATGTTACTGTAATTTTATTGAATTTGGAGTAACAATTATGTTTTTGAATTAGGAGTAACAATTATGTTTTTGAATTAGGAGTAACAATAGTTTTATTGAATTAGGAGTAATAATAATTTTATTGAATTAGATGTTACTGTAATTTTATTGAATTAGGAGTAACAATTATGTTTTTGAATTAGGAGTAACAATAGTTTTATTGAATTAGGAGTAATAATAATTTTATTGAATTAGATGTTACTGTAATTTTATTGAATTTGGAGTAACAATTATGTTTTTGAATTAGGAGTAACAATAGCTTTATTGAATTAGATATGACTGTAATTTTATTGAATTAGGAGTAACAATAGTTTTATTGAATTAGATGTGACAGTAATGTTATTGAATGAGGAGTAACAATAGTTTTATTGAATTAGGTATAAGAATAAAATTGACATTATTAATGATATTTATAATACGTGTAGATTTAATAGTTGAATTACTGATTGTTTATTGAGTATATTAGTAGAAGATGGAAGGTAATTAAAATGATTGATTTCTAACTTTTATGACAATATGTTAAAGGTATAGCAGAATAGGGGAATCGAAAGTGTTCCTGAAATTTACCTGTCGATGGGTCATTCGATAGGTAGTCGAAAAACCATTGTATTCCAAATTTGAACCGTGACATTCTTTACTTCATGGAAATTCCAAATTTTCTAAAAATTAAACTAAATCTTAGAATATATATACTTTGACTGATAGACTCAAGGTGTAATTAGTACTGGCGATGAGTAATAACTTCTTGCACGCACTGTAGGATATTTTATGTCTGAAAATATTCATGGGGTTATGTCGACGACAAGAATAAAGGTTTATGACTCTCTGAAATACATAACGACCTCGAGAATCCGTATCCTTATGACCTCCAGGAATTGTGAAACTGTAAATCAATGATTTCGAGTTCCCCCGAAAACTGCAGGCCTTTGATGAAATGACCTCTATGTTTAATGAAAGTCAAGATATAGAGTTGCAAAATTTATACGTATTAATCAAATAAATTGAACAGATATAGAAGCTAGGTACAGATCGATTAATGGAATTCTTCAATATTACTTTATCTTTCAGAGAGAAAAAATACCACCCTTTCAGGAATTCGAATCGCAGGTACTTCTGGGAAATTTTTCTTATGGGATTAGTATATTACCGTCGGTGTTTCGGGGAAACCCATCTAAAATAACAGGTCGTGGGCGGAATGACCATAGTAATTAATGGGGGCCATGGTAGGGAAGAAGCCGGTAGCTCGAACTTGCCATCTTTGAGCCCAAACTTCCATCTCCGACAGCTCTGAGTAATTTACTCCATGGAATTAACATATCGTTGTTGCAATAATAACGATGATATTTTAATATCTGCGAAATCCATCTAAAATTATAGGTCTTGGGCGGAATGACCCTAGTAATTAATGGGGGTTACAGTAGATAAAAAGATAGTAACTTTAATTCGCACACAGTGATTCTGGACTTAAATTTTTCACCACCATCGGCTCTGTGAAACTTTTCCCATGAAATTAGTATATCATTTTTGCAATAATAACGATGATATTTTAATATCTACGAAATCCATCTAAAATTATAGATTGTGGGCGGAATGACCCTAGTAATTAATGAGGGTTATAGTAGATAAAAAGATAGTAACTCTAATTCGCACACAGTGACTCTGGACTTAAATTTTTCACCACCATCGGCTCTGTGAAACTTTTCCCATGAAATTAGTATATCGTTTTTGCAATAATAACGATGATATTTTAATATCTACGAAATCCATCTAAAATTATAGATTGTGGGCGGAATGACCCTAGTAATTAATGAGGGTTATAGTAGATAAGAAGATACTAGCTCTAATTTGCACACAGTGATTCTGGACTTAAATTTTTCACCACCATCGGCTCTGGGAAACTTTAATTGTGATTTACTTTATCATAGCCTCGTTGATTCGTAAATCACGTAAACAGTACAATCTACTCAAAATAATCAAAGCTGCAAAAGACGAAAGAATACTTAACCCTTTGATGACTGTGAACGCATATATGTGGTCTCAGAATAAATGTAATTATTAGACTGCGGATGTTTATGCAAATTTCGAGTTTCACAAATGCAGGTGAGACAAGAAAACCTATCTAGGGATTTATTGCACTTCATAAATATTACAACAAATACCATACTTTGGATATTTTAGATATATTTTTATATTATGTTCTTTTTGTATATTTTAGCCGTATTTAATGTGTCATAAATGCATAAAAATCCGCAGTCTAGTAATTATAATTCATTACGGAATGCATGCACGGTTAGAGTTGAAGAGTTATAATACCATTGAAATATGATTAAACAAATGGTAATTTATATATCCTATATATCTATATATACTTTGATTTTACAATAGAAAAAGTAGTTTCAAATCGTCAAAAGAGTGATCATTTCTCAATACTCAAAAATCCATCCGCCCCCAAAAGGTTAAAAAAGATACATTTCAGTATGATGGGAAAAAAACAGGTATAGCCTCAGACTCGCAATCCCTGCGCCTCGTTTTTTATCTAAATAATTATTTAACACTAGAACTACTAAACCAGTCAAAATGACTGGTACAGCATTTTTTCAAAAAATTCTCCAAGTTTATATAACAGTCTTAGAATCAATATTCTACGTCTATATCGATAAATGTAAATCACCCAATCGATCAAATTTTTCGGCCGCTTAACCACTTAACGCTCATGCCCGTGACGTTCACGGGCACGCCAAACGGTCGAATTTGTGCATGCCCGTGACGTTCACGGGCATAGCTGTTACGGCCGCCGCTTTGCGGTTTGTTTATCTTAGCCGCTGATATTTTAGAACTCAGTCTTTTGACATCTTACACTGAAATGTATACATTTCCAAAAACTTTATACATTGTATATTGGAGGAATAAATACAGATAATCTCTCCGTCTTCTGCCATTAGCTTTTGTCTGTTTCTTCAGTCTTTGAGCGATCAGTGTGCAGTATACGTCATCCTTGTAATATCCTTTTCGTCTTACGATTTTTAGTTTATAGTGTGTTTATTTCTTATATTATTACTTTTGTGTTCTGCTTGTTATAATTAATTGTTGTTGTTAATGTTATTTGGTTATATAAGTTATAGAAGGATTTCCCTTAGATAAACAGGTATGATGAAAAACTTGTTATTTTTCCGAAAAAGATAATTCGTTCGCCACTAGGAGTACAAAAAACATTTTATAATATGCACAAGATAAGCATTCAGGCAAAAAAAAACTTGTGCGTTTTTGGACGGTCGATTCGAAAAAAACCTGAGCGTTAAGTGGTTAATTCCCCCTTTTTCAAAGTACTTATTTAATTGATTAAAATATGTTAATTTGACGCCGGTAGTTCTAGTGTTAATATACAGTAGCCTCTATGAAAACTCTCCTAAAATAGCAACTATCATGTGAAATAATCAAAATAAACACAAAAGTATATGTAAAAGCAAAAACATCTCCAAATCATTCAAAATTCAACCAACTGATAGAAATATATCGCAAATTTATAATTTGCTTTTGAAACATCATATTTTGATTTTATCACGATTTTAAAATGACACGTAGTTCAAGTTACTATCGTTTTAAGATAGTATTTGACTTATCTCGAGAATTCAAGCAGAAAATACGATTCAACGTGCTAATAGACCTAATTAGGGAAGAAACGACGCGTTGAAAAAAACATCACGAGATTAGTGACGGTTGTGCCCACGTTCTACGTCAATTCGTTGAAACGAACTGGCAACGGGGATGAAATTTTTGATACGCCAAACGACGAACTGTCGGAATATGTGACGTTTCGAAGAGAGATCTACGGAAATACACGTTCGTAGGCGAGCACGATGACGTGACACCACGACAGAGACCGTACGTGAATTAGCTAGAATCCAGTTCGTCGCGAAGCACGAACTTCTGTCGTTCGGACGACGTAGACGTGAAATGTAGCGATGGCTTTAAGCGGAAACATGAATTTCAATAATTTTTGAGTTACTTAAATCGAAACCATTTATTTAGCGACTCAAAACCTAAAGATACATTTCTATCCTTACCTCAAAGTCACAGGTGCTCGTTCAAGGTTAAAAATGTTTCCAACCCAAGATTAGCCGAACATGAAAAACATTTGAAGTCAATTAATTTTGTTGTCACATTCCAATGAATTAATAATACAATGGCACAGATATTAACGATTTGATTATTACTGTACTTGTTCTAATTTGTTTAATATTACGCGTCATTAATATTAAAACTACCGAGGATTAATTAATTTAATATATTTAACCCTTTGCGGACATTTTTAAATATTGACAGATAATTATTTATTCGGCGTTCCAAAACCACCATTTTATCAGAAATTTGGGCTGTTAATGTACATGGATTATAAATTACTCCATTTTTAATCATATTTCACGAGTTTTATTTCAATTTTTCAATTTGGATTAATTGAAATGGTCAAATAGATGTGTCCCAATGATATAAACGAATAGGGCAATGAACTTGCTAGATCTAGTGATAATAATCTAAGATCTAGTGTTAACACCACAATTATCAAGCGAACAACCGGCACCTAATTTTTTAAAAATTCTGTAATTCTATTGGAGAATCGTATAGTGAAACTTTTTCTGTCAAAAAGCCTTTGTAGAACGAGTGTTAACACAATAATTACCAAGCGAGTCAAAACGATTGGTACCAAATTTTTTTTCAAATTATGTAGTTCTATAGGAGAGCCGTACAGTGGATATTTCACATTTTTATTTGCAAAACAAATTATTGAATTAATGATCTTTCGTATCTCTTGACACCTTTGTCGCCAAAATATTTATTTAATATTAGGGGTAGCGAAAAGTAATCAAAATTAGAGTGAAAACGTAATTGGAAATGTTTTTCAACAAAAAATCGAAGGACTTTCTTAAAAAGGGAATGGAACAACTATCATTACGCTGGCAAAAAGTGTTAGAAAATTATGGAAATTATTTCGTTAATTAGTATTTAAGATTTCATTAATAAATAAATGTTTTTAGCCAGCGAAAAAAAATTTTGATTACTTTGCGGCACCCCTAATATATCTAGTTGTAGCAAAATTAACGACAGTAGGTCTAGTGTTAACATCGTATTAGAAAAAAATTCTGAGCAAGTCATTTTGAACACCGTGGTAGATCTAGTGTTAAATTGGTCCCTCTCTGACCGATAGTCTGAGAAGAATGTCAATGTGGTGAATCATTCGTCTACTACGATATCTCACTGTCAGGAATCATATTGTTGATCCAGAAATAGATCTGATAGCATTATAAAAGACAATGGATGGTAGTGTCATTATTGTATAAACCAGCAATGTTCAGTGGCAGAACAAATTTTGCGTGCCGAAGGAAAATATCGTTTTCGTAGGAAAAAGAACGACTTACATTAAATATATTTTTATTCTAATGTGACAGTAGTTCCATAATAAATAGAAAAAGATGGCGCAAAATTTTTCTTTTTAGTTACTTAAAAAAATGAGTAACTTCGAGTGGATCCAGGTATGCATATATGTATGTACTGTCCGACAAGTGAAAGATGGCTAGGAAGAAAGGCGAAGTGTTTCATTGTCAATCGTGTATTGCTGCCATTTCGTGTTTGGAATTTCAAAGCTCAACTTCTTAAAATAAACGACTATATGGAGAGTTTATGGCAGGTAAATCAGTTTGGAAATTCCAAAAACAAAATTCCAGGAGTGGGCGTTGGCAAACGAGAGGTTCCGTTGCACCCTGGCCATCTTTCAGTTGTCGGACTGTACCTTAACTGCTTCGTTTTTTAAGTGATGAGAGGACCTCAAGCCATGGAAAATTTGGACAAAGACTGTCTATTTTTTTGTCAGTACATTTTTAATGTAACTTAAATCAGAGGCAATTTTAGTAAGCATAAAAAATAACAAATCAAGAAACCTTGGGACCCTTCCTACTTTGGGCCCGTTTTGTTATGAGGTTCTGCAGTATAGTAGCTCTGCCACTGATAATATTATGATAAGGTATACCGGTGATGTATGTTTATATTATTTTAGCCCTTTGAAGACGACAGACGCATATATATGGTCTGAGGAAAAATTTTAAAAGTAGAAAAATTTAAATATAACCGTCGAAATGTGAAATCTATTACAATATATTTAATAAAAACTTTGAAAAAAGAGTAATCAAGCAGCAAAGATGATAAATCATTAACTAATTTTTGCATTATAAAATACACGTGAATTATTTACTGTACTCCTTGTCTGCAAATTTGAAAAAGGTCTATTAAAAAAATAGAAGACCGTCAATTTGACAGTTTCCGTAAATGTAATGTTAAAAAAGCGTCATTTAACGTTTTCTACATCTACGGATAGCCGTAGCGTGATACATTTTTCGTGTCAAGGATGTTCTTTTTTTCTTGTCTTAACTTATCGTCGAATCAACTCCATCATCTCCACGAGAGTTTTAATGCTAAGTTTGACGTCTTCCACGATTCCCCCCACCACTCCTACCAGGTCACGTGCTCTCCCCCAGACGCACACCGAACAAAAGCAGTTTATAGATTCATTCAGACGAAACAGCACGAACAGCAGTGCTTCCCGAACTGTCGTGGCGGAAGGATCGATTCGGTTGATTCGCGCTTCAAACCGATCTCTTCAGTTTCCAATATGTCGTATCTATATCGATGTAAATCTATCGTAATTTAATACGTGATACGCTTATCGTGATTTCACCTCGTTTATTGTAAAAAAAGGAAAGGAGGATTTAAGAAGATCGAGGTGAATATTATTTTTGGCAGTGGTTCCAACTGTTTTTGTGAGGTAAAAGTGGAAGTGTCTCATCGTGGAGAAAGTTCGACGAAGGATTTCTCTTCTAGTATTCGCGAAAAGGAAAAATATTGTGGTAAGCCTTCCCAGTATTCGAAGCCTGCGCGATCGAGTTCCTTTGAAACGTTTTCAATTGTAAATTTTTATTTCTTCGAGTGCACTTAACGTTCCTGGTATATTTCTTGGTCGAATTGACGATTGATGCTTTCATCAGGCATTTTGATTTTAAAGTTTATATTTACTTTATAGCGTTCCATTGTTTTCAATCGTTTCATACTTTTTGTATATTAGACTATTTTGTAAATAAAGAATGACAAGTAGGATGTATATTTTTAAATAAATATTATCTACATGCTACTATTAATTTACTTTTAATTTTTATCTATCGGAAGAGATAGAATTCTCCTTGGTACAAAAATTAGTAAATTTATTTCATCACTAGTAGCACATACGTTTTTTTGTTATTGAAATTCTTAATAATAAATTAGCGTTAATTGCACATCGTTTTGAATAAAGATTACGGTATTTAGTAGGAGAAAAAAATTCTCAGAAGGACTGTAATGACAGTCAAGCGAAAACAAGCCATCAGTTGAAGTTTCATAGCGAAATTGTTGGGAATTAAATTTAAGTATGAAAAACGATTAAAGAAGGAAGTAAAAGAATTCAATATGTTTACGATGCAAATATTGCTTCGTCATAAAACACGATACCGTTTCAAATTTTCTGTTGAACGAGAGAAAACGGTTAATCGACAGTCGGTAAACTGTGCCCGTTATCTGATATAAAAACGTAAGGTATCACTGATCCTAAATCATTGGAATTCCTAAAACGGGCCGTGCGTTTTTTCCGCGGAAGCGGCTTTATTCTCTCAGGGGGCTTTTAAAATAAAATTGTTCTTATCTGAGACAGATAAAATCCGTGTTACGACAGTACTACGGAGATTTCGAGGAATCTCCTTTCATTTATGCTTGCTGGAAATCGTGACGATAACGAGGCCAGTTACAGCGTTACTCACAAATGGTCGCTTGTTAAATCGGCCGCAATAGATCGATACATCTATTTCGATCGTTATCGCGACCGAAAAAAAAACAATCGAATGGAATTTTTGTTTTTTCAGATTTTTATCTTTTGTTTAATTAAAACTTTCTTTTTTGATCTCATTTGGATTGTGCACGAAACATGACTTTTCAGTTGAATTCGTCATTGTAATTAATATTAGATCTACTGATGATTAATTCTATGTATTTAAAAATAAATACGTTGGATGAAGAGAAACGTAGAAAGTTTAAAATTTGATTAATAAATCCTTTCGTGGATGCAGGCATTTTTAAATATTGAGATCAATTATTTAGCGATCCAAATCCACTTTTTTCATCAGAAATTCAGAGTATTAATATAGAAAATATAAATTACTGTTTGTATAATTATATTTCTACGATTCAATTTTTCAATTTTAACTCTATATATACGGGGTGATAAGTTAGAATTAATTTTTTCCTCAGGACACATATATGCGTTTATAGTCCTCAAAGAGTTAAAAAAGTCTTTTTTGATTTGGTTACTAGATCTACCAACGTCTGGGTTACTAGATCTATCAACGTCTGGGTTACTAGATTTATCAACGTCTGGGTTACTAAATCTACCAAAGTGTGGGTTACTAGATCTACCAAAGTCTGGGTTACTAGATCTACCAAAGTAGTCAAAATGATTTGTCTAGAATTTTTAAAAAAATCAAAAAACTTTCTCTTTTGATTTCTGATTTGGATATGCAAAACATGAATTTGCAATCTAATTCGTCGCTATAATTAATACTAGGTCTACTGATAATTAATTCTGTCTATTTAAAAATAAATGCCTCGAATGAAGAAGAAACGTAGAGGCTGAAAAATTTGATTGATTTAATTCTTTGTAATTTAGAAAGGTAAACGCGGGAAATTTGAAAAGAGTCAGAGTCAAAAATCTAGGAATAAATTATTTTAACCCCTTGCCGTAAAATTTCTTTTGTGACTTAATGAGCAACAACTTAGGATTAATTAACTACACTAACTGAATCAACTCTTTTCGATTTCTGATATGACATAGAATTTAACGTAATATTAAAAGTGCATAAATAATTTTACCGTATTACCCACTGATATTTTGAATTTAATAATTTGTGAAAAATATCAAAATACAACGAGTTAACTATATTGATAAATCTAGCGTTAATTGGGTTGTGACATAATACACAAGGTTATTTATTTATATTATTATTTTGTTATTTCAGTGTATAATAAATAGAGAAATATCACCGACTCAATGTCTTACATTTTATAAGTTGAAACAGCGTAAAAGAAACGGTAATTTAACCAGGTTCATAGATTTGTCATTAAAATTTATCAAGCGTGTATCGAAAGGTTACGAAACACGCAATAAAGGTCAAACACGATGGAAATTTGAATTGTAATGCGTCCACCTTGCGATTTGGAATATTCGAAGTTTATTGAGTACGATAACATCGATGTCACGAACAACATTCTAATTGAAAAATAATGTTTCACTCTCGTGTTCCGTTTTTTGTTATCATTGCAAATGAAACGTTTAAGGTGTTAAGAAACTATTGAAATACGAGTTGTACGTGTCAAATTAAAGTATTATCGTGAATTATTGTGTCACCGTTGAAGAGCGCTATAGAGATTACGCTGTCGGTAAAATTGGACTAGTAAAATTAGCATATGCTGCGACGATGTTGTCGTCGGCTCACTGTTGACCAACTCGTCAGTCCAGTTTATGGAAGACGAAGACGAATCGGTAGTAAAATGTCCCAAAAAATTACATTTTCACGTTTCAAGCTTTACTTGAAATTTCTCGATCGAATGGAACGGCGAGGATAACTATTTATCACTAGATCTACCAAAGTCTGGGTTACTAGATCTACCAACGTCTGGGTTACTAAATCTACCAAAGTCTGGGTTACTAGATCTACCAACGTCTGGGTTACTAAATCTACCAAAGTCTGGGTTACTAGATCTACCAAAGTCTGTGTTACTAAATCTACCAACGTCTGGGTTACTAGATCTACCAACGTCTGGGTTACTAGATCTACCAACGTCTGTGTTACTAGATCTACCAAAGTAGTCAAAATGATTTGTTTAGAATTTTTAAAAAATATTCCTGAAATTTCTAACTCTGTTTCTTTCAATTTTCTACGCCTATCTTGAAGACTATAGACGATTGAATCGATCAAGTTCTTTGCTCCTTTCATTTATATTATTGCAGTATATTTATTTGGAAATTGTAACACTAGTACTGCCGGTGTTAACTTTGCTATATTTAAATACATTGAATAAATATTTTGCCGACATAAGTATCAAGAGATACTTAATACAAAAGCTAATTAATTCGGTAATTTGTTTTACAAGATAAATGTAAAATACCCACTGTACGGCCCTCCAATAGAATTATAGAATTTAAAAAAAAGTTAGGAACCAATTGTTTCGACTCGCTTGGTAATTTTAGCGTTAAAACTCGATCTACCAAGGATTTGTAATAGAAACAGTTTCACTGTAAGGCTTTCCAATAGAATTACAGAATTTAATAAAAAAATTAGGAACCAATCGTTCCGATCTGCTTGGTAATTCTAGTATTAACTTGATCTGCGAAGGTTTTTTAACAGAAAAAGTTTCACTTCATTGAACATGATGAAATTAGCGAAATAAATAAATGGCAATCGATGTGTTAATGGTTACGTGGAAACTGTACTTGACCCTTGCTTATTATGATAAATTTGTGATGAGAAAATCTGAAGTGTTTATATTATTTTTAGCGTGTCGATACTTTATCAAATGTTTCTTTTTATTTTAATACTTCAGGCTTCTGTGTTCGTCAATTGCAATGATCTATTTTTATACATTATATAAATAAGTTTCTTTGATGCAATGCATGTACTTAGGAATTTAATTATTCTAAGATTTAATAGAAACTAGTGTGAATGAAACGTCAATGGTTAAATTAAATTGCGTATAACGGTTTGTAAGTGTTTTACGAAGTGACACGTTCACTTTAAAAAATGACAATGCTACAATGTAACTATTATGCACCGTTTCATGGAATCATTTATAAATATTCAATGCATGTTCACTTAAAAGTAATGAAGCATTTTCATTGTACGATACAATACATTCAAACTGTGTATTATAAATATTCATAGTTTTGGAAGAAAAAAAGAAACTGTGAAATCGAGTATTTACACTTTTAAATAAAATGCGACTAATTCCATTTTAACAAGATAGTTTAGTTTACGACAAATTTGTGTCAAACAGTAAATGTGTAGGTGGAAAAATAAGTTTCGAGAATCAGGAAAAGTAGCACGGGCAAACAAGTAATTTTAATAGGACGTTTGCAAATGCACCTACGAAAATACAAATTTTATAAATCTTATAAATGAAATTAAATATATGCACGAAAGGAATTAACACTAAATTTACGGACATTGATACACCTATTTTTTGAAGTGCGCCAATTTGACACATACATGAAAAGTGAAGTTTTTTGCATAGAAAATAGTTCCAATTCAATTTAAGTGAAAGGTTTATTATTAAAAAGTTAACCGACCTATATTATTATATATGTAGTAATCAAATTTAGAGCGAGCCAAATTGGCTCCGTAAATCTAGTGTTAATATAAAGTAGTGAATTCAAAAATTGACCGTGAAAATATTATTTTTAAAACGTGAAAGTAAAATGTGAAAGTATTTCACATAAATCGGATTACGAGAAGTTTGTAATCTACTTTGCAGTAAAATTTGAAAAATTCATATTTCACGGAAATGTTTATCAATTCAATGGACTTTAACGTATTTTTAAATAAATATTTTTCCCATTTTAAAGCGTCGCTTAAAACGAACATTTCATTTTTTATAGATCAATGATAGGCAAGTAAAAAAGAAATATTGGAAAAATATTATAATTTATTATAAAATTTTAAAAAAGACCGTGAAAAATGTTATTTTCAACATAATTTAATATTGATGCGATGTTAATGAAACTACGACTACGTTTCTAAAACTTTCTCGTAATCTCATTCAAACTGGGGTAAGAAAACAACGTTATAATTAAAATCATAGAAATATAAAACTCTCTTTAATGAATTCTTCTAAAACACTAAAATTCAAAATTTCTATATTATCATTTAAAAATCTACGGAATCTCGGGTAAAACGTAGAAGCTGACCATAATTCGCCCATCACTGCTCTAAATTATAATAAGAGACCATAGAAAGTAAGAAGTATCGTTTAAGGTAATTCTAGCTGGATTCAGAACTAAAAGTTTCTTTTTTCATTAAAAATGAAAAAAATTGCGTAAGAATTAATGCAGGGCCTAACTTCGCAGAGGTAATTTCATTCACTTTTTAGACATTAAAAAACATCTTTCTCTATAACTATGAAGTAAAAAATTATGAAAAAATTCAATAATATTCCAAAAGCATAAAATAATACATTACTAATTTTTTATTAGAATCCATCGACTTGTTTTTCCATTAGAAAAATAAAAAAAGATTTTACGGACTCAGCGAAAATTTTTTTCCATAAGGCCTATGTTAAATATGTTATTTTTAAACACGATTTATTCATAAACCGTGTGGACGAACTCGTTGAGATTCCGCTTATAATTATAAAATATCATGAAGAATATATTTTCAAAATTTTAAGGAAATCTATCGAAAATAGATAAGTGCCTAGAACTACCTTAAATAATGAAAAGACGTTAAAATTCTACGATGTAAAATTTCGTCGTATCTTCGCAATTATGCAGAATGAAGTTGTTGTTTAAACTAACATTCGTATTAAGCTGACATCGTGGAAGTCCAAGTAATATGTATATTGAGGATCGAGTATAATTTATTATCGTGATACGAAGACATTTCTAAGTGCTGTAATATAGATAACTCTTGCCATTTCAAGAATTAAGAGATTTCGCTTATTGTTCGATTTCTATAAATCTCCCGCACTTATCGATCCGTCGATTAAGAGATTCTATAATTTTGTCAAATAATTAGGTCTCTTTTTACATCCACGCGAATGTAGTTTTTTGATATTAAAAAAAAAGTATCTTTTAACCGAACATCCTAAAATGGAGATGAAGAGAAAATCTAGTTCAAATATTTGAAGCGATATCATTTTTGCTTCATTACTTATATTAGTCCACATTGATAACAACCTGTTTGCACCTTTACATTATGTCGTCACGTGTTTGTTTTACCTCATTCCTTCTTAAGAATACGATTTAAATCACTTTTCTTTAAAACTGATAAGCTTCGAAGAGCATTTGGTAAATGCAATAAATTTTTGAATGCATAACTTTCCTATGGCTTTAATTCAATTATTTGCAGACTTTATGATAATTTATAGCACCGTGGCTGTTTCTGAATCTCTCTTATCATTTTGATATCCAAAGCTGATATTCTATTGATATTGTTCTTAGTGCATATTTTAATAATTTAATAATTCTGCTCTGTCAAATAATCACTACCAGGTCATAATAGAAATATAATTTTCTGAAATAAAATATCCTGCGTAAACTTTCTTTAATACTAGATTTACTGACGTGAAATTGTTTAGACTTCAATATATTAAATAAGAACTTTAGAAAGAAAGTTCGAGCGCCAGAGATGATAATTCGTTAAGTAATTATTGTATTATAATGTACACGTGAAATATCTAGTGTACAGCTTCTCTGTAAATTTACAAAAGTAGATTTAATTGTATTAGGGATACCGAAAAGTAATCAAAATTGTAGAAGCGAAACCGTAATTGAAAACCTTCCTCAACAAAAAATAGAAGGAAATTTTTCAAAAAGGAATCGAACAACTACTTTTACGCTGGCAAAAAGTGTTAGAAAATTATGGAAATTATTTTAGTGATTAGTATTTAAGATTTCTTTAATAAATAAGTGTTTTTTTGCCAGCAAAAGAAATGTTGATTACTTTTCGGTACCCCTAATACAATTAAATCTACTTTTATAATTTATTATTACCAGTTAATCGCCTGAGTTTCAATCCGAATACCTTCTTTGATTCGGTGAATTTCTTTGGTAATTTTCAATTCACATTTAAACATTTAATTTCCACCTAAATTAATCTTTCAATAATTAGTGCCTTTTTTCTATTCTACGACACTCGAGGAGTTCTTAATAGATGTAATTATGTAAAAAATAAAACTCACGCAATTAGCATGATTTCAATGTGTAATTTTGCGGATTAACACTAGAACTACCGGCGTCAAATTAACATATTTTAATAAATTAAATAATGACTTTGAAAAAGAGAGAACCAAGCGGCGGAAAATTTGATCGATTGGGTGATTTACGTTTATTGATATAGACGTAGAATATTTATTCTAATGTCTCTGTTATAAACTTGGAGAATTTTTTGAAAAAATTGTGTACCAGTCATTTTGACTGGTTTGGTAGTTCTGGTGTTAAGACTTTTAGTGAACGGGTTTTATGATTGTTAAGAATGGCTCTTGTAAATGGTATCTACTTATTGCATTGGTAATTGTACTTTCACTTAAAAGATTTTATCAACTTCACAGTGGGTTAGGTCTTCTTTCGTGATGATAAGGAAGCTAATTGACTCCCATGTCAGTTCTTTGAACCATCTTAATACCGTTGTCAGAGAAGTGATTAGTGTAAGAGCTATTAACCGAGTTTAAAAGTTGAGAGATTGAAATTACTGGAATTTTCTTTCGTTAAGTTTTACGACCACTGGAGTAAATGTATTTTCACTGTTTTAATTACCTCCAGGAAACATTGATTGAACTTTTACAAGTGTAATTAATAATAATGTTTTCCTTGAAACTTGTAATCTTAATATTTGAAACTTGGAATGTTATTTCACACAGTCGTTTATTAACACTAGAACTACCAAACCAGTCAAAATGACTGGTACACAATTTTTTCAAAAAATTCTTCAAGTTTATATAAGAGTCATAGAATAAATATTCTACGTCTATATCAATAAATATGAATCACCCAATTGATCAAATTTTTCAGCGCTTGATTCCCCCTTTCTTAAAGTAATTATTTAATTTATTAAAATATGTTAGATCTGACGCCGGTAGTTCTAGTGTTAATCATTAATCCCTTGGAGTTCAATGACGTGTGACACACGTGATCCGATAAATGGAATGAGAAATTTGAAAGTTTTTCAGTAACTATTAAATTGAAAATATTAGTCGGTCAGGAGACGGTCAAATTGTTTCTATAATATCAACATTGCAGTTGATTATACAAAATGTTAAAAATCAGATGGAAATTTCTATTTATGGAATTAATTTTGAGTTATATACGCTCGCAAAATAGAAATCGTAAGGCAAGGGTTAATAGCCCTTGTTGGAAATTATTTTTAATTAGTTTCATAAATTCAAATGGCGGCAATTTCATTTCCAATTTGAGAACATTGACAGAAAAAAATGAATGTATTTCAACCCCTCGCCGTACGATTTCTTTTGTTAGTGTCTCTGCAATAATTATGAAATAAATTGGTAAAATGAAAACTAATTAATGATATTAAATGTGTCGTTTAATTTAAGGTAATATCAATATTATAAAAATAAATCTATCGCATCGAGTCTGACTGATATTTTCAACTCAATAGATTTTGCAAAATTCGTAATTGGTAAAATAAAAAACTGATCAGTGATACCAAACGTGTCGTATAATTTAACGTAATATCAATATTAAAAAAATAATTCTATTGTGTCGAGTCTGACTGATACTTTCAACTCAATAGATTTTGCAAAATTCGTAATTGGTAAAATAAAAACTAGTTAGTGATACCAAATGTGTCGTATAATTTAACGTAATATCAATATTAAAAAAATAATTCTATTGTGTCGAGTCTGACTGATATTTTCAGCCTGATAGATTTTACAAAATTCACCAATTTCGTCTCCAATTTGTCGCATCACGAGCATGGAGTTAAAATTTGCCTCGTAACTTTTGGACCACTCTGTACACAGCTTATTTCTCGTGAAATATACAATTCTTTGTATGCACAACGTACATAACTTAATATACAAGTGTAAATTACGTTTTAACAATTATTGCACAATGACATGAACCATGTAATGTCCACGATGTTCATAATAGCATTTCACAGGAAAGTTAGCCTGAGATTATTTATTTTTATGAATGTAAGGCAGTGAGGCGCAGTAGTTGATCGTTTCGGCGTCCTTCGAGCAATCCCGCCTGCTTCTCCCAACCGTTCTGTTTCGGCCAACCAAGCTTGTCTTGCCTTTCACCTCGCAGGGTCGGATCTATTGGCGCGAGCGTGGCAGCATACTGGGACGTCATTCGCAACTAAACGCTCGCGCTGGAAAGATGTGCCGCGCTCGCCGACGACTGTAAACAGATCGATGCGCGTGACGCATCGATTCAGATTATACGTTGAGAATATGTATTCAGTAATTTCGTACTAATCGTTCGTCTACCTGCTCTTCTTTGTTGTACCTGCCTGAAATCTTAAAATCTATCAGCAAGACAATCACGACGGCAACAATGTATTGTTTGATGCGAGGGCAAACGTTTTTACAACGCTGAATTTTCCATTTATTTGCGCTGGAAATTAAATTATATCGCCTGAGACTTAGATTTTTAAGACATATCTGAGCATACTTTTTTACGAATAACACTGTTATTTTATCCTACACGCGACGTAGTGCAATCTGAAACTGTTTCTCGACGTATAATCTGAATCGATGCGTCACGCGCATCGATCTGTTTACAGTCGTCGGCGAGCGCGGCACATCTTTCCAGCGCGAGCGTTTAGTTGCGAATGACGTCCCAGTATGCTGCCACGCTCGCGCCAATAGATCCGACCCTGCGAGGTGAAAGGCAAGACAAGCTTGGTTGGCCGAAACAGAACGGTTGGGAGAAGCAGGCGGGATTGCTCGAAGGACGCCGAAACGATCAACTACTGCGCCTCACTGATGTAAGGAATTGATGGAATACGAGGAAAAGCCTTCTCTCTTTCTTCGGATCTCGTTCTTTCTCTTCAAATAAAGCTATGGCACTCAATTCTATGAAATCCTTTTCGCTTGAGGAAAGATCCGTTCATCTCTTTCTCTCCTGTTCTTCTATCTCTGTTTCTGTCCCCCTCATTCTTTCGCTCACCCTTCAGCTGGCTCGTTTGCCTGCTGCTTGTTCACTCATTCCCATAGCCGATATTCTGTCCTCCATGGAGAACAGATGGCGAACAAAGAGCTGAGAAGTGGTGAAAAAGAAAGATTGAGAGGAAAGGAGGAATGCTTTTCGGGAAATCTACTCTGGCGATAGATAAATTCTTCAAAATACCCGGAGAAAATCTTCTCTAGTTCCTAGAAGTCTTAAAACTGTTCCCTCGACAATGGCCAGGCGGTGAAACGAACGCCAGCAGAAATGCATTTTCGATGGACAGTTTTCTCGGAATTTTCCGAGGTGATCTTTAACTACGATTAGGCCTTTTTTTTCTTGGAATGATGAAAAATGTAAAGGAAGAAATTTTGAGGTGATTGAGAATTCTTATTTTGTTAAATAGAGAGTATTGCATTTTATTTTGTTGATAAGATAAAAATGAAGTGGCAGCTAGATTAGTGTTAATATTGGTGCGCAGTGAATGAGAGAAAAAAATAATGTTTTGAAATGTATTATGTTCAACATGAATACTGAGAAACTGAAACACAGATTGTATTTCATTCTTTGACCACAACCCACGAGGTACAGTTCGCGTCAAAAGTTCAGGCGAGTTGGGATGTTAGGAAAATTAAGCTTTTATTTAGGAAGCTTCAATATTATATTCAACGTATAGTTAGTAACAAATAAAGATATTTAATTTCCATCTAAAATAATAATAATAATTGTACAAATTGCGCCAAAAGTTCAGGCAGGTTACAAATTTCAAAAAATTGGACTTTAATTTACCAAATTTCAATATCATATGCCACGTATCGTCAGTAATTAATAAAAATATCTAACTTCCACCTAAAATAATAATAACAATGACACTACAGATTGGGCCAAAAGTTCAGGTTGGTTACAAATTTAGAAAAATTGAACTTTAAATTACCAAATTTAAATATTATATTCAACTTACCGTCAGTAACAAATAAAAATATCTAACTTCTACCTAAAATAATAATAACAATGACACTACAGATTGGGCCAAAAGTTCAGGTTGGTTACAAATTTAGAAAAATTGAACTTTAATTTACCAAAGTTAAATATTATATTCAACTTACCGTCAGTAACAAATAAAAATATTGAATTTCCATCTAAGATAATAATAACAATTATTCTACAGATTAGCCCAAAGGTTCAGGCAGGTTACAAATTTAGAAAAATTGAACTTTAATTTACCAAATTTAAATATCATATTCCACGTATAGTCATTATCAAATAAAAATATTTAATTTCCACCTAAAACAATAATAACAGTTGCACTACAGATTGAGCCAAAATCTTGAATTAATTTGTAATTAAAATAACATTTGTTTTTAGCACGTTTTTCTTCACGTGGTTCAACTAATCTGATCATACCTTCCAGGTTTTACGCCGTATAAAATTACAATACGATAAACGTAAGATATAATTCAAAGTTGAAGTCAGTTGGTGACTTTTGTATCACCCTGTACCTACAAACCATAAACAGAACTCATTCTAAGCCAAGAAAAACATGTTTAATGCATAGTTGGTAGTCGCGGTTGCCCCATACACACTAAGGATGGAATCATATTTCTGTGTTTGATTGTTTACGTGTTTCTACAATGTAGAACGGTTGTCCTGTTTACTCTCTTGATAATTTCTGTGTTAGGCCCCGACCATATACGAATGAGTAATTAAGCCGTTGCGCCACTGCGGCATGCATCAAATAATTACAATGTTTGTTGTATTCCACGAAATGGTCTTCACAAAAATGATCATTAACTGAATAACGCTACAATGTAACGGGGAAAAAGTTATATCATTCTTTCTTTTTATTTTTATTTAACACATCCTGATAAAAAATTACCCGTCGCAATTCAAAATACAAAAAAAGTAAATTAAGTGTGTAATGAGATTCATAGTAAGCAACTAGTATAAGAAAATGAAAATGTTGTCCAAAAAAGAAGCATTGGCAGATAATCAGTTAAAGGAACCAAGTATTTGGACTTTGGATGGGTAGAATATTATTAAATAATTTTGAAAAGTCACGTTTTATTACAAATAAATATTTAAAAGTGAAACAATCTATTTAAAACACTTATCTACGTCCTTCAGTAATAAATAAAATTCGGGCTGTAGAGGGTTAATGTTTAAAAAAAAATAGTTACAATTTTGACAAATAATAATGATAATTAATTTATTGAAAGAAAGTGACACTGGAACTACCAAGACAAAATGATAAGTTATTAATTTCTTATAAAAATGTTTCTAATTTGTGGGGGAGGCGTAAAATAAATATGCTACGTTTATTTGATCAAATATTAATAATTACTTATTTGGAAGAGAGATCTTCAGATTCATATATTTTTTTCACTGTATTTATTTTTAATCTACATTTAATATTTGTATGTTAAAAATTGCGTTCTTTCTTAAAATAAAAATTAGTCAGAAATTCATATCGTCAAACCAAAGTCAAATTTACGTCATAAGAAACTTCGTCATATAAAAACTCCGAAACAAAGATATCGTCAAAATCAGAAACTTTGGCCGATAAATTGAAAAATCATAGGTGAATGGATAAAATATCGAATTTTGTCGATTGCTGATCTTATCAAAGACCCCCCGTTATCAGATGGATTTCATCAATTAAAATATACATTACATGCACCAAAATTTTCTGCATTGGCGGCGATACAATTTGAGTTCAGATTTTTTTTTTTAAATTCGAGTTATTGTCCTTACTTCTGCAGCTTCATCTAATTGACGAACAATGCATTGCCATTGAAGCAGTGAAAAATGCAAAATAGAGAATGATTTCGAAACTTATCGTATCCATTCATCGATGAGTATCAATGAAATTTGCATTTACTCCAACTTGAAAACTATCAGTTGAGTAGGTTCTAATTGGAGAGTTCTCAATGAGGTTATTATTCGGTCAATCGATTTGATATTTCAGGCCGTAAATTCTCGGAAAACATTGTTATCTTAATTGTTGTCGTCAGTAATGACGATACCTATATTTACATCGTACATATTTATTATCTATCGATTGCGAGAATTAAGGGATTGCGAAACGTTCAAGTATATGCGCACTCCTGCAATTACCAGAAATGATTACGTTGTTTCGGTTAATGTTAATTCGTCAGCGACGCGTCGTGAAATTACTTCTCGAAATCGGTTCCGCCTGTCATTCTTTTTATTCGACATCCCAGAAGCCGAGTCGAACGAGTATTCTTCATTGAGGTCATGGTTCTTCAAATTGTGATGCTATAATTCCAGCGAAAAACACTTCGCCGAATGAAAATTAAATGCACGCAGGCTTCCATTCTGTTCCAGACAATAATTCAATAGGAGATTCATAATAAACGGATGAATAATATGTAACACGAAATTAACACTAGATTTACACAGCCAATTTGGCTCATTCAAAATTGCATTACTACATATATAATATATATTGGTAGGTTAATTTTTTAATAATAAATCTTTCATTTCGATTTATTTGCAATTATTTTCTTTGCAAAAGATTTCAATTTTTTTGTATGATTCAAATTGGCTCACTTCAAAAAAATAGGTGTATCAACATTCGTAAATCTGGTGTTAAATTACTTTTTTATAAATATCAGAACTATCAGAACAGTCAAAAATTACTAGCTTCTCATGTTTTACATAAAAATTTTCCAAATTTGTAGGGAAACAATAGAATTAATACTGTGTGTAAATAAATCACTAAATTAATAATCTCTTCCGCCTTTTAATGTTTTTTTATTGACTTTGTCAATCAACTTGCACGTCGATGTTAGTTCAAAAGTTTTTTTTTCGCCATCTTGGGAACTATATAGTTCTTTCAAAACTAAAAATTTTGACTGTAAAATCTCAAAGTAGATATTTCACAAATCGTTCGGCAATAAAGGTCATCAATAAAACTAGAACTACACATGTTAAATCTATTTTATTTAAATAATTAACTATGTAATAAATATTAACCCATTCTCTGTCAAAGGTTTCTTAGTTTGATCATTTCTGAGAAAATATTGTCACAGTATGAAAAGAAGAATAATTCATGAAAATTACTGTACTAAAGGCACAAATAGATGTATATTCAGTAGGATTTTATCATTTGAACGTCAGTATTTAAATACAGAATATGTAAGAAAATTCGTAAATATTACAATTGAAAAGTTATATAAAGTTTCATTGAATTCAATAGCGCCGGTGACCCCTATGACAGCAACATGTTGACCCCACTGTTCTGTTCATTTATATCTCACATTCGTATTCCTTCCAGTCACAGTGACCCGGCGAACAAACTTTCAAATTTTAACCCTCTATAGTCTGAATTTTTCGTGCTGTCTGAAGATCAGTTTAATCATCAATTTGATCAGTAAAATAAAGTAATGTTTTGAGTGATGGATTAAACCTGAATTTTACACTTTAAATTTCAACGAATTTTGTGATTTTCACGAGTTGAATTATATTTGACAAAGTTGAAAATTTGACTTTGAAGAATAGGAGCTTAGATGTGTCCTGTGCTACCTAAAAGTCATAGGGGCCCATAGAGGGTTAAGAAACATAAAATATACAAACAGGTAGACGTAAATGTTGAATATATTAAATATCAAAAACTAATACTTGGAAAAATTAGTTGAGATTATATTTTAACACATATTTAGTATCATTTAAAATATAATCTCCATTTTAGGTCATATAGACCCAAGTAGAACAGGGTGAACATAAATGTCCCCCAATGCGCCCCTCACTAGATCCGTATTTGGCGGGAAAGAGTATTTGTAAAACAATGAGGTCTCTGATGTTCCATTCAGAGAAATAGGCACTGATATTCCAATAACAGACCTGTAGTGCAAGTAATTTCGATTACTAATTGAATATATTCATCGAATAATCATAGAAGACAAATTTGAAGAATGTCCAACATCAAATCTAATCTCCGAGAAGTGGATTTTCGTGTCTGGCTCGTTTGCCAAAACCAAAAGGAGTGGGCAACCTCGAAAGTTGACGTAAGATAGTTCGAAATTACTTGAAATTCCTCGCCAAACAAATATACATACTGACCCGGGAGTTCTCACTTTGCATGAACCTCGCCAACTTAAACAATCGAAGGAATAAACGGAAGTGTATGCGGTGTATTCACTTGATACGACGGACACAGAGAAATTACAGATCAGAGAGAGGGAAACTTCAACTACCGGTAAGAGGTAGAGGTGGGGTATGTGGACAAAGATATACCGGGTACCAAGAGGCAAGAAGTGACTTCTAAATGGGGGCTTGGCCTTCTAAGCGTTGCGACATGTTCGTGGAAAAGCGACTTCCAATACTTGGATGTCTCGCTGCCACGTGGACCATTAGATACAATGAGAAAAGAACGGCAGCTGCGTAGGAATGCTATTGAAAGAAATGTTACCTCTATTCTTGTCGGCGACTGTCTAGAATTATGCTGCTACGTTTGCCTTATAAATTGTGACTGATAACTATTTCTTACTTATTTCGAATTAATTTGGTAGAATTTTTTTTCCAATCAGATTCTACTGTTTTAGAATTTTCGGAGAAATGGTATAGTAATTGGTTTAGAATTGGATCGAAATTTTCGAGGAATTTTCGTGGGTTTGGAATTCTCGGGAAAATGGTGTAGTAATTGGTTTAGAATTGGATCGAAATCTTCGAGAAATTTTTGGAATTTTCGGGAAAATGGTATAGCAATTGGTTTAGAATTGGGTTGTATATTTCAAGGATTTTTTTAAAGTTTCTTGGGTTTAGAATTTTCGGAGAAATGGTATAGTAATTGGTTTAGAATTGGGTTGAATATTTCGAGGATTTTTTAAAGTTTTATGGGTTTAGAATTTTCGAGAGAATGGTGTAGTAATTGATTTAGAATTGGGTCGAAATTTTCGAGAAATTTTTGTAATATTTGTGGGTTTAGAATGCTCAAGGAAATTGTATAATAATTGGTTTAGAATTGAATTGAATATTTCGAGGAATTTTTGAACTTTTCGTGGGTTTAGAATTCTCAAGGAAATGGTATAATAATTGGTTTAGAATTGGGTTGAATATTTCGAGGATTTTTTAAAGTTTCTTGGGTTTAGAATTTTCGGAGAAATGGTATAGTAATTGGTTTAGAATTGGGTTGAATATTTCGAAGATTTTTAAAAGTTTTATGGGTTTAGAATTTTCGAGGAAATGGTATAGTAATTGGTTTAGAATTGGGTTGAATATTTCGAGGATTTTTTAAAGTTTCTTGGGTTTAGAATTTTCGGAGAAATGGTATAGTAATTGGTTTAGAATTGGGTTGAATATTTCGAGGATTTTTTAAAGTTTTACGGGTTTAGAATTTTCGAGGGAATGGTACAGTAATTGGAAAATTTTTTTGGAATGATTGGAACTTTGGTCTCGCTAATACAGCCTTTGAATTTTTGTCTTTAAATCTTTCCTTCTTTAAGTAGTATTTCGGATGTAACAGGGATTTCTTTTTGGTTGGCTAAAATCTGAATTTTAAATATTGAATAGTGAGGAATTTCATGACATTCGCGAGCTCAATTATAATACTTGAGGAAACGATGATGGAATGATTTTCTTTTTAACATCTTCGAATTGTTTATGGTGTTATATAAAAATAATCGCTTACTTCAACGATGATCTCACTCTTGAACGACAAAAGGAAATTATTACTTCGACATTTAAGAGAACGACGCTCCGGGATATACCAAAAAGGAGATTCTTAGTAATGCGATTTGTAAAGAGCTATTGCGTGTACAGTAAACAGGAAAAATTTCAATTATTTACAAAACTGACGGTCAAAGATATTGTAAACAAAGTTTATTCAATCTCTTTTTCGTTTCTCATAATACATTTTATACTTGCGTAGAAAACTTTTTGCTCCATAAAATAAAATTTCTCGTTTCGATTTATTAACATAAAAGGAACAACTATTTTATAATAACCTTTTTCAGAAATTCCTTTTTAAAAGTCTGACGACAATCAAAAAGTTTATTTCTAAATATTTTTACCTATGGGTGCAGAATTATACAAAAATAAATCAACTGATAAGAAAACATTTATCAATTACTTTTATCAAACACGCTAGACTAAAGTATTTTTAATTGCTTAAATTATTCTTGATCTTTTAATCATGTAAAAATCAATTATTGTGTGAGTTAATAAATCACTATATAAAGTTCATATTTATTTTAATTGCATTGATTTCTGTTTCTTGGAAATTCTTTCTTTACATAATAATTCTGGAAAAAAATTACATTTCTTCTTCTTTTCTATACTTGTTTGGGAAATTAATTCTATTATTAGAATTAATGGAATCCTATTAATAGTTCTCTGACGCAGATATGATCATTGATCAACGTTGCTTTCCTTCCTTAACTCATATCGAAAGAAATTTTTAATTCCATTAAGCCTCGCGCTATTATTAAAAATATTAAACAAAACCATCGTAATAAACAAAATATCGTTTTACTTTATCACTAATAAACCTATCATGCGTACCAAAACCCCTAGTTCCAATTTTTTCTAAAAATTCCCCAAACTGATAGCAAACCCGTAAATCAAATATCACACTTCTATCTTGTAAAACGTAAATCAGTTAATTAATTATCGATTTCACCTCTTAATTCCTCTTCTCCCAAAGCACTTGTTCAGTATATCTAAATATGAGTAGATAAACCGTGAGTAGCTTTAGTGTTAAATACTATTTGGGTTAATTATTACATCCACACTGCAATTTTGCATAAAATTCAAATTATAAAATAAATAATTCAACTATAATTAAATTACAAAATAACCAAGTATAAAATAAGATCAAAATTATATTGTAAAAGTAGATTGGTAGCAAAAAATTATTATATTTTCAAATAATCGAGTGACTTTCGTGTCACGCTGTATTTTTTGGGTAAAAAGGTTCATTTCGGAAAAACTGGCTTTGCGAATATTTATTTTATCTGTACATTTTACAGATAATGTGCTGCCTCGGGCAGAGAATTCATTCAGACGTTTTGTTACAATCGAAGGTGGCCTTTGAAATCGTCTAATTTTTCCAATCCGTTGTATACGAGCTTTCTCTTTCTCATGAACTAACTAGAAGTCTACAGAAATTGCGTTTCAACATTAATGTCATTTTCTTGGAAGACGCGAAAGTGTTTATACAGTTCTGTTTTTATGAGATGAGAAAATGATATCAGACGTCCGATTGTGAAAGATATACGTGAAAATGTATCTTGAGATCTGTTCACTCGAGTTAGTTGTTTCCTTTGATTATTTAAATTATCTGAGAGGAATGGCAAGGTCAACGGACCGCAGTTAATGTGAAAAGTATTTGTGGATAAATTATTATCTTAGATAACAAAACTAGATATGATTGAGTTGATTGTAAGAACATTTATAACAGTTAATTAATACTAAACGTATTGACAATTTTTCTTTAAGAAAAATTTCATTCCAAGCCCAAGTTTTCTTGGTTTTATTATTTCTAAAAGAAATATTTTCGCAGTATAAAAATAAAAGTAATTCATGAAAATTACTATATAAGAGTACAACTAAAAGAGACTTTTTTTAAACACATTTAATCTCAATTGAATGCTAAAATACTTAGAAAACGAGTAAATCCCCGAATGGGGATCATGGAAGGTAAAGTGAAATAGAAAATTTTCAAATTTTCCGGGAACTGCTAAACTGAAAATATCCATTCTTTACGAGACGGCCAAATTATTTCTACAATATTAATATTGCAGTTGATTATACAAAATGTGAAAAATCAGAGAGAAATTTTTATTTCTGGAATTAATTATAATTGAGTTATTAATTGAATTATTAGGCGCGCTATCAAAATGAAAATTGCGAGGCAAGGGGTTAATATTGTATGAAGGATGATAAATAAGAAAATTTTTTAAATACAAGCTTATAATAGGGGGTACCAAAGAGTAATCAAAATTGGAGAAATGAAAACGTAATTGGAAACGTTTTTCAACAAAAAATCGAAGGACTTTTTTAAAAATGGAATCGGACAACTACCTTTACACTGGCAAAAAGTGTTAGAAAATTATGGAAATTATTTTTTTGATTGGTATTTAAGATTTCTTTAATAAATAAGTTTTTCTCCAGCAAAAAAATGTTTGATTTTCGGAATCCCTAATATATTGCAATGATAAGATAGAATTAATTGGAGTTTTTATTTTTTCCCTCGTAAGATTAGTAAAAAAGTGAGACGTGTATTGAAAGTGTGATTTACCTAATTTTAAAAAACATGTTGGTAGAAATATATATATACGATGACAAGTATTTCATTAATTATGTCCGAAGGCTTGAGGCACGTTATTAAAGGCAATTGTTTATAAGCAACTCGCCGTAATTTACGTAACTGTCCTCATTGCGTAAGCGATTTTCCGCGAAAATTTATTCCTACTAAAAACGTGATGATACAACTGCAATTTTATTGTCGTGCTTCAATTTCTTCGTTTGAATTTGCGCGGCACGAGTTTCCTTTTTTGCTCGAGGCAAATTTGAATTTTACTTCAGCGTTTTTCATACTGCAATACTCTACAATTAGAAACTCAATTATTCTAACATGTTTGGAGTGTAAAATGTAATTTTAACATTTTTATATTGTTAAATTGAAGAAGCCATATTAGAAATTTTCAATTGTTGTTTTTTCTAGCAATTATTAAGAAATTTTAAACGCGTAATCTTTGGAAATATCACGATCTTTTTCTGTCTTTTTACCTATTCTCGATACGTTATGATTACAAAAATAATTATTCCATGAATACAGCGATTACATTTTCTGCGAATAAGTAATTTGAAAACTCATTTTCTCGTAGCGAGGTTAATGATACAAAAAATACTAGCAAAAAATTACTTTTCTCGTAACAAATTAAATTTAATTTCAACTATATTAACATTCATATGTATTCAGCAATTAATAATTCTAAGAATGTCACGGTAATAACTTCATTTACAAAAAGATTACCTCGATACTCATATTTCTTGTTAATAAAACAAGTCGTCCAATTTGGAATATCATTTTGCATAATCTTTAATGACTGATTTTATTCGTCCAATCATTTCCAGAATATATACATTAAAATTTCATTATAAAACACATTATATCGTTTTTCTACAACTGCGTCAAATTTAATTTCTATAAAATGACGTTTTTGACTTTGGTTTTGTTGCTATCTCAGTAAATGTTTACTATAAAATAGTCAGTAGCACATCAGCATGCGTCAATACACGTCGTGATGTGTTAATAATACCCGGAATTCTATTACTGTCTGACCTAGATTTTCTACTATGCAACAGTTTCTGTTTACTAACTGAAGTTAATATTTTTGCAATTGATACTTAACGTCATCCATCAATCCAGTTCGAACTTGCTACATGAAAAGTGTCTGATTTCCTCATTGTTTAAAAACTGTAACATTAAATAAAATAATGTAAATGTCACAATAGGAATTAAACAAGCAATAATTTAATTTCCTCTGTTATCCATTCGCTTAGGTCTTGATTATTTCAAGTGTAACATTATAATATCGAATAAACGTATATATTCATATGTAATATATAGTTCGTCGAATAAAAGATGGCTAAGGGGCGGAACCTTTCGGTTTGAACCACGTATTCCCGCCATTTCGCTTTTGGAATCTCCAAACTCAAAATTAAACGACTCTGTGGACTCTTTACTTTAAAAAATTGGGTTTTAGGATTTCAAAAACGAAATGGCAGGAATAGGAGATTAAAAACTAGATTCTGCGCCGCTCCCTAGCCATCTTTCAGTTTTCGGACTGTACTTTAAACAAATATATTCGTATCTAACATAGTTCGCCTAGTAAAAGATGGCTAAGGGGCGGAACCTTTCGCTTTGAACCACGTATTCCCGCCATTTTGCTTTTGGAATCTCCAAACTCAAAATTAAACGACTATGTGGACTCTTTACTTAAAAAACTGGGCTTTAAGATTAAAAACGAGATGATCCACCGCTCCCTAGCCATCTTTCAGTTGTCGGACTATACTTTGATACACTAGATCATTTATGTTACGAATATTTTGTCTCATGGAGTCTGTATTTTTCTGTTTACAGATAATTCAAGGTGTTATGCGTATAATAAGATAACACTACCAAGATGCTGACAGTAATGTGCCCAAACTGTCGCCACCGGTTCCCAGCTTCCGGCTGCTGTGAATCAGAAGCTGTCCAGAAGGACAACAGCTTTATTCATCCTACTACATGCTACTATGGGGGTCTTCTGGTACCACGGGGTTATACAAGTGGCGGTGGTTGCTTCATAAATGCTCCAACAATTGTCCATAGTCAACCTGTTGTTCAGCCTTCAAATCATCCCTTTATTGCAAGCGATAGAGAGAAACAGAATGAGAAACTAGTAGAGAATTTCTATCAAGAACAAAGGAAAAAAGATTCTCTAAGCTTAGAATCGTCAGTGGCTCACAACGAAATCGAGAAGATCCAAAGTTCTGGATGCCATATTACAACGAGCTGTGACCTAACCGGTGGAACCGTCACAATTACCACACCTAGTGTTCAATCAGGAGGCTGTCTTATCCAGAGTACAGACTCTGGAGTCATTATGCAAAGCCCGCCTATGGAAATCCGTCCAAAACTAACAGGAGGAGGTTGTTGCATGCAAAAGAAATTATCAACGGACAATCAGGAAACGTTGATTGTAGTTCCAGATTTAACAAATAGAGAGGAAAGTGTTAACCATGGAACTAGAATGTTCTTACTCCCTCCTAGCGGATGCCAAGAACTTCCAGGATCTCGAGGAACTGGCTTGTCAAGAAATATCAAGGAGAAACTAGCCGTAGAAGTCTCTGGAAAAGAAAATTACAAAGATAGACCAATACTTTCGAGCTTACAAATTACAAGTATGCCCATGTTGCAAGTTCAGCAAACAGAAGATTCTAGAAGAGACAAGCAAAGATTGGAAGAACAAGGGAATTCCAACTGTTGCTGTAACAATGTTCAGAATCTCTATCATGTCAGATCAAATGGTATTTCTACTTCTGAAAATCGTGAACCAATGCTACTAGACTCGAATTCAGGAATGCAAATTCAGGTCAATGCAACTGTCCAACTACCAGCAAACCTTGGACAGTGTATTGTTAATATCACAGCAACTACGGAAAATTCGTTAGCTTCTCTGCAAGCTTCAAATTCAAGAAGACGAAACAACTTCAATGGAGGAGGTTTAGTACAAGAAAATGAAGCTACGAATGAAGAAGGGAACAATGAAGAAAGAAGAGACAGAACACCAACAACACCTGTATCATGGTTAATGCCTTGCCCATGGAGCTTTGATAGTTATTTAATGGATAAAGATGTAGCAACGCTATGTGATGTTAAGAGGCTTCTACAATGCTGTGGCTGGTACCACGAAGGTCTCAGCTGGCAACAAAGTGAAAATCTTTTAAAAAATGCCGCTGTTGGTCGATGGCTGATGAGAGACAGTTCTGATAGTAGATATACGTTTGCAGTGTCCGTGCAAACCGCCAGAGGTCCTACTTCTGTTAGGGTTCATTATCTTCTTGGTCGCTTTCGGCTGGATGCTGAACCTAGACTTGCTTTTGCAATGCCACTTTTTGATTGCCCTATCAAAATGTTAGAATATTATGTGGAATACTCGAAGAGTGTCGATGAGCATAGGAAAGAAGTTTGGGTAGATTATAGCGGGCAGCTTTATAGCAAAATTTATTTAACAAAGCCATTAATGAAAGAAATCAGGTCTCTCAGTCATTTGGCGAGGCTCGTTATTAATAGGTGCAAGCTGCCAACAGAACATTTACCACCAATGATCAAAAATTATCTTGCAGAGTATCCGTACACTCTTTGAGACACAAATCATTTCTGGTTTCTTGGAATTATACATTTCTCTGGGAACCATTGATCCTTCAAGTTTACAAGACTAAAATTTCTATTTAACCCCTTAGCTCACAATAGCGTGTGGCACGTGATAAACAAAATATGAAATATTGAAGTTTTTCAATAACTGTTAAATTGAAATATCAGTTGGTCAGGAGATGATAATATTGATATTAATATTGCAGTCGATTACACCAACTGTTAAAAATTGATTTGGTCTTATTGCTTGTGGTATCAAAATAGAAATCGTAAGGGGAGGGGTTAAAGAAATTGCAGTTATAGAATCAATGAGAAAGAATGAGTAAAAAATAGTCTACCGTAGAGGGGTTGTCCAGGAAACCGGAAATTCTCGTGAACGCCTATATTTTTGTACGTCTTACAACGAGTGACTTGAAAACCGTATTGATTCGAGAAATAATCATTTCTTTTTCAATTAAACTCAAGATATTATAATTCACTGATGAATTTTCGAACGATACAATGACGTAGATAATGCTTGTTGTGAGTTTGGTAAGAGTCCTGTGTGACTGATTTAATAACTGATAGCTCTTTGCGTTATATTCCATCGAAAAAAATATTTAGGAGTTAGTCGTTAAAAGCAGATAATGATCTTCTGAGATTAGGTGAAAATACGAATTTCTTTTTTATATAGTGAACGAAGCATAATATTAAACGATTGTATACTGACCAATCGTTTGGCCAAGTTTTTCAAGTTTTGCTTTCAACTTGTTTCCAATTTTGTCAGAGAATAGGGTACCCTTTTTTTACTAACCCTGATTGAGTCGATCAAACTAGAATTTCGTCTTTGTAATTAAGAAAAACTTTTTTTTCGATCTGAATGACTCGTATATGAAATTTTCTGGCAATTGGTATTGCTCAATGTTAAAAGTTAATTATATTCGTTAATTAAATGTCTGTATATTTGCAAGATTGTAATGGTTCTTGCAGTTTTATTATTATTAATATAGAAAATTCCAAAATTCAGTATACTACTTTTGAATGCATTTTTTACAAATATGACGAATATATTAAAACATCTTTTTTTTTAAAAAACGTGTAATCTTTTAACGATTGGGTGTTATACGTAGAAATTTGTTTTTATACAAATTCGTTTTAGCATTGAAAAGTGAAATGTTTGTAGAACTTAGATAGTTAATATTTATTACTTCCTTTATTAATTAAGAAAAGTCAGAAAAATAAGGGTTTTAGCGAATTGATTGATTAGAAAATTGCAACGGTATTTCCAGCTGAACCTTAAGAGTAATGTGAAGTGTTGCACAATGAAAAACTTGGCCTTTTTTATTATTTTACAAGCAACAATTTCCAATATTGTAATGTGGAATTGCAAATTGTTGCTTGGAATAAACTTAAGCTGTCTAGAAGCAGTGCGAATGATATTAAATCGGTTTTAATGATGAAACTGTGAGGCAGTATTAAAACTTAAAGGGGAGTGACTTAAGCCTTTGTTTCGTGAATTTTAAAAATGTAAAATCAACATTAAAGAAATATGTTACAGGGAAGAAAATTCGCTCGATTATATTGAAATATGTACATACGTGTTAATGTTGTACTACTTGAAGTATACTGAAAGCTAGTATCAGTACAAATAGTTCACTTACATATTATGCATTCTTCTTGTGTTTTGAATATTAACAAATTTCACGATTAATAAGGGTTATCGAGCATCTTATATTTTAAAGCTTACCGCTGAGAAATAAACTGTGCTTTTATTATATTAATGAATTTATTGTACATATCTTTTAATATATTTTATTCCTCATAATAAAAGTGAAAGTACGCGAAACAAAGGGTTAAATTTCATGTAAATCAAGATGCTACGTTTATTTGAATTTTTTTCTTTGCTTTTTAAGGAATTCTTTTGAGTGTGTACGTAAAAGCAAATGGTTTTTGAATATATATACATATACATATACATATGTATATATATGTATAACTAGAAATAAGAAATATGGATCGAGTTCTCGATCGTTTACCTAGGTTCACGACCGATATATTTTTCTAAGTAAGACTCAGCGTGGCCTTTTTTAAAAAAGAATGATTTTTGTACTGATGAGTCTTATATGAAATGCCTCGAAGAACATTTTCATTTACAGCGGCTATTAAAATGAAGTATTTTTTAATGGAGGCATTTGGTATAAGAGAATATCACTTTCATCCGTTGTCTCTATATTAGAGGCGTCAATTTAAATTATCGACTTGTCGATCCTTCGTAGAAAAGATAATTGTAAATTCATTTAAAAGAAAAATCATACGATTTGTAAAATACATGATATAAAGGAGTTCCTATGAAATCGTATGTTATTTTGAAAAGTCAGTGGAAACTATACTGATTCGTATGATTTCATCAGTTTTATCATTCGTAGTTCTTGTAATGTGCAAGAACTTTATGAAATATGAGTTCAGAAATATTCATTTTAATTGGATGAGGATACTACGAAGGACGATGAGGCTGATTTTCCACTTTTGATGTTAAATCCCGAGATTTTATTCGTCAGTGGAAACTGCCATTCGGCGAATCCTGCGATTTTGCCTGATTCAGCGACCTTTCGACTACATTTTATATTGCGATTATAATAATGTATAGCGTGTCAAGAGTAAATTATTAAATAATTATTTATTACCAGAAAAAAGCGCCTGATTCGTTATTTATGGAACGAAGATGTGTTGTAGTTATGTTAAGTATAACTCGAAGAAATAATTGAACTTCTTACCCATTCCTTTAGATTCTATAATTTATATTTTCCACTGTTGTTATTGTTCCTTTGTCCCTATGATTTAAAATATTATGATAAAGTTAAGAAACACATTTTTCGAGGGCTTTGTTATTTACTTGGATATTCATTTATTTATTTCGTAGTCTAATAGAATGAATACAGTATTTGTTTTTAACTTTAGCATTCGTGGTCTTTTATGATTTCGTAATAAATTGAATTGAAACTCAGACGTCGGAATTAATAATAAATTAGAAAGTTTATACTTACCATTGGGAAAATAGACTTTAGAATTTAGCTATTTAAGAGTTGCATTAAGGCAGAACTTAGCTGTTAAAAAGTTGCGTTAAGGCAAAATTGACCTATTCAAAAGTTTCTTTAAAGCAAAATTTAGTTTTTCAAAAGTTGTGTTAAACGCAGAATTCAGCTATTCGAAAAGTGCGTTAAGGCAAAATTCAGATATTGCAAAATTGCGTTAAGCTAAATTCCAGTTGTTCAAAAGTCGCGCTAAAAAAGAATTCACCGTTTCTAGGGTATTTTATATATAAAGTTGACGTCATGTTAATGCCTATCCATAATGCAGCCAACGAAAGATGTCGCTCGTTGAAAATAGATGTACCGGCTTAACGAATATTTTAGCGGGATAAAACAAACGTATTTACCTTTATTTCAATAAAATAAGTAAAATCTTTTTATCTGGATATATTTTTCATATATTTATGTAACTATAAATAGCCTGGGGTTAGCTTAGGTTTGGTTTATAGTTACATTTGATTATTAATGAGATTTGACTTATATTTTTGAATTAAATAAATGATATTTGCTCGCATTTAAATATTCACCTGCGCGTACGCAAATAATACGTATAAAAGTCAAAATTGCGCCAAAATACTTATTACAATACATTCAAAATTCTCAATTTTGTACGAATTATTCTTATAGACTTAAGTTGAGGCTTGCAGTCTCTACTTTCATAGAAATCTCTCAATCTGCCGATGAAAGTTCGTAAAGTAATTTCTAATTGTGCAAATCAATAATGATTATTTTCATTTTTTCATTACAAATTTCAAAGATAACCTTCATCTTCAACGGCATCAGCTTAGTAGATAAAAATCAATTGAATATAATATCAAATAAGTTTGTTCTGGCATTAGATACATTACGAATTTGTTATTATAAATCCCATCGAGATTTTCAATTGCATAAATGGTAAGTATCGAAATTGGTGATAAGTTAATACATTTTTTTTACATTTATTGTAAGTTTCAATGTTTCAACCATTGAAAGTAAGTGCCACTAGCGCCAATCCGGCGCAATCGTGTCCACTTTCGGTACTAAAATATTGAATCCCTTCCCTTGATTTTATCCCAGAGGATCTGGTTAGAAGGTGTGCGCATTTAACGACGAAAACCATGTACCTGTAGTACGAAAGACAAAATTCTTCGAAGATTCGTCAACGCAGACTCCACATAACATTTTTTCGTATTAAGAAATCGAACGACATCCTCGTTGGCCAAGATGGATAGAAGAAAAATGTCGTGAGTACTTGACCATCTTCTTTTTAATTAATTCGAAAATTGTATCGGCATTCCTTCCTGATACGATTACTTGTATTTACCTTTCAAATTGAAGGATGACACTGATTATCGATGACAATTACGTAAATGTCCATACAAACAGAATATCCCAAAAATCCGAAATGTCGGGCTAGGTTAATCGTTTTTAAGTTTCTGATTTTCCCATCTTCGTTTCTCCTTCTGCCGATTATTTTACCGTCAGTCTTGGCTCTCTGATTATTCCTTTATTTCTATCACAATTATTCTCTTTAATTTCGTAGGTTGAGCTTGTTAGACGATTTATTAAGACTTTTAGTCAAGAGATTATTCGGCGGTATACATGTTAGGTTAGTGTCTTAATGCCCTTAGTGTTGTTTTGACGTAAATTTACAATTTGAAATTTTGAAAAATATATTAGCTTCTTTTAGAAACATTTAATGCCATTTTGTTGAAACTCGAGATTAAAATGATTACGGTAATTATAATTGTTTCTATGTTCGAAATGAAATTTCTACAAATTGTTTTTCATTAAAATTATACAATTTATTCGTAAACAATAATGTGATCGTGGCTGTACTTTAATTTATAGAGCATTAATTCAATTATAAAAATCTATTGTATTGGCTGAACATTACTCTTCCATTAATTGAAAGGTTGTTCCCAATTTTTGATTTTTCAACATGATATTAAATATATTGGATAAAGAGTCAATATAGAAAATTTACATTTAAATTTGGTAAATACTGATTTTAATAAAACACCACTCACATTAGCTCTATAAAATTATATATTTTTAAATGTACTCATGAGTTAATTTCACCCAGATTCGAATTAGAGGAAATTAACTATAAGTTAGATTTACAATGAATATTTTTAATAAAGTTTGTATTGTAATATGTGAACAAGCCTGGTAAACAAATAAATATACTTTATGTTCATTTAACATAGCTGTAACAAACAAGTAATACGAATTTGTCATCTATCCTTTAGGATTAACAATAATCTTGCCACAGCTTTATTTTAATTTTTATGCCATTTAAACATTCAAAATAATTCTTATCCTACATAGAGTATGAGTAATGTGTATGAAAAATATTGTGAAACCATTATTTATGAAGTAAAATACAAAGTTGGAATTTGTCTTTTCCTTTGATAAATTTGATCTATGCATTATCTAACAATAAGGAAGCAGTTATTGAATTTTTAATTGTTAACTTTTTGGAGTCTTGTATCTAAGTACACTGGATGTAGGATTCTGGTGTATTTAGTACTTTATCTACTAAATTTCAACTTTGGAATTTAACAATGACCTTGTACCTTCACATTCGAATTTCTCAATATCTATTGTTATTAGTGTTATTAAATAAAAAGGAATAATTAATGATAGAATATTATATAAAATTACTTTTTGTTTAGTTTTTAATAAACTTGAAAAATAATATAAACCAGCTACCAGTTATTATATGGTTGAGTTAACTTATTCATTTATTTATTTATGGTAAAATTGTTTCAGAACGGCAGGGGATTCCCTCTATCAGATCTTAGAGATACAAAAAACTGCTACTCCGGAGGAGATAAAGAAAATGTACAGAAAATTAGCTCTAAGGTATCATCCTGACAAAAATCCTAATAATCCAGAGGCTGCGGATAAGGTAACATTACTTTTACAGAGTTTTCAATCTGTGAATTAAGCTATGATCGAATTCTTCTAAATGTAAATAGTTTTTGGGAATTTCTGGTCTTGCTTCTATAGGAAAACAGCAGTTTGTTGCTTAAAGTAATTATTAAATACATCTAAAACAGTGCATTCATAAGAATTATACATTTGGAAACAATGAATTTTAAAAATTAAAAATAATCACGGTTACTAATCATTCAACGAAATTGATGTTCACTTTACATAAATTTTACTGATTAATTATAGTTACAATTATAGATTACAGTATTAACTTTTTAGTCCACAGAGTTTAAATTTGATTAGATTAGATTTGGAGTATGTTATCAGAAGTGAATGTCAAAATTTTCATGTAGAGAGTGTTTTTTAGAGCCATTTTTATTGCAAAAATGAAAATTATATATATCACGAGGATGTATTTTTGCGAAAACTTTAAAGTATTATTAGCTGCAAGAAATTTAAAGTTTCTTAAAAATATGGCACTGTTAAACTATATCGTAAATTTCCTATATTGCACTAATTATTTTTTAAAATTTTACTTTTGCTTTTTATTCTCTTTTAGAAACTGTTTCTTGCAGATAATAAAATTAAAAAATGTAACAATAACAAATTAGAGTAATTTAAGAATATAAGTGGAGTCTTCCTTGTGAATCTAATATATTTGATTCATGCTATGTTACAGTTCAAAGAAATAAATAGAGCACATACCATATTAACAGATTTGACCAAACGAAATATATATGATAACTATGGATCCCTTGGATTGTATGTTGCTGAGCAATTTGGTGAAGAAAATGTCAATACCTATTTTGTTGTTACTTCCGGCTGGTGTAAGGCAAGTTTCTTTATCCATTATCTCTTAATTCATATTAAAGATTGTCAAGTGACATTTTAACGAAAAACTACATGTACTATTTTGAGAAATTAACCCATTCATTAACGAAAAACTACATGTATCGCTTTGAGACGTTAACCCTTTCAATACAATCAGTGGCTATAGTGACCCTTCTCCCGATACTACATTTACTGTCCGTAAATCTAGTGTTAAGCATTTCTCAAATACTGTATGTTTTTATTTTTCATGTATTACATCCAGTGTAACTGCAGTAAAGAATTGTTTCTATTACACCACTAGCCATTAACCGTTTGCCCTACAAGCTATTTCCCTATTCCTCAGGTCATAGCAATCAAAAAGATCAGTCGCGAAGATTCGTTTACATTTCGAAAGTAAGAACTTGCCAGGAACAGTTTAACCACGAGACTGACTCGTGTGTTCGTTTGGCCCGAATGACAAACCACAAGCCAGGCTCGTCTTGTTTACATTTGGTTCGAACAAAGTACCGGGAGTCAGACTTGTGTTTATTGTTTGTGACTTAAATTTCATGCTACGCATCTCACTCGATTGTAGGCCAAAGGGTTAAGAGATATTCTATCGCACCAGAATTCCACTGTACACTCACAGAAATGCACTTTGTAGTGAAAGGGTTGAATGTACTGGAAATCACAGATTTGTTATTTGTACTGCTTAAGTTTGTTGATTTAAAGGTGTGCAGTATCAATTAGATTATTATTGATATTAAACGATCCATTTTCTGTTTAGGTCTTCACTCTGCTCTGTGGGCTGATAACTGGGTGTTACTGTTGTTGTTGCTGCTGCTGTTGTTGCTTTAACTTCTGTTGTGGCAAGTGCAAGCCGACACCACCAGAAGATAGTGGAGCCTACCACAATCTACAGGTACAATTATCTTGTTATTAAAGAACTAAACAGTTATATAGTTTTTCTAATATTCGAGAGTCTGTAATATTATACGAATATTATTGTATCTCTTGTGACTTTCGATCGAATGTGCAGTATCCAACATCTATAATTATATATTTTAAATGAGAGAAGTT
Organism: Cerceris rybyensis; assembly: GCA_910591515.1. Classification (NCBI taxonomy): domain Eukaryota; kingdom Metazoa; phylum Arthropoda; class Insecta; order Hymenoptera; family Crabronidae; genus Cerceris; species Cerceris rybyensis. The sequence continues at coordinate 6,381,311 of OU342800.1, read as the reverse complement.
TGAAGCATCTAAAGCTAATTATGTGCGATTTTGACTTAATTCGTATTTGAGTCCATCTTTCTACAATTCTCTTAACACTAGTAGGCTGATAAACGATTATACGATATATGAGATGTTAGAAATTTACTGATTTCTATTACGGCCGATATACTGAATTATTTTGTAGTTAAGTTTGCTCGGAGGTTCTGGGGTAAGTGCCGTGCGGTTCCTCACAGTCCGCTTACCGAGAGTCATTTCTAACTCTCCCACTCCGTGGCCAGATCCCGTAAAACAACCCCAACTTTTAAACAGACTATGTGGCACCATGACCTCGAGTCACACGCCACTTTTCCATAGTTCAGCCACGGGTCTAATTTATAGCCCCGGGCCCATCAATACTCTAAATAATCTGTTCCTTGGAATGCGACAGGGTGACGAGACATTTGCTAAACACCCGTCGCCTTCCAAGAACTCCACTCGAAACCGAGACAAACCCCAAGTACACTGGCGACGGTCCCACTACGGACCGAACTCATACGCACTGCGGGGTATATTACCCCCATAAAACGCGCTAGCGCTAACAGAGATATCATATGAACAAATGAATTAAATAATTGAAAGCAATTTAAATTTCATTCTTGAAGTTTTTAAAAAGTGGGAATTTTGCATTAAGTCGTAACAGCCAAAAGTAATCAGCAATTCTATAGGTAAGGGAACCGAGAAATATCATGATAAAAAATCACATTTTCACCAATTTTTTTATTGGTTGATCAATTTTTATATCATCAGTAGTATAATCAACACATGCAACTGACACATTCAAACTTGTTATTAAAAATTTATGACGATTTTGGTACTGTTTAAATCAGTACTTCTCATTTTACATCGCCCAATGCAATAAGTTTATTTGTATTATTAATAATAAGGACGGAAGGTGCGACGATAAGGAGATTGAGAATCACTGATTTAGGCAATATTTTCTCCCCATATTTTATGTTCAATTTTTCAAGAAGTGAATAGGAAAGAGTCGAACAATAAACCTCCAAAATTATCCTTCTCAACCCCTTGCCGTACTGTAACTCCTAACACTCGTGATGCGAGTGGTCTATTGTATAATATCAATATAACGTTCAATTGTAACAAGAATCACTGGTCAATTCTTATTTTACCAATTTAATTCTGAATGATTGCAGAGGTAGTCACGAAAAAAATTGTACGGCAAGGTGTTAAGATACACTTAAACACGATGCTTATACATGTACGTGGTACAGCACTGAAAGAGCTGCAAAATCAAAGTGATTTTATCATGTTTCATATTTCACATAATATATCTGTTATATCCACAATGACACAGGAAGGCACATCCGCCCATAACAATAGATCTACGGTATCCATCAAATTGACAGGTTTCTACTTTCTTAAAAATTTTCACATTTATAGAGAAGCAATAGATATTATAAATATTTTTGTATTCTATTATTTCTCAAAGGACTTATCTAATATATTTAAAAATACCAGATTTAACAACCGTAGATCTACCGTTAAAGATATCATTATATATTATATGAAGTATGACAAATCTTATATTTAATTTTTCAAAATTTGAAGGAAATATAAGGTTTCTCGTTCTTGCAAGATGAACATATCAGTTCTCCGATTCATGAATCATCTTGATCACTTATTTCATGATCATCATAGATTCATCAATCTTTTTTGCCACTGAATACTCCTGATTTAGCCTAGCATGCTACTTTTGTGTCTGCCCACTTTTAGGATATAATAGATTAGTGATTTTGTTTACGTTGTTGTTGTATTATAGCGGAACCAGAATCCAGAGAACGATGTTGTGACGCGTCAGCCCCGATGCCTGACCAAGGTAAGATCTTTTATTTCGAAGCAGTGGTTCTCAATCTCCAACAGACGTTAACGTCCTAGAAAAAAAAATTACCCAAATGACTTCTTTCAAGTAGTAATAAAAAAATTAATTTCATTCTTTTCAATATGCTAATTTATGTTCATTTATATTCATATTCTTCTAATGAGTCCTAACATAACATTTTTAACATGAACATTTTGGAATTAATGATGAAAGTAGAGTTGAGAATCATTAAGGTAAACGTCCCTGTAATATCAAGCTTCCAATTAGTTATCTGTTTCAATGAATCACATTCATGTTAGCTTATCATATATTTTCTTTTATTTTTTCTTCATAACATACTCGTATTATTTACTAATCTCGATAAGGACACATTAGAAACGAGAAGCGCAGGTTGGTATAGAAGAAAAAGATGATTTTATTTTAGCTTTAAGAAGCTTCAATTTTCTTCAGGGATTAAATTGATGGGTTTACGCTTTGTAAATTACTATTTCATTATCTATATAATTAAGGGTAAGTTTTCTTATGTTTTAGTACATACTATGCCCTCTCGATACTTCGTATTTTGAATTGGATTCAAATTTCTATTCAAATTCATTAATTCGAATTAATAATTTGTTAATTCAATATTTCTTTTTTAAATTTAGTTACATAAGTGTTTAAGTTTTTCCTAAATATTTATCGGTAACGAAAAAAGAATGGAAAAATTATTTACTGCACTTCGATAGACTCGTCAAACAAATTTCAATTATAAGGAAAATTACATACAAGTATTATTGGCCTTTTTTAACACAACGAAAGGAGGTTGTTTCTCGTATAAATTTAATGTAATAAGTGCAATTTTATATTTTATTATTACAGGAAACATATTCGATATATGTATATACTGTAATCTTCTGTAAGTTGTTTAAGTGTTACTACAATACTGAGTAATTCGTTACTCGTGTTCTTATCGGGGCACCTTTTATATGCTTTGTTACGAGGATGAATGACAAGTTTCATTGTGAAGCAATGGCTGCCTGTTATTGACGACGGAATTGACCTTTACTTTAACTTTCTCACACGATGAACTTCTTCTGTTATATTTAAAACGAAAATTTTTAAACGTTCTAACAACTTTTTCATACCCGATGAACTTTTATTGTGCGATTGTTTGTTCTCGAGAACTGCATAATTTATAATTTCAACAGGAACAATTTTTATAATAATTATAATTTCATAATTTCAAGCAAAAATTTTTTACTGCACATTTTACAATATATACAATTTAAGGTATATCGTAAATGGAAGTAATAGTATTTAATGCACAATAAACTTACGTATATTCCGGAAGAATAATTATAAATTTTAATTGCTACATTAAAATTACTAGAAATAATAAGAATAACTACTATTGAAATGCAAGTATACACGGTGTTTCATTTAGTTTTACCAATTGCAATTTGTTATAATTAAAGATTCAGAAAAATATTTTTCATAAATGTTGCATGATCGTATGGTGGTCAGCGTATAGTAACAATAGTTTTATATTTATGGTAAAAATCAATGTTATTAAAAAGGTCCACTTTATTTCTTTAACCCTTTCGATACTAACAATGATAATTTTTTATTATATGAAACAGAATGAAAGAAAATAGTTCAATAATTCGAACGTTTGAGAAACACTGTTCTATACAGTGGAAACGTAATAATAAAATACAAAGCCGTATCGAAAGGGTTAATTTGAAATAGAATTAAAATCTGGTATAAAACTCATTCGATACAGCCGTGTCTTTCAGCACTGTACGACTGCTCTACGAGAAATTGAATCGCGACTTTTAAACTAGCCATGAACGAAATAGCAATAATTATAATAAACTAAGATTAAATTCGTGAAATTCTAGCCAGTGTCTTGACCCCTAAATAAACCGAGAGCCTGACGAAGATTAATTATAATCATCGCTGGTATCGAAAGGGGTAATTTTTGATGTTGTGATGTAACATTGTGTATAATTTGTCTTGAAAATGTTTCACTCATTTATTAATATCTTCTCTTCGTGTTTCGTCATTTGTGACCTTGATAGACGTATTATAGTAGATTGTCGAATTCGTTTTAGAATTTGCTATCGTGTGCAACATAAATTCATCGGTTTAAAGAAACAGAAACTACATAATTTATTTTATTAATAAAAAGAATCTAAATTATTGCTTCAATATTAACCATTGCAATAGTTTGTATCTTTTGTACAAAATATTTTCATGAAATTTCTATTGTAACGACAGCTATTTATCCACAAAGTATCTCGTAATAATTAACCAGTTAACTGTGCCGACTTCTTTTGAGAGTGCGCATCTACCTACGTGTGTCATGAAAATCGAGCGATGACGCGTATACTCGTCAATCACAGCTAACTGGTTAAATAGCAAATGGTACCTAAATTTCTCACATGACGGATATACTCGTCAATCACAGCTAAATGGTTAAATAGCAAATGGTACCTAAATTCCCCACATGACGGATATACTCGTCAATCACAGCTAAATGGTTAAATGGCAAACGGTACCTAAATTCTCCACGTAACGGATATAGTCGTCGTAACACGAAATACTGAAATTTCTTCATGACGGATATACTCGTCAATCACAGCTAAATGGTTAAATGGCAAATGGTACCTAAATTTCTAACATGACGAATATAGACGTCATGACACGAAATACTGTAATTTCTCTATGACGAATATACTCGTTAATCACAGCTAAATGGTTAAATGGCAAACAGTACCTAAATTCTCCACGTAACGGATATAGTCGTCGTGACACGAAATACTGTCATTTCTCCATGACGGATATACTCGCCAATCACAGCTAAATGATTAAATGGTAAATGGTACCTAAATTTCTTACATGACGAATATAGTCGTCATGACACGAAATACTGACATTTCTCCATGACGGATATAATCGTCAAACTCAGCTGACTGGTTAAATATTATGTTCGTTTGAAAGGTTTAGCGATCGTGCGATAGTAAGAAGAATAGTATGTTGCTCGAAATCGATGGAAATTAGTCAACAGAAATTTTGGTGTCACTGTTTTGCGTAACGAGCCCCTCTGTAATATTCGTTTCTCCCTTTTCTTTTCGGCAGGAAGAAGAAAGCGATGAAGACGCGGTGACCGCACAACCGCAAGGTTCGCCAGGTGGTAGCGCAAGTCAACCGATTTTTGCTATGCCTCCTCCAGCTGCAACTGCTAACGAGAACACAAATCTAAATAGTGGCGGTGAAAGAGTCGTCTATACCACCGGTATTACGAGTAATTAAATTATAGCGCACGTTATTATGTTGATACGCATCTCTCTTAGATTTCGTTAGCGCAACCACCCCCTTTTTTCCCCTCTTCTTCAAGTTATAATTCTTCCTTATGATTTCTTTGCTTGGACATCCGTTGATTCTACATATTTGTGCGACACCAGTTATTTTCCACCAATGCACTTCTTAATCGATGTTCTGAATCCCTGTTAAGATATGACGATAAACAAATTGACTACTTTGAAGTATTGAATAGTTGACCTCTTAAGTAGGATTTTTCGAGAAAGTATTTCGTTGGGATTTAATCGTATTTTTAATTGATGTCCTGTTTAGAGAATATTCACGTTTGGTAATTTGTATTTAGATTTATAGCACTTCGTTTAAAATCGTGGTGGTATGTAACTTACTCCATATTTCTTGTACGTTTTTTCAATATTTTTATTGTCGTCAGAATCAGGTGGAACTCAACGTGATTTTACTTGCTTTACTGTTGGCACTTATTTTTTTCTTAATGTTACTGTCTCTTACATTTGAAAATATCTGTTTGATAAGGTCAGTATATGTTATAGCAATTACTTCTTTAACATATTGAGACCATTTTTCCAGCAAATATAATATTAATTAGAATGTAAGGTTTAAATGGCGAAGTTAACATGAGATAATGTTATCTAAAATATTTAAGAAGTAATCGAACATATTTATATTTGTTTCTTAAACATGACTTCAGTTTTAATTCTCCTTTTTTGACGTCAGGCTTTACTTACTTATTCTCTACTATTTATATAAAATTTTTTCTTTTTTCTAAAATAAACGATATGATTGCGCTTTATTGATTTTAACACGTGGAATGTCAAACATATTTGACTCTCTCCGATTCTATCGTAATCGGAACTCCTTCTATTAAAACCACGTTATTATTAATTTAAGAATGTATAAAAGTAAACATATTTATATATTCAACAATTCAATATTTATGTTATGCTGATATTTTAATGCAAAATATATTGGAAAATTTGTTTAATATTATCCTTAACCCTTTGCCCTACTATAACAAGTGACAGTCATTATGCGGTATATTGGATAGGAAATTTAAAAATTCTGCAACACGTAGGAAATTGCAAATAACATTAAGACACTGCACGATAAAATTATTTCTATAATATTAATATTATGTTAAATTGTACAAAATGTCACGGATTACTGATCAATTTTTATTCTAATAATATAATTCTAAATTATTGCGGAGACAGTTACTAAATAAATGGTACGGCAAGGGGTCGAAAATAATCGTCCACTCCTCTTTAATTGTTTTCTAATTTTTCTCAACTAAGAGAAATTAATTTCGCTGAATTCTCTGTCCTTGATTGTCCACTTTTATTCGAATTACACGGCGTTCAACGTGTTAACTTCAAAGGACGTCAGTATTACTTTCTGTAGCTTGACATTTCATTAATTATTAATTATTGAAATGGAAAGAGCGAGAAGGCGCAAACTTATGCATTTTTCTTTCTCAAAAAAAACAAAGAGAAATGCCGGGTATATAATTTATCAAAATTTTAATTCGAAAGCTCGTCAAATGCGGTGCACGCAGTCTTCTATTTAGCTTTTGTAGTTAATTATAGCGTGTGTGCTTACATTTCGAGGAATCTTTAAGGAATAATTCTTTTTCTTCGGAGCATCAAAGTTTTAATTGCTTTAAAGTGAAAAATCGGAGGGGAAAGACTTTAAGCTGATACCTCGAAATGTTTGCATATAATTTACTGGTCGATGCAGAGCCATATAAAAAAATGTTTGAATGTTATATACGTGTGTTTGTGTATACTATTCAAAGAAAGGATGTCATCTTGAGGAGAAAGACCTTTGATTCCGTGTAAATAGTTATTTTACTATTCTTTCTTTTTTAATCCGTCGCTAGTTAAGCGTATTAATTAATTTTCAATATCTTCCAATATTGCAAGAATAATTGATTAATCAAAAGTGAATGAGTAAAAAGTAAAAATATATTTAAATGGAAGACTGATGCTAGAATTTTATTTTACACTCTTTACCTTTTGTTACCATTTCAGTTGAATTTTTGGGAATTTTTTTCCCCCATTTTACCTTGCACTTGTTGCACGTTACATATCAGTGTCTCAAAATTTTCTTTCCGGACGAAATTTTCCAGATTTCTTAACAATTCTATCGCGTATTGGCATAATTGTTCTCAACTCCAGGAGTTTAATAAGAAGTATGTTATATTTGTTTTGAGTATACTGTTTTTAATATATGTATCTTTCTCTTCGTATTTCTTCAAATTAAAGAACGACATTTTTATAATTCTCGTGCAAATCGAGATTATTATAATATTTTATGTTCGATCACCCGAACGATTTGTTTATAATTCAGTTACATGGCTAGTTGCTTTGGCGCATTTATGACCTTTGTAAATAATATCACTGAAATAGAGTAGCATATTCTTTACTTAGTAGTTTCAATTAAGCGCTGATTAGATTTCAATTACCGTATCAAACTCCTGCTATTTAGTTATTTAATTAACACATTAATCGCCAGGCTAAAGTTAAATCTATCTTTCGAGTTACAGTAAAATTATCAATTAATTTCATCGAGATAAAGTCGAAGTACAAATTTTCATTAACACTTTATACCATTTGATACCCAAATCTCTAAAAACATTACATGCAGACGTTTTTAAATACTTGTTTTTAGAGATCAAAGTTTAAAAATGTAATACAAATTTATATAAAATTGCAGCAAGATAACAAGTGACTAAATTTAACCCTTAGTACTCCGATGACTCATCTGAGGGGATATCTTAACCCTTAGGTCACTCTGGAGAACTATAGTTACCACAAAATTTTAAATATTCTCTATTTGTTTTGTATAATCTCAATAATATGTGTGCAAATTGCTTAAATCAGTCTTTTATAATCAGTTATATGACCCAATTATCTGACATTAATTATTTGATATCATAATTATCAAAAGAGCACCAATTATTTGTAAAAAAACATAAATAAAAAGTAATTAATTTTGCGTAACAGCAATTAAGAGTTCAAAGGGTTAAGTGTGCCATATCAGTCGGCTGCCTCCTCTAAGGGGAGCTTTAAATTTATTAGTAATTACAAAGGATGAATTTTTGGCACTGCAACATTTTAACCCTCTATGGGCCGAATTTTCTGTGATATCTGAAGATTAATTGCACGATAGCACATTAAAAAATTATAAAAGTACTATTACAGTTATTAAATTCTACTTGATTTTCAAACGTTAGATTGTAAAAAATTCCGTGGTTTTGAAGAGCTAACTTGTAATACTTGAGAAAGTTAAAAACTCGATTTTGAAATATAAAAGCTTGGATTTGTTTTGTGTTACTTCAGAGTTACAAGGGACCATAGAGGGTTAAGAAATGTATGTTTATCTGAATTTTTCTATTGAAATGTAAAACATAGTAAATAGTAAAGTGCCAAGTTGCTGATAAATAACATCAGAGGTGCAAGGGGTTGAAGGTATCAATCAAATATGTCTGACAGAGCGATTAAAGTGTTAATATTTTATACATATTAGTTTAATACAAATAATGTTTGTTTATATCGCTTTACGAAGTTGGTAAAGAATTACATCTCGTTAGTTTTTATCTAATGGAATAAATGATTACTTGTTTCAACGCAGCCGCTTCGACAAATCCATTCGTCGGAGCAAATATTGGTACAACTGGTGCAGGACCAAACAAATGGTAGTCGCCGAAAACTTAAGAATGAAAGACAAACACCATGAGGTTTATCGCGTTACCTTTTGCAGGGGTGGATTTCTATGGATATGCACTAGTAATCTTGTATAATTAATTCTGTATACATTTCAAAAGCAAACTACATTAAATTATTTCACTTTCAAGTTCACTTCCAATAATAAACTTGAAATCTTTAATATATATGTGCATCTCGATCGGCACATATATAATCCAAATTTTATTTTGTAATATTAATCACAAAGATAATTATTACAAAATTGCAAAACATGTAAAGTTTAAATTCTGTAATATTTTACTTGAATTTTACACGACGAACGTAAATTTGGTTCGTCTAGTATTCTGCTGTAGAATGAAATAAAATATTACAGAATATATTATAAAACGATAATTAAAATTTGTAAAGAAATTTACAATATGTTAATTGATATAATTCATTTATTTGATCATATTTAATGAGATAGATCTTGGACATTGATCTACCATGTGTGCAATTGCATTTCCACCCCTAGCATATTAAATTTAACCGGAAGCGTAACACGGATGTCCTGACGTATTAATTCTCTTGTCGACAAGTTTGAAATAGCCATGAAATTATAATTAATCTCAGTGTCAGAAATGAGCCTCTGATTCGAAGCAAAGGCAGAAAACTATTAATAAATAAAATACCATTTTGTTATTATATTCAATATATAAGAATCATTCGTATATACATGCATATACGCGAAACGAATATTTAAATGATAGTGAATTTTTCGCAGAACGATGCGAATTTTGTTGATGATAGTAATTAATTAACGTAAAGTGAAAACCCAACGGTTGTAAACTATCCTTTCGTTTACTACGTATCTCGTCAGTTACAATGAGAAACTTGTCATGGAATTTTTTCAATCGATTTTTACAATTCATGTGGCATGAATATTTTATTTCATATGGGAAATTGTAATCAACATTTATATTTTTAATGGTTAAGAGAAAGCATAGCTAGCTGATCGACTATTTCGAACAGGGTACACTGTACGCGTAAAATGCCCAGAAACTGGATAAAACCGTCGTTGCTTGTACATACACAAAACCTGACTGTATAAATGATGCCTGATGAGTCTCATCACACCAATTACTCACAGACCCCCTAATTAACTTTTATCTAGTAATTAACTACCACTCATACTCATTCACTCAGTTTATACACACCTTTTGATTATCAACTTTACATTTTACATTCTTCAATTTAATCCTTTGCTGTCATCAGATTTCACTGATGGAAAAAATCGACAGAAAAACTTACGAATCTCGCCATTAACGTGTATATCATTTTCTTTGCTCAAGTTAGTATCAGAAATTCTTAGTCCTTTGCACTTAGAATTATTTCACTAACTTTTTGTCACACAAACAAATATTGTCTCGCAAAATTGTCTACTGTTGATTATTCATTTATATTTAACAACAAAACTACTAAATATATTAAATATGTTCTTTGAAAAATTAGAAATCGATTGGTGGAAAAGATAATCGGTCATCTTTATTTTCTAAAATCAACGTAGAATATCTGCCCTGTGACTTTCTTATAACCTTGGGGAACTTTGGGAAAAAATTGAGAACCAGTCATTCTGACCAGGCAGTTTTAGTGGTAATACAATTTATTTGTTATTATAATTTATGTTAAAATGTAACATTATTGTTGATTTCGGAAAATCGATAATTAATAGATAACACAATTAGCAGAGAAAACTGTGTCGAGAGTAGCCGGACACAGGGGTGCAAACGATCAAAGACGCTTTTTACGTTTAAGAGCTAAGGGTATTTTTTAGTCTGTGCCTTTTTATCAATAAGGGTGGAAACAAGGCCAGAAAAGTGAGTTTTGCACAAGAGATGTAATGGAAAAATGATTAAGAAATTTTGGAGGGTTAGTCCTTGGAAAATGGTGGGAGCATCCCCTCTACAGGCATCATTTCTACAGTTCCCTTTAACAATGGACTCACGCACGTTAGAATGCTTCTTACAATTGACGGGTTGATACTACCTGATGTTGAATAAATTTCAATTTGTTTTATGACAATATTCCGCCTCTATACGAGCCTACTTGAGTGTACAATGAAAATATGAAAAATATAATGATGGTATTACAACAATGGAATTCAATTTACACAGGACAATCCAGAATTTGTTATACAAATATGAAAAGGGAGACTAGAGAAATCTTTCTTTTTCCAAATATTTGTTGAATACTTGAACGTTTCATTTGATAGGATAGAATTAAATGAATATTTTACACAATGTATATTATATTGTTGTAAGAAGTAACAAAGATTTGTGGTAGAGGTAATAGTTTATCGCTGCTTTCATCGATAGGAGGAAAGATCTTGGCGAGAGTGTGTTTGAGTTGATAACTTGTCAATTATCTCGAAGACAACATTTTCTATGAAAAAAGTTGACGGTATTAGGTTACTTTCTTATGATAAAATAATCCCTTGCTGATTACATGGCAAAGTTTGGATCAACCTGTGTATAAGTCGCATATTATATAAAATATTATTATACGTGTACACTGATACAGTACTCCTGTTACACGATAAAATAATTCCTTTATGTAAGTTTAGTGATACTATCATAATCATTACATTCCTCTAATTTAACGTTTATTTTTATATGATTTTGTATCATTTCATTTTTATCATTTAGCGTATTCACGTACAATGCTCCTTTATCTTACGCTTCCTTATTACTAAAATGATATTGTGCATAAAAGAAACTGAATTTTTATTTAACATCAGATTAATCCGTTCGATACGTCTTTCTTCTAACCATTCGTAATATATTAGATTGGCAAGAAAGTCATTTCGATTTTGTAGTGCGAAATGGAATTTAATTTTTCTCAATAAAGACTTTTTTATGACCTTTTGCCATCTTTTTGACAAATTTATGATTCCTCTTTTATAGAAATTCTGACCCAGCAAAAAACTGAACCAAGTGTTTTTTGGGCTATCATCACTAATTATAGTTTTACCATTTAGAAAGTTCTGCAAACTTCAAAATAAATAGTAATCTGATGGTGCGCCATCAGGGCTATATGGGGACTGTGATATCACATCCCATTCAAGCTTTGCCTTTGCAAAAAAAAATTAAAATTCACCCAAAACAAAACTTCTTTTCTAAGCCAAGCCAAAAGCGAGAACTTTCAATTATTGAAAAAAATTATAATATTGTCAACAGTCGAAAACTGAAATTACTTTCTTGCCAGCTCAATATTATCTTTTAGGTGCCGTTAATAATTATAATTTATTTAAACGAAATTTCTGTACGGTACATCATCGCTGTAATAATAATAATTGAACGATTCTCATGATTTCTGTATATAGTTACATAGCTACAGAGTTTATTATTATAATTAAATAACAATTTAATGAATTCTGTTATATGAAGAATTCGATGTTAAATAAACAAATTGTAAGGGAAGTTCGTAATATCCTCTCTGTACACAGAAATTATATACACACACGTACATGTAAAACACGTTGTTAAACAATTGTAAGGGAAGGATTCACGATTGTACTCTATGTATGCATAACTTTACACGCGTATACGCGTATATGTATATGTATAAAAATGTCTATTGATCAAAATAGGACACTTGAAATTCTTGCATCCAAATAGGAATTCAGAGTGAATTTTTCAAAACGGCGAACACGTTTGGCTCTCTGTATATTTTATCGTGATCCAAGCTTCATTGTGTATTCTATTTTTCCACGAGGATATATCATAAGGATTCTTTAACGAGCATTCCTATTTATTTGAAGCACCGATTAGTCATTTCTGTTGTTCTCGAATTCCCATACTTTTAACTAAATATTGTAACTCTTGGTATTGTAACATTGGCGTAAATTTGTTTATCAATTGTAATCACAATTAATGTCATCACGGTAAATGTGATTAATCCAGTGATTATTAAGGGTGTGCAAGCTGTGCCGAGTGCCGGGTTCCCGACGCCTCGGGTCGGGCCGACGAAAGTCGGTCGGGCTCGGGCGGGTACCCGACACACTCGGGCCTAGGGGAACCCGACTGATTTCGGGCGGCCCGACTGGTCTCGGGCCGCCCGACTAGACTCGGGCCGCCCGACTGATGTCGGGTATTTCGTCTGCTTCGGGCCAACATGGCGGACTCGAGGCTGTTCGATGTAACTCTCACGCTCCATGATACCGGCGATTCAGTGCGAGACACGCTCATGCAGCGTAAGAGTTACACCGAACAGCCTCGAGTCCGCCATCTTGACCCGAAGCAGACGAAATACCCGACATCAGTCGGGCGGCCCGAGTCTAGTCGGGCGGCCCGAGACCAGTCGGGCCGCCCGAAATCAGTCGGGTTCCCCTAGGCCCGAGTGTGTCGGGTACCCGCCCGAGCCCGACCGACTTTCGTCGGCCCGGCCCGAGCCCGACGAGCCGGGTATTTGCACACCCTTAGTGATTATATATAATCAACACAAAAAGTAAATGTGATGAATTCTCAAATATTTATCAAACTAAACGGCAAGATTATATAATTATGAACTTCTAATTGGCGAATATGATTAAAAAGTGTAATTCATATATTTAATTGGGCCTCTGTTTCAAAATATGTCCAATCAACACTAATTCGTTTTTCTGGCGCAGGCATCTATAGTCCCACAATTGAAAGATGGCTGGTTGTCGGTAGCGCCTCTCGTTTTCAATCACCTATTCCTGTTACTTCGTTTTTGGAATCTCCAAACTCAGTTTTCTAAAGTAAACGACTATATGGACTGTTTACTTTGGGAAAGTGGGTTTGTGGATTCCAAAAACAAAATGGCAGAAGTAGGAGCTTGAAAACGGGAGGCTGCGCTGCTTCGTAGCCATCTTTTAGTTGTTGGACCTTAACTTAAATCAGACTCTTCTGGGCCCTCCAAAGAGTTTAGTTTAATTTAAAACTTCCAACAACGAGACGAATTAGTGTTGATTAAGCATAGTTTTAATTATAAAAAATTGGCATCATATTTTTTATCAGATTCATCATTACGAATTGGGAATTATATAGACTCGTTGGTTAATTTGATAAGTATTCAGGAATTTATCACATTTACTAAACTTAATGATGATTATACATAATTACAGGGGATTATACATAATCAGTGGATTAATCACTTTTATCGTAAGAGATATATTACATTCGACTTTTACAAGGTAATATTGTTGTTGTAAAATTTGAACGTTATATCAAGGAAATTATAATTCCTTGTGAATTATGATCGTGAAAGAATATTTCTTCCATGAGTTTTTGAAATATTAAATTCGTAGATTTCAATGTTAATTGCGTTCCGTTTTGCTATTTATTCGGAGCTTCGTATGTAATGGTTCTCAAGATGTTTTCAGTTTTGAGAAATTACACCATTAAGATATAACATGTATTTAACAAGTATTTAAGTAAAAATTCTATCGTATGTCATCCTTGCCAGCACTAATATTTTACGTATATTCGTTAAGTTTCGAAATACGTACAATTAATTAATACTTCTATTTTATATTTTACACCTCACCCTTTAAAGTGTATTTTCCTATTTATTATTCGTCAAATTTCATCTTTGTTTTATGGATTTTAAGCAGCTTCCTTTTATCGTAGCAATTTGCGTCACTAATTCAACAATTGTTTACTTTTTTTCATTATATAACAATGCTTTTGAATTATGTAATAATATCATTAAAGTCTGGCATCTAACAATAATTTTATTCTTTAGAATTTTGGAAACTTTATTATAGTTTCATATGCAATAAAAATCATTTTAATTTCACAAAAAAAAAACACGATAGAAAATCTAATTCCATAAGTTTTTCCGTTAATGTAAACATAACTTCAAAGTATTCTCTGATACTTTATAATTAGATTCATAAGTAACAATCTTCATTTAAACGTCAAAGTTTTTCTTCCTGCGTGAAAATATCTGTTGTCTTTAAAATTCGATTTCCGACAAAACTAGAATTATCTACAAAAACCATAATCGTTCTGGAATAATAAATTACTGATAAAACGTGAGATTATCTTTCCAAAATTATGAATCATCGAACTGGACAATTTTAATTTTGTCGGAAATCTGTCTCTAGCGGTAAGAAAATCAATTCCAGATTGAGAACTGCTTTTTCTAAGTTCTTAATCGAATTCTAGTAATTGCTGATGTACAGTGGACCCACGTACAATGTAATACTTGTGTAAGATCAAAAATTTAATTGGGGGAAGTCCTCTGACAATGGCTATAGTGATATAATTAAATGTCATTATTGTACGTGCATCATGCGTTCTATGACAGAATAAATAAAATAAATTACAAAAATAATAGCAACAGGAGATCTCTGATTTTAATGACAACTTATTTATAGTATAGCTTAAGTTTCGAATCAGCAGTATGATATTCTGATTCATTTCTTTTTGGAATGCATTGTTTTATAAAATTTGCATAAATTCGAAAACATTTCCTAAGTTACACGGGGGTCTGCTATACTAGGATACTTAGTACTTGCGAAAACTGCTATTGCATTTAAGTATAAAATTGAATTATTAGCATTAGATATTGAGTTAATTGAGTTGAATTGATGTAAGTCCGATAAACTTACGATTATTATCTATTTAAATAATTAATTCCAGTTAGCTCATTAATGTCACAACTTAATTGCATTCTTCATTTTTGAAAAAAAACATTTAAGTACGAATTATTGAACACTGCGGAAAGAATTATTTGTTTCTTCTAATTCATTATTACTCGATGATCTTTTTTTGTCTCATTAAGGCATTATGATAAGATCCAACGAAAATGCAACTCAGACATTAATGAGTTAACTGTACTTCAGCCTCTGCAGTTTAAGGCCTGTTACACTTTCGCGTGACTAGTCTGCGTTAGTAGAATCATTTGTATGCCTTTAACAATTGAAAATGCGGCAAATGAATATTGCTCAAAATTTCTTAATTTCATTATGCGCTGGATGATCTCATAGATAAAAATGTTGCAGTAAATTATACACTTATTATATGTCAAAATATAGAGTGAACGCAAAGGATGGTGATTCTAATTTTTATTCACCATTTATCAGATTTGCTTAGCTATATTAATCAGTCAGTATTATCTGCGATTCTTAAGCAAAAAAAAATTAAGTGACACCTGAATTGATATTATGTCACCATCGAAATAATTCGCGTGTACTACCTGCAGGATAATTGAAATAAAAATGAAGAAGAAGACTTTTCAACGTGCAGCGTCATCGGTGCCTTTACAACAGTGCTACTGTTCAATTCGATAATACAATCAAGACACTAGAAAATTGCAATTATAGCTCAATTTTTAACGAGGCTTATTATTTTGAGTTCGAAAATATTTAGTATCGTAAGCGTTTGAATTCAAATTCTTTGCGCCACTGCGTGAGGAAAGTGCCCTAGCCAATCAGAATTACTTTCAGCATGTACATCTTTTCTGCTGAGTGCAATACATTTATTTGATTGTACGGGGAGAAGGCTATAACTAACAAGCTGTAATATGCATTTAAAACCTTCTTTGTATGACATAAAAAAATATCTATTCATTATACGAGTTTCTTTGCAAAATAATACGAAAGAAACCATGGCGAATGAAAAAATAAACTCTCCAACTAGCAATCAACGAGCCGGAGGTCAAATCTCTTGTTATCTCCGGGAACAATTTTCTATACCATTATTTAACACGTTATTTGTAATTAAAAAATAACAAAAAAATGGAAACAGCAAAAAGAATAGGATCCAGGAATGCTTACTTATTTTGTTTGCTTTCCGATACAAAAGTAGAAGTGTTCTGTGTCCTTAATTTGTTCACATCATTTTAATTCGCAAATTTATTTTGCGCAAGTTGTAACTTGTTGCAAATACTTTATAAAAATAGTGTAAATTGGATCTAATATTTATTTATTTATACATATATCATGGGAAAGGGGATACTCGCGTGACTGTGTAAAGGGCCTTACTCTGAAGAATGTAATCTCCACATCGAAAAAGTTAAAGTTGCTTTCGAAAATAAGACAGTTGAGTATTGCTAATACTAACGATAATAAATGGACAAAAGTCAACTCTGCGAAAATAGACCAGGCGTTTTTCTCCAAAGAGGGGATTCTAATTTGGGATCGTTGTGGAGATAACTTGGCAGCCCTTGTCAATTTAGATGTTCTACCTTAATATTATATTATCTTTTTATCCAATTCTCATCCCTTTTCCAAGCTCGACGATTAATTCAGTTAATCGTCGATTATCAATTGAATCATAGATTATAAGGCTGCGTTTGCACTGGCGATGAGAGCCTGAAAAAGTTCGAGATAGATGATATTTCTAGTTCGATATTTAACTGTTCGTACGTCAGTAAAGACAATTTAAAGAGCTGCGACTTATTAATATATGTATGAATCATCGTGTACTTTATGTCGCAAAATGCGATATTGTAAAGCTGTGTAATAAAATTCCCAACTGTAAATAATTAAATTCTCTAAATATAAAACTGCGATTTCTGCATTCTTCATTTTTATTTCTAATTTTTTGACTCACGTTTGAGAAATGTACTGAATCATTTTCATTTTATTTCATCTTCATTTAAACCTATGTCTGTACAGATTTATACCACTATGAAATGACTTGTGATCAAGCGTCACTCGTATTAATTCCGCAATTAAAAAGTTCCACGAATTAATAATAAAAATATTATACTTTAACAGTAAACTACAAATGCGATTAAAGTGGCCAATTTCAAAATTTGTCGAAAAATACCACAAATAAATAGGACAGTCATACGGTATATATTCCACTTCTATCTTATAAAACCTAAAATTACTTAATCGATCATCTGCTTCACTTCTTTATTTCTCTTTTTCCAAAGTTCTTAATCCGTATATTTAAATACAATAGATTTGGCGCCAATAGTTTGAATTTTAAACCGATCTAGAGACTTTCACGCAACCTGTGTAGTCGTTGGGGGAATTCCCGACTCTGGATCAAAATCTAGTAACAAGATGTCTTCAGGGGGTGATTCGATAAGATATGAGCCTTATGCGCTCAAAGTCCCGAGTTAGAAAATTTCTCAGTACCTACCGCCTCTGGTAAGATGAGATGTAGCATTCTTGAGGTGTCCTAGCTAAATGTGTACTCCCTCAATCTATTAAATCAAAAGCAAAAAAATCCTTCGCGTTGCACAGATGCAGGCCTTCACTTTGACCTCACTGCACTCTCAAGGTCAGAACTCAAATATTAATATCACGCAAGAGAATTATCTGTCTCACAAAATAGCTAGACTTTACCGCGTTCGCGGACGATTTAAATTCACACGAGTACCCTCCGTAAGTGCAATTTCAATTTTTGATTCAGCGCGAAAAGTAACACAGTTCTGCCAGTGTTTACATTAGAAAAGGAGACAGGAGGATTCTTGTATGCGCAATTAACGTAGATTAGATAAGTAATTTTATTTAGAAGCTTTTAATTGTTCTCATTATAAAATTTATGGAAAACTAATGTACTGCATGTGCAGTGGTGACCTGGCAGAAAAAGCACTAGCTGTGCGCGAACGTGTCATTTAAATAGAAGCGGAGAAGGGTTAATAATTTGGTGGTAGCAGTGACAGTATTATCAGCATTTTCACAGGTGATAATGTGTGCTTTCCAACAAGCATGCTAGGGTGTGACACAGTGTAACACAGTGTGACACAGTGAAACACAATTCTGTAGTCTAATTGGAACAGATAAGTTACTAGATACGGTCACTAGAGTGCGTAAAAGACTATACGAGTATAACGTAGTAAAAAACGTAGATTCAAATCCGTCTGTAGAAAATCCAAACCCGTAAAGAAGAAGATTCGGATTGATAATTATTTCGCAACAAACAAAAGTATATTATTTTCGAATATGGTAAGTTATTTTTCCTGTATAATTCTTAATAGAAAAATACATTTTAGATAAATCGTGATCTTCACTGACTTTGATGATAAATTATTTCTATTCCTTTATACTAACTCAACCTCTACTATGTATATAACTTTGTTATATAACAACGTTTACATAAAATTGGTTTTACAATTAATTATGGCTCAGCTTAGGAGAAGTTTCACATCAACTGCCTACATATGTTTAATAATTTTTTTTTTATTTTTTCAGCTTTGACTACGATTGCAATATATATTAAATACCTATTTTTATTATACCTTTTAATTTATAAGAATGTCAGCGAATATTTTGACACAGCCCTTTGTTTTATATGTATAGAATAAATACTTTTTTATTTGAAATTACTTACAGAGAATATTCACTGCACGTGAGTATAACTCTTTTTCCCCTTCAAGGAAAACTTCTTTTCCATTAAAACAGGCATGGAATTTTATATTATCTAATGTAGGAATAACATCTTTACAATACCGACAAAAGAATAAACCTACAAATTAATCCGATCAAATACGTACGGATAATGGTTAATCAACGAATTGTTTTTTAGATAAATTATTCCTTAAATAAAAATAATAAATATTGATTACCCTCGAAGAGTTTTGGGTCCGGTACATTATTCCTCCAACACGAAGACATTTTTGTAAAATCTAATTTTCTTCTTAATTTGTGTCTTGGAACACGTGCGTCGTCAACAGTCGTCAAGCAAAGTATAATTTTATTTGGCGCCAATAACAAAGGTATGTCTTATGACAAATTTGCAAGTACCACACTTGAAAAAATAATTTCTTTGCTCGATGTGTTGGCACTATTGACGCCTGACACGGCCAGACACGGCCAAACTCAAGTTTTAGCTGTGTCTGGCAGTGTCGCACTGTGTCTCTCTGTGTCGTAGTTGGAAAGCACCAATGTAGACACTGTGTTACACTGTGTTACACAGTGTCGCCTGTGTCTCTTGTTGGAAAGCACCGAATAGTTTGTATGATATACATATGTGCACATTGTGTGATAACCGTGAATGTAAACTTCCGCGTAAAACATTCTCAGCAAATATGAATTTCTCTTAACAAAGAGGAAGATTGTGAGTCATTTACAATGTAAAAATTCAAATCCCGC
Source organism: Cerceris rybyensis (assembly GCA_910591515.1). Classification (NCBI taxonomy): domain Eukaryota; kingdom Metazoa; phylum Arthropoda; class Insecta; order Hymenoptera; family Crabronidae; genus Cerceris; species Cerceris rybyensis. The sequence continues at coordinate 6,361,372 of OU342800.1, read as the reverse complement.
GCTTTGGTTGAATTGTTTTGTTCAACTTATCGAATAGTGTTCGAATTATTCGGATTGGAGGTTAATTGTCAAACGATGAGGTGAAAACAGTACCTATTTAATAGATATAATTTTCAAAATAGAAAAATGCGGGATTAGCGATCTGAAAAAATGTCCTCCTGCGAGTCTTGTAAAGATCGTCAGGGGAATGAAATCGAAGTTTTAAAGGTATGTAATCTTATACGACTTCTTTAGAAGTTTTGCAAACGTCAATCTTATATGTAATTTCTTTATTATCTAAGCTGAAGTTCAGTACGAGTACACTTCATGGCTCATTGTTAAAGAACAACGTCTAAATATGCGTTAAACAATTGTATATTATTCAACAAATCTTCTTTTTTAGAGTATCTTTGCAGATGAGCTTCGTGATTTGAGGCAAGGAAAAAATAAGAAAAAATGGCAACCATTAGACATTTTAATTACTTTGATGCCACAGAAAGGGATGTCAGGGCCTGCAGAAGTTTATGCACAAATCGATCTTCATGTAATATGCACCGAAAAGTATCCTGATGAGTGTGTATCCTCTTCCTGTAATTTTATATTTTTCCAGCTTACACGTTGATTAATTAGTTAGATAATTTTATTTACAAGTTTATAACTAAATTATTCTGCTGCTATTACAATTTTGTCCCTACTTTCTACACATGCATTTCTTAGAATTTAACCTATTTGTATCCAACTTGAATAACATTGTCTATCATTTGTCATCACAACAGCAATCATGAGAGGAGCATATCATTGTAACATGTACAATAGATGATATGTAATTCATGAAGTTATCTAATTGAAACTGTTAATGTATCCTTTGACAGAGAGTGAATAAAAATAATTTAATTGTTTTACTCAATTGCAGAGTGCCTAATATAGAGCTGACTAACAGTCGTGGGTTGTCACATCAACAGATTGCTGTACTTAATTCTGAACTAGTACATCTGACAAAACAGCTTCAAGGAGAAGTAATGATATTTGAACTGACACAACATGTACAGAAATACCTCCATGAAAACAATAAACCAAGTTATAGCAGTTTTTATGAAGAGATGGTATCGAGGCAACAAGAAAAAATTGAATGTGAAATGCAAGAAAAACGATTAAAAGAAGATAAAGAGAGGCAGGTTAGACATTGCAAATATTTTCAGTGTACATTGTATCTCAATTTACTTTGATTTTGGCATAACACTTTTGCATACCAAATTGACAGCTTAGGAATTATGATTATCAAATTTTTGAGACAGAAAGAGGAGCTTGTATATTTTGATTTAAAATTTCAAGGATATAAATTATTGTTGTATAGAAGGAGTCAATATAATATTATATAAAAGGATAACTTTAATAGGCCAGAGATTAATTATTTTGATTTTAACGACTATAATCATTTCATATTATACCCACAGTTTTGGGAAAATTCCTTAATTAATTTTACATTAATTACAAAAACCATAGGATATCATTCGGTGAAATTAAGGAAAAAATTTATTAGTTTCTACAGGATGAAATTCAAAAACGACAAGAGGCTCTGAAAGCTGAGTTCAGAAATCGCAAAGAATCAATTCGATTGTGCAATGAACAATCTAGTAACCCATCACAATCAATACCATCTTCTCCTCATGAGAGATCAAGAATTTACCCTCGGAGGAGATGCGCTAGTACTTCTGAAAGCTCGGATGGCTCCTTTTGTGAACACAAAGGCACAAAATTACTACATTTCGAATTGAATAAAGGTATTAAAATTGGGAATAGACTTACGTGATATACCCGTCGGATTTTTATTACACTCAATTCGAACTACGTCTGATAGAATTAAAATTTAAACAAAGCTATCCAAATCAGAAACTGTTTAAAGTAGAATTCATAGTTAAACTTAACACTTACCGTGAATTTCTTTAAAGGTGATCGACAGGTACATAGAGGTAAATGTATGGGTCACAGCACAAAAGGATCAGTAGTTTACGCCGGCGTAGACATGGTAACTGGTGAACTTTTTGCTATCAATGAGTGGGCACTCAAAGTTGAGAATAAGATCGATGAAAATAATGTACAGCATGTTGTAAAACAAATAGGAAGTCTTGAACATGAAGTAAATCACCTGCATAAGCTACATCATTCAAATCTTGTACATTACTTAAACATGAAATACATGCAAGACGGCGATACTGTAATTATCTATGTTCTTCAAGAGTTTGTGGTAAGCGCGTAATCCATACGTTCCCGTAAAAAATATATTTGATACATTATTAAATCAAACTATTAAATTTATTGAAGAAAAAAATCAAACGACTGATCGTTTCATGTTAGGTAGGTACGACCTGTTCCTTCTTTCTTGCAAAGAACATTCCTATGGACATTGATATCCTTCGATACGTGGCAACGGGAATTCTATCGGCCTTGACGTATCTCCATGAAAATAATGTGGTGCATAAGGATTTACGTGATACAAGCATCTACATTGATAGTACAGGAACAATTAGAGTCTCCGATTATTCCCTCGACAAGAGATTAGCTGATATTTACCAATCAAGTATGACTGTAAAGCTTGAACAAGATTTTCCAACGATACAAGGGAGAGGTGGAAAGAAAACAGACATCTATCGCTTTGGTGCTCTTATGCTCTCTCTGTTGAAAGGTACCATCGTATCTGGCGACGAAATTGATACAACTGTTATTGCACAGGTACATTTTATACTCATCTTTAATTCGAAAGTATCTGCCAATTGAAACACTTCATCAGTTGCACACTGATTGTTTAGTTACCTTTGTAATCATAATCATATAACATTCATTCATCCTACACTACTAATTCTTTTTAGCCGGATCTTAGAGATTTTTTATCGAAGTGCCTTATCAGCGACGAAAGAAAGCGTTGGTCAGCGGAACAATTGCTCCAGCATACTTTTATAAAAGCACCTCTGGCCCGTGCTATTTCTCCTCCAAAATTATCACGTAGCGACGAAAGGGAAAACCGTGAACCCGAAGAACCTGATACGGATATTCAACAGTATTTGCCTTCATTAGGTGGTCAATCGAGAATTAGAAATGAATTCGAAGTTTTAGAATGGCTTGGTAGAGGTGCCTTCGGTGACGTCCTCAAAGTACGAAATAAGTTAGACGGCGGAATTTATGCTATTAAGAGAATAGAACTTAATCCAAAGAATAAACAACTAAATAGGAAAATTACAAGGGAAGTAAAACTATTGTCGCGCATGAATCATGAAAATGTAGTGAGATATTACAATTCATGGATAGAGAGTGCAATTTTAAGCGATGGGAAGGAGGAAGAGCCAAATGTACCGGCGAAGCCTTTGGAGAAAAGGAATGTGGACCCTCTTAATGTAATTATAACATCCTTTCTTAATTGTTTTACACCTTTATCTTGTATCTGCTAAAGAAATTTCTATAGAATATTGAAGTACACGATGAGAAGCTTTTGAAATTTTTAATTTCAGGATTTCGGCATGGATGATATTGAAAAACAAGCTCCACCGTTGCAAGAAGTCGAGTGGAATGTTTCATATAAGTCTCGAGCGAGCGCTGGTCTTTCAGCCGATAGCGATGACGATAATAGCGATGCATCGAGTGACACTGACAGCGATGAAGACTGTGGGTTTTTGTAAGAAGATAATTATTTTTCGATACTTTATGTGCATCAAATAATTGAACTATGTATTTTTTATGCAAGTTCTATCTGACGCATTTAACACTAGATCTACGGAACCCGTCGAATCCACTCGTTTCTCCTTTTTTTATGAACATTTCTGAAATTGATAGAAAAGCAATATTCATATTATTCAATCCATCGTCTTCCTTTATATCTGATCTTCTTTTTTCCAGCGACTTATTTGATATATTTCATTATAATATATTTAACGCCCGCAAATCTAGTGTTAAAGAAGCTCTTGAATTTTACCAGTCATACGAAAATTCGTCATTGCAGAATGCGGACTTTTCTAAGAACCGATTCTTCTGAAAGTATAGAATTCGAGAAAGACACGAACTGCCAGATCTCAACGTCGCATACAGAAGAGACTGAGAATGGAGGTATAGATGAGCCGGATGCGAAAGAAACACCACGAGAGATTCAATTTATGTACATTCAAATGGAATTCTGTGAAAAAAGTACCCTGCGTACGGCTATCGATGGAGGATTGCACGAAGATAGGGAGCGAGTTTGGAGATTATTTCGTGAAATTATCGAAGGTCTGGCTCACATTCATCAACAGGGCATGATACACAGAGATTTGAAGCCCGTGAATATATTCTTGGATAGCAACGATCATGTTAAGATTGGAGACTTTGGTTTGGCTACTACTAATATTTTATCAACGTTTGCACATACGGTGGATACCGACAAGGAATCTCAAGGCTTTGAAAAAGGTAAATATGATATCGAGTATTTATAAAACCACTAGCACATAATGATAATAAAAGAAATGAAGTACAGTATTACAATTTGTTGTAAAAATAAAGAAAAACTTACTTCTGTAATACAAACACTTTATAGGAGTTAGTTTTGGCAACGAAGAACTGGGGTCCTTAACAGGCCAAGTGGGCACAGCTCTCTACGTTGCCCCAGAACTATCCACGAAAGCAGCAAAAGCAATTTATAATCAAAAAGTTGATATATATAGTCTTGGAATAATATTCTTTGAAATGTGCTACAAACCATTAACAACGGGTATGGAACGTGTGAAGGTTTTATTGAATCTTCGATCCAAAGAAATTTCACTTCCAGTGGAAATACAAGAGCCAGATATGTCTCGACAAATTCATATTTTACGGTAAATTATTTGTTATCATACATATGATAAAATCCTAGATCTAAACTGCTTCGTTTACATTATATTGCAAAATTTCATACTTTCTCTTTGACAGTTGGTTACTAAATCACGATCCAAGTCAACGACCCACCGCTCAGGAACTTCTTTCGTCTGAATATTTACCTCCTCCACGCCTGGAGGAGACCGAGCTTCAAGAAATGATTCGACGTACTCTCTCAAATAGTCAAAGCAAAGCGTACAAGTTCCTTATTTCTTGTTGTTTTTTGCAAGAAGTCTCTCCAGCAGACTATATAACTTACGATATGAGTCTACCTACGCGAGCCTGTATCAATTTAGTTTCCTGGAAGAGATATCAGGAAATGGTAAAAAACAAAGTAACTGAGGTTTTCCGAAAGCATGGAGGCGTTTATTTGGCCACGCCACTTTTAATGCCAAAATCGGGACAGTTCTGTAGCTTCTCGGATTCCAATGTCAAATTTATGACTCGTACTGGAAATATCGTTTGCATTCCTCACGATTTAAGGGCGCCTTTTGCACGATACATCGTCTGGAATAATGTGTCGCACGTTCGGAGGTATGCAATCGAAAGAGTCTTCAGGGAAAAAAAGGTATGATAGTTTCTTTGTTCGAAGAACTACTAGTGTTTCATAAATGTAAGATAGCGTAACATGCTTTATATGTTTTTGATATTCATTTATCACAGGGGCCCATGAGGGTTCAAATAATGGGTTACTGAGAAATACTTTTATGTTTCAGGTTCGTGGATTCCATCCCAGAGAGCTGTATGAGTGTGCTTTTGATATAATAAGTCCCACTCCTGATAATCTTCTTATGGAAGCGGAATTAATATTCATTGCTTGGGAAATTGTTAATGAACTGCCGCAATTGCAAGAACGAAATTTCAGTGTTCGCTTAAATCATACATCCCTTTTAGAAGCTGTATTAATGTACTGTGGAGTCGAGAGGGAAAAGTATCAGGACATTTATTCAATTCTACGTGATGCTCGGGACGGGAAGTTTTCAAAGTTTCAAGTACAGACGCATTTAATTAGTTTATGTTTAACTGATCAGGCTATGGAAACGTTGTTTAATCTGTTTGAAACTGAAAGTTCGGTGGAAAAGATCAGCAGTGTTTTGAAAACGATTACAAAGAGGAAAGGAGAGGCTGCTGTCTTGGCCAAAGATGGACTTAGAGAGATAGAAATTGTGATGGAACATGTCAAGGCTCTTGGTGTAAAGGTATTTTATTTCTGTCAAATAATGAGATAGTTTCAGTTGAAGCTTAACACGTTGACTGTCATGGGAGTTACGATATTAACAAATTTTTTAACATTTTCAGTGGCCGATAACAGTGGTTCCCCTATTGGTTCACAACTTAAATCAACATAGTGGAATAATTTATCATATAACTTGCGAATTGAAAAGACGACGAAGAAAATGTGGAGAGGATGTGATTGCAGCCGGAGGACGTTACGATAAAATGTTATCATCTTTTCGCCAAATTCTTGAACATACAGGAATGGCAAGCAAAGAAACGAAACAGTACGGTGCTGGTATCAGTATATCTTTGGAGAAACTGGTATCAGCTGTTTCCGAGACATCAGAAATCTCCGAAAACAAGTATGGGATCGACGTTGCAGTTTGTTGCATCGGAAATCCTCGCAGGGAAAAAGAAATGATCGATTTATTAAGAGAACTGTGGGGCTTGGGTCTGAAAGTTACAATATTAGATTTGGTATCTTTGGAAGAGATTTTAGAATACTGCCGAGACAACTCGATCAGTCAAGTTGTATTGCTGAAATCTGGGGAAAAAGGTAACATAAGAATACAGAGCTGGGAAAGGGATAGATTTCAGGAAAAAAAGGTGGCCAATCAAGAAGTCGTCGAATTCTTTCAAAGACTGGACAATTCTCTGCCTGTTTTAAATAGATCTGAAAGTAAAATTGGAGCGAATGAATGTTCCCTGAGCAACAATAATCCTGGAAATATTAACATTAATTTCGTGCTGTCCGAAAAAGATAAGCTCTCTGGTAGCGCGAGGAGAAGTTTAAAAAATTCCATGCTTGCACAAATGTCCTCGTATTTGCAGAGGATTACGAATAAAATTCCAATAGAAATATTTGCTATTGGTTTGGAGATGAGTGTCGTCAAAACGATAACCAGTTTTTTGGATATCGACGAGGACGAACAAACATTTTTAAAAAGTATTCAAGTGATTATTGAAAAGTAAGTATACTTTCTCTTTTTATCAAATCATTCTTATTTTAAGTTCATCGTGTAGTAAGTTTCACATGGTCAGTTTTGATATCAACATATTTTTACATCAAGTGATACAGTGGAAGCAAAGAATGTCATTGCAAGTTGCACTTTGATATTTGAAATAACTGGATATCTCAAATTATTTTAATGTTTTAGCTGTCCATAACGTAATTCAGTTTTAATTGGATCGTTGTAAACGTACTGGGAGACTAATGGCAGAATATGTTAACAACAGCGAGTAGTTGCAATTGATTTTTTATTTTTATTTTTTCTAGACACCCAAGGCATAAAAAGTATGTAAAACAGATCTGCGAGGAAATGCGAGAATTGAGAAATGAAAAGACGAGGCCCGTGCTCGTACTATATAGTTTAATGAATAGTCGTTACACGACTCTGCTATAAATAATTTTGTAACTGAACGAATGTTCCTACAACGAAAGCTGTACAAAAAAAGTGTAAAAAAAGATACTTAAAAAGAGAAAGATAAATAACATTTATGTACATGTTATACAATAATAAGGGCGCAAGGTGCGCCGATAATAAAATATTTTTTTTTTACAGAAGTATATAAAATATACACATCTCTTTTTTTAACTTTTTGTACAATTGAGTTATTTGAAAATGAAGTATAAACTTGTATTATTTAAGAGTAATTTACCATTCGTATATACGATTCTATCTTATAAAACTTAAATTACTTAGCTGATCATCCTTTCTCCCCTTGATTTCTTTTTTTCGATTTTACTCATTGCAAGAAAATCGAAAAATATCTGGCATCAGTCATACAGGTTTCCAATAACTAATCAATGAACAGTCGACAGACAAAATAATTTGCTTTCTCAGTGTATCAGACTTATGTAATTTTGGCCTGCGTAAATATTTTATAAAATTTAAAACTGCGATTTCCAAGAGAGGTACTTTTGAATTTGAATTTAAAATTTGAAAATTAATTTATTTTGAATTCGTAATTGGCGCATCACAGGGTTGCGAAGTTGGTAGCAAATGCATTGCACTAATCTTTAATCCAAGTTAACTAACCAATGCTTTCAACATACGAAATAAGTATTAAATACATCATCATAACCTAATACAGCGTAAAAATCTATTAATAATATTTATAACAAGAATAATGAGATTATATTTCTCTCTTGAAATATTACGGTTTCAAATGTTCATAAATTTCATGCTCTCAATTGATTTATCTTATTTCATTCAAATGGACATGAATATATATCATTTTACAAAAGATCAATTTTATTGTAAATAATTTAAAGTTATTGTAATTAAGATATTAATATCTTGAAATACTGCTTATTTTTATATGGATCGAATGGTTGTAATTGATGCATTTGATAAATAAATCTTGTACTTTTTTTGCAAGATATATATTGAAGCTATACGATTTTTCGTAGTATCATTTAAGACATTCTTTTTAACATAAAATGACAATCGATTTGTACACATAAAATATTTTTTTTTAATTCTAAATGAATTTTTATAATGATGAAATTTCGTCGATGTTTATTTATTACAGTACTGCCAATCGCATAGGTGCACGAACAGGAGAAGCTTTTATGGTGCCATTTAACCCAATATAGTTTATTTACTTTGCACAGATATACCTCTCTTTTACACAGATATGATCCTTTTAATATTTTAAGGATATGTTTGATCGTATAATAAGAACTATATATATATCGCATTAATAAAGGTCTATGAAGTTGGTAAATATGATTGGAATTTCTTAACTATACCACACGGTCTCATCTATTATCTGATCTAAACTTGTTATATGTATGATATTCTTATCTAGCAGCTTATCTAAAATTCAATAAGAAACCAAGATAAATAGTAGCAATTTATTTTACTGTCATTAAAAACATTATGGTTCTTTATTTTCTTTTAGGTATTTAATGAGCAGCACAGAAGAATTGCATTGTTGAACTTCTTTATAATATAAGGATCTTTATATGTTTATCTATTGTGTTTGTTTTTAGACTGATCTTTGCATGCAACGCCAGATCATGGATACATTTCCAGCGCAGAGGTATGAGACAAAGATTGAAACTTTTGACACATGCATGATCGATGCTACTAATCAACAGCGAGAAATATCTCAGACAGTAAGCGGACAAACACCTCCTCAAACGGTACAAGTAGACAATCAAGAAAATCATGAAACGTCAGTATTACATCAACAACAGTCTCAACAACAACAGCAACCACAACAGCAGCAGCAACATCAACATGATCAACCTAATCAGATTTCTCCAATTCAATCAAATACTCAACAGAGCATGACGCTTACTCCAATTCGATTACCGGCTATATTAGATGGAGAATTCTTTACTGTAATTAGAGTAGAAGATACCAATGTTACAGTTCGATGTTCACAATGTCAAAAACACTTAAATGGAAACTTAAAGTCTACTGGAAATTTTCTAAGCCACATTAAAGTAAGATATATTTTATTGATGGTTAATTTATGTCATGATTTTAATATATATTCAATGTACATATCTTAATATCACTACAGAGAGTACATCCGTTTATGGTTGATAAAATCAAGTGTAAATCAAACCAAAGAAAACCTGCTATGGTATACATTGATTTATCTGCAGACAAATGCCCAGAAATAGTTAGGACAAAACGGGGATACAGAAAATGTTACAAAACAGTGAGCGCATCGTATATTTTTATTCTCGATTTGTTAATAAAAAACCATAGAAATTTAATGGAAAATACATGAGAACATATTTCTCTAGGAGGAGTGTCAACCTGGTACCGACGAACATTACGACCAGTCAGCCGAATGGGCAGAATCTCCATTAATTCGTAGACGAAAATCTGAAGAACCTGAATCCACTGATCTTTTAAAAATTTCACATAACAATTCATTCGTAATGGAAGACGAATTTGATGCCATTGGACGAAATGTAGCAGCAAAACTCAGAAATATGAGGATAGATCAAAGAATAATTGCTGAAAAGCTATTAAATGACATTCTATTCGAAGCACAACTGGGAAACCTTCACAGAAATTCGAATATACATGTATGAGACGAACATTTTACTTTTCAAGTAATGTCGGTCCACGGTATCTGTGAACGTGAGTGTAACAAAATGAACATGTATAAAGTATATATTTTTTAGTGAATGAATTTCATGCCATTGCTTCAATAGCACATACCATTTTCTTGATGGTAACTTCAAATTGCTTTTTCCGTTAGAATTAATTACTTAGGTACAAATAATGTGATGCATTTCACAGATATATTTTGAGTTCCTTTTATATACATTGTAAAAACGTGCAATTTCGAGTAAATATTTACTCAAACGATGTTGAAGAATGGGTACCAGATTCTATGTCAAATGATTTTAAACGTAGAAACACAGGTTGGAAGATATACATATTTTAATACTTATAAGTATTTGTATAAGTATCTGCAATTATTTCTGTATATAAATATGTAGCATTGTATATATTATATGGTATAAAATATGCAGTTAAGAAAAAACGCTGCCGGACATAGTAACTATATGTAAGTCTTTTTTTTCGACGGAACATTTTTCTATAAATATTGCATAAATATATGTAGCTGTAATTAATAATATTGTACGATAAATATACATTTTACATATTATCTAAGGATTAGTATCAGTCCTTGATAAAAACATTTCTTAGCTTATACTTGCTAAGGAAAAGTATGTCATTTGGAATATTAATCTATCACTGTACATTTTCTTAGTATAACTAAAGTATACAAACTTCTACGAAGTTCGTACTGAACATAAAACAGAACAAATTTGACGATATACTTGGCAATAATGTAAAAGCATTTAGATAGGAATTTTTCATAGCTCAACACATCGTGCGCCGACATTATCAGCCAAGAAATTTGTTATATTTGATAACATTGCCCTTTGGACCAATGTTAAATGTAATTGCATTAAGTAATGCACAATTTCAACGAAATAGCACTGCCTTTTTGTCCACTTTATCGTTTTTCTCAAGACAGAATAGTATGACTAATATTGATCGTTAAAATCTACAGTCACATATTTGAAATCCTGCATTATTGTAGGACCAGCGTATAACGTGTTAACTTCGGAACGCTTAGGTCCTAATTTTACTCCCATGAAATGACTTCAACTGTTCGTCAGCTGCTATAAACTCTACGTTTCTTTGGCTTAAGTAACGCATAGTAAAATATCGTTGATAAAACACAAAGTGCCATACTTACAAAAATTATATAAAACATGTAAGTGTACCAGAATCCATCCCAGTCGGCATTAAAGTACCAAAGTAACGTTAAGGTTGTATTTTGTAACAACACAAAGCCATAGTATGGTAATAACCACTTATCAGCATATTTGAATTTAATTCTATATTCAATTAGGCAGACCATATAAACTAATCCCAACCATAAATTAACAAAGAACGTTATAACGTCGTAATATTTCGCATAGTAAAAGAGATACACTAACATTATTCCATAATGTATACCAAGCACAACGAATAAGGGAGTCGGATAGAATTCGTAAGATACAGTTATGGCAAACACTCTTGCCAGAATAAAAAAGAACCACCAAAGAAACGATAAAAATTTTCCCATAGGATCATCTTCTTCTAAACCTTTCTTTGAGTACCTACGCTTTGGTACTTGTAAACTCTTTGTACTTTCATTTAATTTCTGACTGGATTCCTCAACAGTTACTGACTTTGTAATTGCATTTTGAGCTTCCGAATTCTCTGTAGTATTGCAAATCGAATCTGGCCTTGGAGGTGCAGGGACATCCGGTATAGGCAATGGTGCTACCGTAGTTATTCCACGTAAAGGAGTCGGAGGCGGAGTAGCATGTGCATTTTTTGGCGGTAAGGGTGGCGTTACAGATATCTGACGATCTAAGGAAAGATGAGAATCAGTCTTATATTTGTTTTCAACAGTCCTTGTCGATTCTTTTGACTCTTCTGTCGTCTCATTTGCATTTGTAGTATTTTCCTCTTTTGCGAGGAATTTCAAAGGTGCACTTTCTTCGAGATCATAGAATTCCTAAATGTTAAAATATTATTATTAATACTTCGTTCGCGATAAATAATTATCACGATTGATAGAGAAACATACTTGAATACAATATTTCTTCAACCACATTGCCCATGGCAATTTCCTTCCATTCACGCGCTGACTTTCAAATCTTTGAAACGAGGTAGTCTGAATAGCGATTACCGCGATGGACATCACAATAGACAGTACTTGTACAACCACTGTGAGCGAAGATAACATATCATTATGGTCGTTTACATTTCCATGGTATATGGACATTGCATATGTGACGTAACAAAATACCTGATTGATAAGTACGATTCAATGGTGTTTCGCGAAAAAATAAATGCGTTTGAAAAATAGCTTGTGGTGCAGCTTGAAACCAAGCTTGTAAAAAAAAGTATAATTCTATAGCTGCAGGTGAAGCTGCCACATTCAGTGTTTTTGTCCTTTCTTCTCCGTATAAAATAATGGCGTCTATAGATAACACTATAAGGCCTGCGAATCTGCAAAGGAAATTGTAAATTAAAACAAGGAAATTATTACAGTTATAACTGATTTAAAAAAAAACTTTTGCAATACCTGTAGAGTGCAAAAAATACAAAAACAAAGAGTTGGCAAAGTTGGAGGAAAAACCAGCCAAAGATGCCCTTTGTGAGTTTATCGTCATCGGACATCCACCAATCTGGTCTTGAAACAGTTAGCATGAAGTACGTAATTGCTGGAGCGTACATAAAAGTAATTGTACAGTATCCCCAAATCGGATTGTTTTCTCGAAAATGTTGTATTGCAACTACAGCATCAGCAGAAAAATGAAGTACATATACTATGCAATTAATTAATGTTGGAATCAAAAAGATGAGATATATCTGTTCAGTTGATTTTAAAGGAACTTTCAAGAAGTGTGTCGATTTCTTTCGACAAATCGAATCCAAATTGTTCGCCATCTTCTTTTTTTTTTAAATATTATACATTCATATTCATCTTTCGATTTCTTTTCTTATTTTCGCGGCCCTGCCGCAAAATTAGTGTCGCCGTAATTTCAAAGCTGCCTTACAACCAACTGAAAATAAAATTATGAATAATTTGAATTTCCTACAATTAATACAATTGACATAACTTATTTTCGGGTGTAATTATAAATTTCAAACTTCTTCTCGATTGAAACTAAAGCGGAAAATTATTGACAGTCTGAAATATCGATGTATTGAAACAAGAAATATTTTTATTCTTCCTTATCTCTCAAGATTAAATATGATATCTCTCGATTATCATAATTATCAAGCAGGAAAATATTAATTACAATGCCAACAATTTATAAGTACAATCGAAGTTTCGGAATATCCGTAATTAGTTAATTATTTCAAAAAAAAAAAATAGTCGACACTTAGGCATAGTATGTTCCATTGTTAAACAAAGAAACGAAATTGTTATTAAAATTTGATAAACATTACCTAAATATTGCCAAGAATTTATCACACTCACATGATAAGGTGATATCTTTCCCAGAAATTCGATATTTTTACTGTCATCTTAGACAAAGCACTCGCACTAGATTTAAAAATAACACGCTCATATATTTTTTTACATTATTAATTATACACCATAATAATATTTATAGTTTCAGTGTTTCTTTGTTTTGCAAGAAATACATTTCTTTCATGGAAGACTTATAATTGTGGAACGGGACAGTAAGCACGCTAAAACTTAAGATACGTTTACTTGAATTAAAAGGAGGGAAGGCCCGCGACTATAGCCTGTTCGATTAGTCAGCGTGTAAAATCAGAAAGATAACTCGATGAGATTTCATTCTGTTCTTTCGCGATAAATGTCTTCGTTCATGGACACTATGTCAGTAGTGATTTGCTCCAGAAAGAGGTAATAATTATACAGAGGAGGAGGGAGGTTAAACCTTCCTTTGTGCGCAAGTGAAAGAGTAGCATATGTGTGTGATATGAATAGAGATCCTGAATTGAGCGCGTTTAAGCCTTTTTCATTTATATTAGATTTTAAATAAATTCCTTTATACGATAAATATATTTCTTATAATTTTGGAAATTGAGAACTTTGTAAAAAACATAACGAAGATGCATGTTTTTCGGCATGGATTCAACACAAATCGAAAGTGACATACGTTGTTTGATAGGAATAAAATGAATTGAGATATATGGGTATTTTAAACAAACACTACTTGTATTTTGATCAATTTATTTAGTTATAAAATTTGTATCGAATGTAAATTAAATTTTAATTTTGCATTTGTTTATTGTTCGATTCGTTGGTATCTGCAGGTTGTAAGTCAGCTAAAAATGCATTATATTGCTCCATGATATTCATATCTGCAGGAATTTTTGATTTTGCATCGAATTCTGGACCGACAGACCATAATGTTTCTAAATCATACTCGAATCTGGCTCTTCTTGAAAAAATATGTAGTGCAATGTTTCCTGCAAAGGCACAGAAAGAGATTTTTGTTTAACTAAAATTAATATCAGATTTAAAGATATACAAAATGTATACCTAAATCCAATGCTATCCAATCTTCTGACTTCTTCCCTTCAATTCTAGGTACACTATCGCCTTTGTGCCTTTTTAATTTAAATACTCTACGTACAAATTGAGCTAGGGCTTGCATGTGCCTCTGTGATTTGCCCGTTGCTACAACTATGTAATCGACATATGCATATTCGGCAGGTACAGATGCTACAAAAATGTCTTTGGCTTTGTCCCTTTTCAATAGTGCAACAAGATCTTCGATTTCAAATACGCCAGCTTTACCACCTAATAAATTTCATTAATTTCACCCTTGATAAATTGTATTTCCTTCTACTTTGAGATACTTTGTACAAAAATTCTTCTGCTATAGCATGTAACATTTGAGATAATGCATTTACTCACGTTCTAAATTCAATCCTTCATAAGGATCATGATATTCTTCATTAATATCTAACTCCGCCTTGTTGATCCTCTGCTGTTCTTCATTTACATCGAAAATAACTCGTGAATCTTTATCATCGAAAATCTTATACTTGGTATCGATCGACAAAGGGAGGTTAGGTTTAACATTTTTCTTCAAATCTTCATCACCACCGGTTTCTTTTTTAATTTCAGTGGAAAATTCTTTACTTTGAGTCAGTTGAAAATGTGTGACTGCACTATTTTTACATGAGTTTAAATACTTACAAAGTAATTGTTTTCTCTGATAAAAATTTGCTAACACACTGTTCCTCATGTTTGCTTATCAAAATTAAGGTTATGTTTACGAATACAGTCTTTGAACGGACTTAAAATAGTTATGCCTATGATAAGAACATTTTTCTGTAGTAGACACGTGTTTTTCATTAGAAACACATTTATGTGTAAGTATAATATATATCGAACGATTTTCAATAAGCTTAAGACCAATTTTGTTAGGTTTTATATAAATAAAGGGTGACTCAGGTTTTATGGTGTTTTAGATAATTATTTTATTAAACCCGTTCGGACACGTACAGTTATAAAATTTTTACTCTCTGTTTGAAAAACGCTTTTGTATTGTACATTGAAGGCAATCAAGAATTAACATAATTCAACTTGCTGGTACAGCTCTTCGAAGATGTTGTTGGAAATGTTATTTCTACAGCTGTAACAAGCAATTATAACAAATATTAATAAAATAGAAGTAGAAGTTAATGAATATTCATTAAGATACTACATCAAAGTCATTTTCAATTTGCTATTGCAAACGTAATAGAAAAAGTTCTATGTTCTGAATGTTTATTTACGTGTTAACACTTGATTTACTTACAGAGATGTAAAAATTTACTTGGACCTCGCACGCATCTTCCTCCTTTTGCGCTTTAGCCTGCGCATTCGCTTCTTTCGCCACTAGGGATGAAAAATACGGTTAACCTCTTCGAATCGTTAACATTTAATTCAAATACGTTATTTTTTAAAAAATTTATAAATTCTATGCATTTAAATCTCGTAATATTACTTATTGAAGAACTAAAAGTATTAAAAAATCAGACATCCTTCGCGTATGACAATAACGTATATATTGCGTTACATGCGATGTGTACTTTGGTTAAGAAACGTACGTGCGGTATGCGAAAAAAATATTTAATTCAATTTTTATAAAGAAATAAAGAAATTGATTGCAAACACCGGGAATAGCTCACCTTCGCTCTCATTTCTGCGGGTTAGAGATTTCTAGATCGCTCTAGAATATCTCGATTTCTGCGGATTTCTGATCCGCCGTCTCCTTCGGCTTCTACGACCAATATGGAAGAGACCCGCTCGTTTATGTCCGATCTCCCGGAAATCTACAATCTGCAGTTCAGCCGAAAAACTGCAGAGGGCTGCCGGATCGTAATATGCGCGTGCATTTAATCAAATTATCTGTAAATTAAAAAAAATTACACACTTATAATAACAGTTATAACCATAATAATTACAGCCCGCAAAAAATAGTTAATTAATGTTACTTCTGAATTAAAATATAACTCAATTTCCATGTAATTACATAGAACTTCCTGTACCCTGTTTAAAAACGATATTAAATTTCCCGCGAAAATCTAAAATCATCTGATTCGTGTCCACGTATCTACAGTTTCCCGCGTTTAAAGTGCTTTCCCGCGAAAAATCACCACAAGTGTCACTTGTTGCGTAGCATTTCATTACTTTTGTATACGATAAACCAAAAGAACATTAAAAGACGCAACGTTTTAGTAAAGTATCATTAATAAAGTGCTGCTTAGAATTCGTATTGCAAAACGTTTTCGAGCAGTAATTACAAAAACAAAAGAATCCTGCTGTAGGTTAAACTTCGCTGACTCAGAAAGGATTGGGGTGTCACGTTTCAACCGTTATTTTAGGGGGTGGAAAAGGATTTACGTAAAGGAAGCTGACATTTCGTAGACATTAATTGTTTGAGTTTTACTGTGATCAGAAATATGACGAGCATACAGACAACAATTCCTTTCAATATACGAAAAAAGTGTTCATTTTATGGGACTAAGGACAACGTTTTGAAACAGAATTTTAATAATGCAACTGTGAGAAATAGTGCATGCAAAGAGACATCGACGGTGAAGAAATTAGTTACATTGAGTAGCAGTGAATCGGAATCAGATTCAGATGTGGAAAATACATTGGCGGAAAATGGAAAAGCTTGTAAAAGTCCGGCTGTCGGAACGCCGAGACGGGTACGAAAGTTCAGTGATTCCGAAGGTATTTAACGTAATAAATGTAATAAATGAAATGTTTTACTCACAGTGATTGTTTTAACGTTCAATGGAAATTAATATTAATTTGTATACAATATCATGACAAATTTTCTGTTCTTGTTTTAGGACAAAATGGCTTCAGTCCTCCAAAACAAAAGAAGACTGAAAAATCAGCAATTTCTTCACCTCCAACACCCTCTACACTTTTAGATAAATTATGTTTATTGTCATCTCCTGAGAAGGAGGAAAAATTTACCCCTAAAAAATTATTTCCTGGGGATAAATATCACAGTGCTCGTAAAGCATTACATAGTTCTGTGCCTGAGAATTTACCTGGGAGGGAGAGCGAATTAGCAAATTTACAAGAGTACCTGGAGAAACATTTAAAAGATGGAACATCGAGTTCCTTGTATATCTCAGGACCCCCAGGAACTGGGAAAACTGCATGTCTATCCAAGCTTATGTTAGAACCACAGTTTAAGTCACATTTCAAAGTTGTTTATGTTAATTGCACGACCATGAAATCTGCAGCTACAATTTATAGCAAAATTATTCAAGAATTGGGCTTACCCATACCAAAAAATGGAAAAAACAGTAAAATGTTGATTGAGAAGTATCTAAAGACTAAGCACAAAATGTTGTTGCTAGTTCTAGACGAAATTGACCAATTAGAAAGTAAAAAGCAGTCAGTATTATATTCCATTTTTGAATGGCCATCCATACCAGATTCGAAATTAATTTTAGTAGGTATTGCCAATGCCTTGGATTTGACAGACAGAATATTGCCTAGGCTACAAGCCAGGTGTGAATTAAAACCAAAGTTAATGCACTTTTCTCCTTACACGAGACAACAGATAGTTAACATAATATCTACAAGATTAAAAGATGCAAAGGTATCCGATCTTTTTACCGGTACCGCAGTACAAATGTTAGCTGGAAAGGTTGCTGCTGTTTCAGGAGACATTAGGAGAGCATTAGATATTAGCAGAAGAGTAGTGGAACTTGCAGAATCACAAAAATCTGTACAAGTTCTACAACCTACAAATGATAATGGTATGTTGAAATAGATCGAAAAAACATGGTATGGTAATTTGTAAAATAATTATCTTTATAACAATAAAATCTTTCTTTTAGAAATAAATACTTGCACACCAAAAAGTCAACCAGCTGTAATAGACAAAGCAGTTGATCTTAAGGAAGTTATAACAGTCTTGAACGGCGTTTATGGCGGTTCGCAAAATATCGAGAAAGAAGAAAGTTCCTTTCCCCTGCAACAAAAATTATTGTTATGCTCGTTGCTGCTAATTTTAAACAAAGGACGACATAAAGATGTAACAGTAGGGAAAGTAAGTTAACACGATAGCATTACCGAACAGTTCCTTATTAGCAATATATAATTATTCTTTCATATTTCAGTTGCACGAAGTGTACAAAAAAGTTTGCAAAAAACGCAACATTCATTCCGTCGATGTTTCTGAATTTGTGAGCTTATGTACGCTGATAGAAACGAGGGGAATTTTAAGGATGTCTGTTAAAAAGGAGCCTCGATTATCAAAAATCAACTTGGAATGGGACCAAGAAGAATTAGACGTGGCCTTACGGGATAAGAATATGATGGCTGAAATAATGAACGATGTTAGTTGTTTGTAAAGAAAATTTTTATTGTTCGAAGGATATAACATTATTTCTATATTAGAAAATGAGGCAGGCTATATTTTTTTAAACAGATGCAACTGCACTTTTAAAGTAGCATGCGAATTATACCTATTTAATTCAGTTTTTTTTATACATATATATATATATACACGCATGATTATAAAAAGAAATGTTTTGTTTGTTAATGAACGAATTTGTTTGTCTACTGGATCGTTTGACGCGCTACATATTTTGTATGGAAGTTTTACGATGTATAAGAACTGACTCTAGAAACAGATTACAAATAATTACGTCGTTTCTTATTAAAAACTTAATTTGAAAAATCCCTGGTTATTTGTAATTTGAAATAAACACTTACCTATATATCGCTTTATCCTCGTTACGTATATATTTTTGCGGTTTTCTCATGCAAAGAAATTAAGTTTCAAAGCATGCGCGTTCTGATGAAGTAAATTCACCGAAACTGCCATCTGCTGGCTAGCGTTAAAATTTCATGAAATCGCTTTTCATTATTGTGTTTTCTCCGGCTTCTTCTTGGTGCAGAGAACGATTTTAATAATGTCTTCGTTGCTTGCGCCCGAAATTCCTCCCCCTGGATTTTCTTTTGATCTTTGTCAGAGGTGATGCACTTTAAATTCTATTAATTAATAAGAACCGTACGATCATTAGATGTATTTGTTAACTCGTCAATGATCTATCGGAGTTTATAACCTCTGTATGGCTAATATTGCTGTGTCACTTTTAATATTCATGTTATTTTATAAATGTTACATCGAAAATTTATTGCCGAATAGTTGCACAATTAAGTGGAACATATACGAGAATACGAATTAACCGATAATATTCTTACAGGAATAATTTCTTAGTTAAGAAAGGCTTCCAAGCACCAAAAGCCGTTAAGACAGGTACAACAATTGCTGGAATTATTTACAAGGATGGAGTTGTTCTTGGAGGTGATACAAGATCAACGGAAGACACCATTGTTGCTGACAAGAATTGCAGCAAAATTCACTACTTAGCGCAGAACATGTAGTAAGTATACCAACAAAAGGTATTATCATCATTACTATGCTATTTATAATATCAGAGATAACATGAATGATTTCTTTATTGTTTTCTAGCTGCTGTGGAGCAGGAACAGCTGCAGATACTGAAATGACTACTCAAATGATATCCAGTCAATTGGAATTACATCGTTTAAATACTAGTCGTACAGTGCCAGTTTGCACTGCCAATGCAATGATTAAACAATTACTATTTCGTTATCAAGGTCATATTGGAGCAGCTTTGATATTAGGTGGAGTGGACTTAGATGGTCCACATTTATATTGCATTTATCCGCATGGATCAACCGATAGACAGATGTATACCAGTATGGGTACAGGATCATTAGCTGCAATGGCTGTATTTGAAAGTAGATGGAAACCCAATATGTCGGTAAGATATGTTGCTTGTTTTTATCTAGCATGTTATAAGTCTTATTGTCATTAATTCTTGGCGTTGGATTTTTTTTTTAGGAGGAGGAAGCTAAAGCATTGGTAGCGGACGGTATCCGCGCTGGTGTATTTAACGATTTGGCTTCTGGTTCTAACATTGACCTGTGTGTTATTCGTAAGGGTTCTGTAGATTATTTGCGGCCTTACGATTTAGCTAATGTGAAGGGACAACGTCAGATAGCTTACAAGTACAAGCACGGTACAACTGCCGTTCTTAATAAAACTGTTCACCCTATAATCATAGAGCAGGAGAGCGTTCGCCGAATCGAAGCAGAACCAATGGATACGTCGTCTTGAAGTGCTGTATTGTTTTAAACTTAAATCGAAGATTTTGCAACGGATATATGAATCTTGAAATACAATTAATAAAATGATAACATTTTACTTCTGTGCTCTTGCAAACAATAAATTTAATATTAAGCAATGAACAAAATACAAGAAGAATATTTCATACGATATCGTTTCTTCACGAAGTACTACGCTTTCTAGCGAAAATAGATGCTATTGTACAAAAATATCATGGTTATATCTTTAATGGAAAATTCATAATTAAAAGAGACCCGCAGATTGCTTTAGCCTTTGTCTCTTCCAGGCCGGAAGTTTTACAAATTCGTCCGGCTCCATCTTAAAGATTGCAATGAAATTATCGAAAGTAAGATGCATCTCTTTGCGAGAAACATCGACGCCGGGAGGTAAATTCTCCGGCTCGTTTTTTAACAACGAGAGAGGATATTTGACGTAATTATCAAAAATGCCCGATGGCTTTGACGGTGTTTGTATTTTTGTCAGAGGTTCTTTGTCCTGCAAAAGCGTGCAAAACGTTTCGAACGACTTATAATCACGTAGTAAATTGTGATTCCAATTCTCAAACAATCCAATAAACGTCGGTGGTTCTAGCCCTGAAACAAAGAAAAATGCAATGAGATACCACATAAACTTACGCTGTATTTGAAAAGTACTGATAATCAAATATTTAACAGTACCTTGTTTAATTATAGAAATGATCGTATTTCGATCTCGACTGGCAGGATGAGTATATAAAAATATCATTGCATCTTGCAAGCAATCCTTTAAAGATTTTGGAGCGGACCATTTCCCGATCCAAATCCATATCACATTACCAGCATCCAACAGCCAAATCGCCTCTGGAATAAGTGAACATTGGCCAAATCCAAGAACCTCTTCGCCAACAAATGTATCACCTTCTGTTCGACACTGGTACAAGTGTTTTTCAAGTTCCTCTCCAACGTCGATAGTTTCAGAACTATAAGCACCTTTGCCTGCAAAATACCATTTATTTCAAAAGCTACACGAGAATTGAAACTCTTAATGAGAGAAGAAAAATTCATACCTCCCAGAGCTGCCCAAAAGTCAGCATCTTCTTTGTTTTCTGTGACGAGGGGTGCGTTCTTTGGTGCGAGTCTTCTAGAAGCCTGTCTCGCATCCCCTGTACTTCTACCACCACACCATACCATAGGCATATCAGAGAAAAGAATGAAAACTCCGCTAGAATCTAAACTACTGGATCTCAAAGGACGTTCGACTGCTTTCGATGTGTACGGGGTAGAACCAAATACACGAACGAAATATTTCTCAGGCACTGTAACAATAATTTGATGCCTGCTAAATTCAATTATTCCAAAAGTATCATTGTTATATCTTACACGTATCACGATGTCGTCCAGCAAGTATCTTCAATTTTCCATCATATATTTGAAGCAAGTGAGGTGGTTCTCTTCCTTGACTGGCTTTTACCAACTGACCGGAAGTTTCTTCTGCTAAACGGCAAGCCGCCTCCAGGGAAGCCTCTCGATCTACTTTTACCGAATGAACTCCTTCCCAGCAATAAATCTGTAACGTTACTCTTTCTTCATCCACGCGCTGTGGTAAAAGTTGCTACGATGTTTAGCAGAAACTCTGAATTGTCAACAAAATGAATAAACTACTCAGCAATGTCTACAAAGAAACGAATGAAGAGAGGCACAATCCAGCACAGAGTTTTAAAAACTCTCTCCCGAGAGATTTTCAAATTTAAGGTATTAATTTCACTAGTACAATCTGTTAAATGTAATTATCGCTATATAAGAGTTACAAAAATGAGAAGCTGTAGAAATGAATATCCAACGTACGATAGTTCGACATCTGCGACCTTGACCGTACTTGTAGCACATCACGTAACAGGCCTCCGCGTAGTAAATGCCCTTGTCCTCTATCTGTACCATTCCATCCTTCGAGTTCACCCTCCAGAGAGTCCTCTCGCCTGAACCATCATCCACCAGCTGGCATTCTGCAGCCATACGAGGTCTTTCGTTCATGTAATCAGGCTCAAAATTCGGTGGCAATGTAAGAGGCCTTGATTTCGAAGGTTCCCACCCTCTCAACAGGGTCTTCATCTCCGTAGGTTCATGAGTCTCCAAGGCTCTCCCCACGGAGACACCTCCACTATAATTCTTCTTCTTAACGAAACCACGAGCGTTTCTTACAGCTTCTAATTTCTCACGAGCATTCACGTCTCTTCCGACCCATGCCCAAACACCTGCTTCACCGCGGTCAATCAAATAAACCGATTCCGAGGTGAGATCTGACTTTAGAATCGGCCCTGATTTTAATTCTGCAACTTTGTATTTGCCAGATTGCTCGCTGCATCTGTACAATTTCACTGGGCTCGGTATGTTAACGCGACGTGGACGATCGGGTTGGACCATTCTGGTAGATGGATCCAAAACACTGGCAAAAAGTTGTCTATCTGCGTTTGGTAATGTTTGCTCATAACCATCTTCGACGATGATCACACGTCCGTTGTTATTCTCTTTTCGTGTTTCGAGAATGGTCACTGCGTGTCGTTTGTGCAGTGGTTCTGCCGACGAACCCAGCCAGAGGAAGACAACACCTCTGTTTGGAGGATGGAATTGATTTGTTAGAGCTATTGTCGTCTTGTTCTTGAATTGCTATGATTATTTTAGAAAGGATCGATAGTTCTACGTGGTTGTGACATGCAGTTGACCCTTCTATAACGTGGTTAGTTCGTACCGCGTTATAGGAGGGTTGATTGTAGTGTAGGTCAAATTAATTCGCACTACGTTATATGAGGGTTGTAGCAATTTTCGTTTTGCGTTATGATAGTACCGCGTTATAATAGTGCCGCGTTGCAAGAGCATTGCGTTATGATAGTATCGCGTTTTGATAGTAACGCGTTATGATAGTACCGCATTCTAATAGTACCGTGTTATGATTATACCGCTTTATGATAGTACCACGTTCTGATAGTGTCGCGTTGTGATAGTACGGCGTTCTAATAATACCGCGTTATGATAGTATCGCGTTTTGATAGTAACGCGTTATGATAGTACCGCATTCTAATAGTACCGTGTTATGATTATACCGCTTTATGATAGTACCACGTTCTGATAGTGTCGCGTTGTGATAGTACGGCGTTCTAATAATACCGCGTTATGATAGTATCGCGTTTTGATAGTAACGCGTTATGATAGTGCCGCGTTGTAAGAGCACCACGCTAAGATAGTAACGTGTTATAATAATACCGCGTTCTGATAGTACGGCGTTCTGATAGTACAGCGTTCTGATAGTACCGCGTTTTAATAGTACCGCGTTAAGATAGTAACGTGTTATAATAAACCGGTTTATGATAGTATCTCATTTTGATAGTAACGCGTTATGACAGTACCGCGTTGTAAGAGCACCACGTTAAGATAGTAACGTGTTATAAGAATACCGCGTTATGATAGTGCCGCATTCTAATAGTACCTCGTTCTGATAATATCGCGTTTTGATAGTACCGCGTTATGATCGCACCGCATTGTAATAGTACTGCGTTATGATAGTTTCGCGTAATAATGTTATGATGTTATAAGATCACAGCGTTATAAGAGAACGGCGTTATAGGAGGGTTGTCTGTAATACAAATCAGATTAATTCGCGTCATATTATACGGAAACAGCGTTATAAAATGGTTGATTGTATCAACTTTTGAACTATCTATAGCTAAGCAGTTACGGTGTTTTTTGAGAGAATGAAGAATCTGTCGAGTTCCATTGACAGGAAAAATTTGCCAATATAATTCAGACACTTATTTCCCACATCTAAACGCTTGGAAATAATCGACGATAGTCCAAATCTTAATGAAGCATCGGTTTCTGTTATACTCGAAGTAGCTTCGTGTCTACCATTAATTAGCTTTACATTGTCTATTCTGAATACATCGGTACATAGTTAAAATTAAGTACTTATTAAATCAGAACGTTAATGGTGCTATAAGGAAATTATTACGCCTCGTGGTACGTACTTGGATAGTAGATCTACAAGGATAACATCCCGTGAGCTAAAGTGCTCCCAATGAACCTTCTCGAGTTCCGTTAAGATCGGAATCGCTACACCAGTTACTCGGTGCAAAGTGCAGGTCGGCATTTCGAAATGGAAATTCTCGATAACGAGACGCTGTCGAAAATAAGCCAAGAATCTTGGACTTTCACGGCCCTGGGCTTCCCTCAGGAGAATCATCGCGGATACTTGAGAATCCAATTCGGCCGCTCGAAGAGCAGCTGCGCCGGAAACCGTCGAGTCGCAGGCGGAACCAATCCAGAAGTGGATGGCACGGACTACCGGGGCGGATTTTAAGTCCTTTATCTGACTCATTAATTTATATTTCAATTAGTACAAATTACAATTCGCCATATTACATCTAACTGCTCTTACTGGAGGGTAATGTGCAATTATAACTTGATATTTCATTTTATTCTAATTTCATTCAGAAGAAACTTCTTTTTAAGGAATAGAGAAGTCAATTTTCTTAACACCAGGTCTACCGCAATTAAATCTATTGTAATTTAATGAATTAAATAAGTAGGTACTTTGGAAAAAGAGGAATCAATAGGTGAAAAAGATGTTTGATTAGATAATCTGTGTTTTATAAGATCACCTTAGAATATCTGCTCTATGACTCTTCTAGAGATTTTGAGAATTATTGTAAAAATTTGTGAACCAGTAATTCTTATTTGTGTGGTAGTTCCAGTGTTAAATTCGAGGAGATAGCTTTATACATCTTTGAATTTATCCAGAGTGATTTGTTGTAGGGGAAAGTTCTTTAATTTCTATCATCATCTAATTTAGGATGTCTGTGATCCAAATAGAGAAACAGGTTTTTTAAATTATAGCTGACGCTACTTTCAAAATATTTTTTGCATTGAAACATGCAGTGTTTGAAATTCTTTGAATATTTGTATGTGTTTGTTATAATGTTAAAAGTGTTCTTAATTTTTTTTTCACCCGGAACTATGGACACATCTTCGATTAATGGTGATGCTGTCTTACGTGATCCTATACGGAGAACTTTCCCCTGCTCGTTATATAATTCAAAGACCCAACAACGTAGAGGGTGTCAAGATTGCTACGCAAGAGGGAAATTAGTTGCAACGTTTCTTTAATTAAGTAGTCTAATTTATAATGACTTTTCTCGAAACTTTACCGGCATTCCAGGATACGGTAGCGTGCCGTCTTTCGGTGACACCGTGTAGATAATGTATGCGAACTCCGAGAGGAAATATCCCATATTGCTTCCTGTGACGGCTACAGCTTTCAAGCCCTATTGCACAAAGACAACAATTAATTCGTTTCGTACTTTCACTTCTATCAATCGTTGGTATTTCGAGAAAATTGCACGCCACATATTTTCAAATCCTCTAGTTTGATAATTAACGCAATCGCCTTTTCTTCGTTCCGTGTCTCTTTTCGTATGGACAATAGAAATAGTTTAACACCTTGAATTATTTCACTAGTTTTATTATTTCTATTGATGTGAGACTTTTTCTATTAAATTCATATTTTTATAAAGCAGAATCTTTAACACTAGATTTACCAAGCCAGT
Source organism: Cerceris rybyensis (assembly GCA_910591515.1). NCBI lineage: Eukaryota > Metazoa > Arthropoda > Insecta > Hymenoptera > Crabronidae > Cerceris > Cerceris rybyensis. Next base: position 6,335,015 of record OU342800.1, on the reverse strand, counting down.
CAAAATGACTGGTGCACAATTTTTTCCAAAAATTCTACGGGTTTATGAGAGAGACGTAGAATAAATATTCTTCGTCCATCGTATAAAACATAAATTACCGAATCTATCAACTTTTCCACGTCTTAATTCTCCTTACTTTAAGGTACATATTTAACATATTTAAATATAGTAGATTTCACGCTGGTAAATCTAGTGTTAAAGATACAGATAGGTAGATTTTCCGCAGACCTCGATCTTGTTAATGTCGATATTTAAATATCCAGTATGTCCAAGAATTCGTAACTATTATAATTTAACACGTTCAACGCTACCGATATTTCGCTAGTTTCATCTTTTTACTGATGTGAAACTTTTTCTATTAAATTCATAACTCTAAAAAGTAGAAACTTTAAGTATATAGGTAAATAGATATTCGGAAGACCTTTATCTCTTTAACGCCGATATTTCAATATTCAGCATGTCCAAGAAATCATGGTAGTCAAAGTGTTAAGTAATAAACTCTTGTTATAGAAGCATATTTATAATATTGTCAATATCTTTAATTGACAATTTAAAAAAAAACATTTAGCATCTATAAAAAAAAACATTAAAAACGTGTTTTTTTACATTCTCCGATGCAGAAGGAGGGCGATCGTGCTAGTTGGTAATTTTCGATCAGATTTCTGTGAAACCCCTTGACAGTCCAATGACTAATGACAATTTGCACTTGCATTATTGCAATATTAGAACTTGAAGGAATAATAGGAAGATATTGTGCAATAATAGAATCGATTTTAAATATTACCTCGATTTTCCATACTCGAAAAGTTGTGCTGTTCTTCGGTATATTCTTAAAGATCTCGCCGTTGAAGTCATCGGAACGGCAGCTTCTGTCGTCCTGCGTGATAATACCGGAAGTCTGTAAAGTATCTGTCACAATCGACGACATGTTCTCGACGAAAACTCGAAAGAGGACCGTAACGAACTCTCCGTCGTTTTTTTTTATCTCTGTTTCCACTTGGACTTTTATTGCCCCGTTTTAAACCTCCATTGATTTCCCAACAATTTAAAACTCCACTTCCGGGCGTCGACGATTCCAGCGTTATCGCAAGAGATTACTTCGATTCACGTACAATCGATCAACCTCGCGAAAAGCAACCAGGATATTGGAATTGCTATTGAAAAATTCGAAACAATTCCCCGAACAATCTAACCGGCGAAAAATTCTCACAGAAAATACACAAATACCCTGAACAATTCTCACGTTACAGTTTCACGGCACTTATATTCCTTTGAGTTCACGAAAAATCACTTTTCGTCAAAATATCCGTCTCCGACTTTATTCTTCTCACGCTTTCTCCTCGCCCGAGTTACGATATCTGTTCTATCTTTGTTCTAACTGATCGTTCGTCGATCGTTTTATTAAGTTTTACACCGTTTTCCTTCGTTTTTGTCGAGTTTACCAAAATATTCCGAATCTCGTGGGTGCTTTGGAGAAAATAGCACAAATTCTGTTTTCTGTTACTTTCGTATTTTGAGTTGAATAAGAAGCGGATCTATCGATCCTATCTGATCGCTCTTATTCACACCACGGGCGAATGTGTGCCCGCGAATTTCGCAACCTGGAGAAACACGATCGGTGCTCGCACACGACGGTTGCCGGCAGAAAACTGGGGTATGGGAACTCATGAGAGCGAGGTCCTCCGGAGGACTTAATCACGCTCACAGGTGATCCGACCAATTGCATGTACGTTTACGCACGCAAGCCTTACTTTGAACAATACCTGCACGGTTCATGCGACGAGGAAGGCACATAGGTTTTTTTCCTTGGGTTTTTGGATTTTAACTCCTTGGCGTACAATGAATGAGTGATAGGGTAAATGCAGTAGGTTTAGGAAAAACTTTTAATCACTTATATTTCAACCCTTTGCGATCTGAATTATTATACTAATTTTTCGTTAGATAAGGAAATATAGGGTTGGGAGATTAGCCACTGTTGAGAATTTATTTTGATTTAATAATAGTTGCAATTGTTGCACGGTTCATGCGGTGAGGAAGGCACATAGGTTTTTTCCCTTGGGTTTTTGTATTTTAACTCCTTGGCGTACAATGAATGAGTGATAGGGTAAATGCAGTAGCTGGTTTTGAAGTTTTGGAAAAAGTTTTAATCATTTATATTTTAACCCTTTGTGCTCTGAATTATTTTACTAATTTTTTGTTAGAAAGGAAATATAGTGTTGGGAGATTGTCCACTGTTGAGTATTTATTTTGGTTTAATAATAGTTAGAATTGTTGCACGGTTCATGCGGTGAGGAAGGCACATAGGTTTTTTTCCTTGGGTTTTTGGATTTTAACTTCTTGGCGTACAATGAATGAGTGACGGAGTAAATGCTGCAGGTGGGTTTGTAGTTTAGGAAAAACTTGTAATCACTTATAATTTAACCTTTGTGCTCTGAATTATTTTACTAACTTTTTGTTAGGTACAGGAAATATAGGGTTGGGAGATTGTCCACTGTTGAGAATTTATTTTGATTTAATTGTAGCTAGAATTGTAGGTACCGTGGGATATTTATGTTAAGATGTAAAATTATTGTCGATTTTGAAAAGTCGATGAGTAATAATTGATACGTTAAGTGCCATAGAAAGCTGCGTCGACTGTAGATCGACATAATAGTGCAAAGGGTTGATATGATAGAAATATTTCGACTGATTGGCTCTACTAATTGGGAGACTCAGACTTGAATTTTGGATGTGTCTCAATATTTTAGGCTCATTTTAGGTGGATTTAGACTCACTCAGTAACCATGATCGTGTGATAATTTGGGAAAAATTTGCGTAGAAGTGACGGGAATTTGAGTTTGGCTCCAATTGGAAAACTCACAGTTGAATTTTGGATGTATCTTAATATTTTAGGCTCACAATCAGCGTAGGTGGATTTAGACTCAGTCAGTCACTGTGATAGAATGATACTTTGGAAGAAATCTTCGTTTTGAGTTTGGCTCTACTAACTGAGAGTCTCAGACTTGAATTTTGGATGTATCATTTTATCTTAGAATCACTTTAGATACATATCGTTTACATTTAGAAACATTGACTGTAATGAATCGAAGGATAATTTAAGAAAAATATTCACAGAGGTGATGGAAATTTGAATTTGACTCTACTCTATCTCCCTCTACAAATGGGGTGTCACTGGTTCACATTTTAGATGTACCATAATATTTTTAATTTCTTCCACTTAAATTTGATTTTCCACTTATTAGAAGTCCAAGTCTTTAAATCCATATCATAGTTTCTCTCCTCTGCTACAGTGTTTAGACAATTACCAGGTACTTAATATCAACGTATCTTCATTCAAACGACTATAATCAAACGAAACAGACAGAGAAAGTTTGTCCAACGTCACCGGAAGACATCACTACTCAAAGACATATAATTTGCTCCTCTGACTTCAAACAAGACAAAAACAAAATACTCCAATTCACTTTTCGAACTTTGACTCTAAAAAAAAAATAAATCTTTTCTTCGCTCTACATCCGCCTACATCCACATTCCACCGTGTTAAAATAAAAAATAAAGGACAAAGATTGCACAGCGCGCCTAAACACGATCGGTTGCAAAGAAATCACAGTGGAACGGCTTAATTACAGTACACTTTCCCAGGCATAATTGTCCACGTCTGTTCTACATACAAATACATCCCGTCGCGAGTGACGTAACGTAGAATTACTCGGCTACATATCGGCACGAGCCCGTTAATGTTCCTGCAACGGGAGGTATAGAAGTAAATAGAAGTGCAACGATCGCACGTACACGCTTTCAATTCTATTGTCTTTGCAGGACGTATTTGCATTCATTCATACCCACGCCCTGTACATCGGACAGACTTTATATACTCATACTTGTACAGTTCTCCATGGGTTGCAAGTGCACTCGTCTACACGTGCCGCTTAAGCGTCGTTCGCGACGATCATTTGCGGCAGGAAGTGGTGACTGCACTTGCTGCACGCCCACTCCGTCGTGCACGGCGATCTTCCGCGGAGAGTTTCGCGAAGAGGTGAAAATTCGCGTTCGCTCGACCTCGAAGAGTTTCACGCAATTATTACCGAGCGATATCCCTGTGTTTCTTCTTTTCTTTTCCCTCTTTCTTTTCTAGCCTTTTTGAGTTTAAACGATACGGTTAGTTTGATTGGTTTAGACTTTTTAAGTAAAAATTATCGAGGATATTAGATATTAATTAATAGTCGAGGAAAAAGGTTGTAAAGGTGAGGGACTACGATATGAAGTCAGGTTGAGTGATTGTGAGTGCATTTATGCAGCACCTATTTACGGTAGTTCTCTAATTGGAAGACCTATTGTTTTAGGCTTTAAGTGGATATAGAATAATCGAGGCTATGATATGTTAATGAGCAACTTGGGAAAATTTTTCCAATGTTGGCGTAATGAGATTTGAACTTGGGAGAACAGATTATAAGTCCGGGTTTTCTTTAGGTCCTTTGCCATGATATTCACGTGGAACCTTTCATTTTGGGTTTTAGGAGGGTGAAAAATTACTTTAGCTATGATATGTTATTTAGGTTGGGGAAAATTTCTCAGAGGTCATGGTAAACGATTTGACCTCAGGTTGAGTGATCACGAGTGCATTTATTGAGCAGTTACTTACCGTAGTTCCGTAAGACCTACTGTTTTAGGTTTTAAGTAGATTTCGAATCATCCAAGCTATGATATATTAATTAGTAAATTAGGAAAAATTTACCAACGTTGGAAAATAGGATTTGAACTTGGGACAATAGATTACAAGTCTGATTTTTCTTTAAGTCCTAGGCCATGATATCCACGTAGAACCTTTTCTTTTGAGTTTTAGAAGTTTCACAGATTACTTTGACTATGATATATTAATTAATAGTTTAGAAAAAATTTCTCAGAGGTGATGGTACACGATTTGACCTCAGGTTGAGTGTGAGTCCACTTGTTCACCACCTTCCAACTTACCGTAGCCCCTTAGGATCTACTGTGTTAGGTTTTACGTGAGTATCGAAACATCGAAGCTATGATATATTAATTAACACGTTGATTGCCACTGATATTTCGCTCGTTTTATCATTTCTCCTGAAGTGATACTTTTCCTATTAAAATCCTATCTCTGCACAACAAACCCTTTAAAGATACAAATAGACATATATTCAGCAGTATTTGGTTTTTTGAACACCGGTATTTAAATACTGAATGTGTTAGAAAATTCGTGAAGATTATAATTGAAAAGTTATATGAAATTTCATTAAATAGCGCCGGTCACCGGTGACCCCCATGGCAGTCAACGTAATAACTAGGGGGAAATTTTACAAAATCGGTGCAATACAATTTAACGTCTAGTCCACCGATTATGAGTCTGGTTTTTCTTTATCTTCTAAGCCACGATAACCACGCAAAATCTATTCTTTTAGGTTTCAGACAGGTAAAAAGCACTGAGGCTATGATATACTAATTAACCCCATGCCCTACAATTTCTCATGAGACTGACCCCATAACACTTGAGAATTAAATTTCTAAAATAATAATAAACCGATAATTATTAATATGTTGTTTAATATAACATTAACATCATAAAAACAATTTCATCAGCCCGAAGATTTCCTACACTACAATCAACTCTACTCCACAAATCCACTAATTAAATCTCACGCTGAAGTTCTTCATTAAACTTTCATGATTCTCCGCAACACCATTAAATCTCCAACATCCTTAACATAATTATCATCTCATTACAATCAAACAATGCTAAAAAAAAGTCACCTAAAAATCTATTACCCTACAATAACCATCATCCCCTTCCTCATCATCAGGAATTTCCACCCAAACACTCACCCGTCTATAGAAGTTCATCTTCCTTCTTTGTCTTCCCTGATGATTTAACACCAGAACTGCCAAAAAAGAATTCAAAATACCAAATTCCAACTATTCTCTCAAATCAATTCTCCAATTTCACAGTACAGACGTACAGTAGATATTCCACATCTATCTTGTCGAGCATAAACTACTTATCATCCGTTTCACATCCCGATTCCTTTCACGCCAAAGTTCTTATTTAATATATTTCAAGTAGATTTAATGCCGGCAGTTCTAGTGTTAAAGACGTGTATGCAACACATGCGAACAATCTCGCGGCGATACGCGCGAAGGAGCAGGAGGAGAAGGAGCGTGCGGTCGAGGTAACACCGTCTAACTGTACGCTGAACACAACTGATACTATACGTTCCCGGGGCTAAAAAGAAACCGTACCGGTGCGGACTCGGTCCGGAAGTGGTTCCGGAACTCCGGCCGGCCACCCGTGACCAACGGGTACTTGGTGAATACACGTCGAGCCATGCGGGCATCGGTTCTATATGGTACACGCATCTCGCTCGAGCGCACCTGTCCTCTGCCTTTCTAACGCTACATCGCGTCACGAGGCTTCTGTCTTTTCTCCTCTCTGTCCTTTTTTTTTACATCCTTCACGATCACTTCAACCTGGCGAGCAACAATTATGACCGGTTTGATTGTAATGTGCCGGTGATTCGGCCGTTTGTACTCGTCTAGCTTGGAGAACGGGGTTCTTGGATTTAACACTGAAAGTATGAAGATGATTAGTGTATTACACGAGGGCTGAATATCTGCTGATTGAAGTCTGAATGTTGATTATAATTTTTATGGTTGATAATGATGATATTTTACATTAACACGTTGAACGCCATCGATATTTCTACTGAATTGAAACTTTTCCTATTCGGATCACATTTTTATGAAGCAGAAACTTTGAAGATACTGATGGATAAATATTCAGCAGACCTTTATCTTTCTAATGACAATATTTAAATAATTAATATGTTAGACGATTCATAAATATTGCAATTTAAACGTTAGATGAAATTTCATTGTATTCAATAGCGCCGGTCACCGGTGACCCCATGACAGTCAACGTGTGAATTTCAATGGATTATTTGTGAGAAATAATTTTGTCTAATGAAAGTACGAAGACGATTAACATATTACACGAGAGCTAAATATCAGTTGATGGAAGTCTGAATGCTGGTTTCAAATTGTTTATGTTTCATGACGTTGGAACCTAAGTTAATGTGAAATTTGAATAAACTATTTAAGAGGAGTAATACCATTTTATTTTTACGAAGTTTTTGCTCCGGCAAACATGCTATTTTAGTAGAAAAAGTTTCATTTCAATAGAAATAATGAGACCGATGAAACACGGCTGGCATTTAGCGTGTTAATGGCGAGATTGATGACCCAGCATTAAAGTCCTACGGTATGACACCGGGTTAACCGATGACGCACCATATGCGTTGTGCAGAGATTAGAGTTAAGAAGAAGTGAAAAAATCGTATCCTATGAAAAAAAAATTGTAGAATTTGATTCTATCAGGAGGATCACAGTTCTCTGACTTTTTTCCAGTATTTTTTATCACAATAAAGAAATCGTGGTTTCTGGGGATAGTCTTGAAATGATAAATTCGCCCGTTGAATATGTTAACATTTTAATGAGCGTGAGTTTAATTCTATGCGCTGGCGATTATCAAAGTAATCTAAGTCAGAAATTCGAAAAATTCTACTTTTTATTTCTTGCTAAAATGGTGGAATAATTTTGTGCAAATAATAACAAATTGGACTGTTTGACCGCGTTCATAATCGTTTCATTAGATCAAATAATTTGCACATCTCAAAATAAGTGTCTAAATATAGCGAAACAAGAGGTAAACTACTTAAATCATTGTCATAATTATCATAATTGCTGACACAATTGTATACCATTCTTTATCATTTCTTCAAAATCAATTAAACAGCTTCGACATCTACGTTTATACATTTGCCACCGTAGATTGGTATTTTGAGAATAAATCAACCGCCAATATTGTCACGTCGAAGCATGATATAATTTCGTTACGAAACGGAGAAACAAGAGACTAGGATTTTTATTCGAAAGTCACCCAGTGTGTTAATGAGATACATGAGCTACTGTGCGAAAACCGCTCGCTCGTTACAATGTCGTCTTTTTTCTCCGCGCCAATGTATAAAGAAAGAAACAGGATGGTTAATTGATCTTAAATTATACCGCGAGAAATTTTTTTTTATTTCGCTTTTACGAGGTCTCAAGAACGTCCGATGGACTGGAGGAATGAGGAGTCCGATCATTCCAGTGGTACGCGGTACAATCATCCTTTTTCTATGTTTCGTAATTCTTAAACTCTTCTTCTTTGAACCATTCACTTTTCCTGACAGTCGAGAATTTTATGTGGGACGAGAAAAGTCTGACGAAGTCTAAGAGCAACGTGAGCATATCCGGTGCACTTGGATGCAACGTTTCCTGTCAAGGAGTACAGGTTTATATGATCCTTTAACACTGGAATTTAATTTAACACTAGATTTACGGTCGTGAAATCTGATAGACTACAATATATTAAATAAAGACTCTGAAAAAAGATGAAAATTTGTTAAGTAATTAACGTATTATAAAATCCACGCGAAATATCTACTGTACAACTTCTCTTTATTTTTGAGAAATGCTTATAAAAAAAGTAGGAATCCGACAATTCAATGTCTTAGATAAATCTAGTGTTAATTACGAAATTACTCCGTTTTTACGTCGTAATGAGCACAAGTGGTGATTAAATATCTTGGTAACAGGTGAGTTTCAATGGTTGCAAGGAATCCAGAAGCTTCACGTCTGCCTTCGAGCGCTTGGAGTTGGAGGCTGAGATAGATTGCAGGAACGACGAGTTTTCTCATCGCAAAACGTGCGATGCTCAGACGGAAACCTTTGATGATTTTAAACAGGAATTAATCGACGGTCTTAAGACTAGGGATTCATTTTTCTGCCGATCGGTTCATCAGAATTCCGATATTCTGAATTTCCAAGTATCGTTGGGTCTATCTACGAAGTATCGAATATATTGCTAATAATTTTGGTATTTTAGGGAACGAGATATTCGCCGGAAGATATTGCTCGTTATTGGAAAAAAGATTCGCGGATGTGGCTTTGGAAATCTGTAAGGCTCAGACGAAGAATTAAACGCGAGCAATTTGATAGTACGATAAAAGACGAAGAAGAACGTCAATGATACTCGTAGATTTCTAATTTTTAACGTTGAATTCAACTTGTGTCTTGGAATCATTTTATTTTTTGTATCGCATATATTAAATTAATCCAGTTTTAGAATATGTAACGATTACATAACGTGAGACCAATCTAATATATATTTTTTATATCTATATAATGAATCTTACTTGCTGCGTGACACATACAATGCATTTTTGAATAAAATTTGTATATTGAAGTAATATATCGAACGGCTATATAGTTTTATTACGATCGTTATGTAGATCATACTAAAATACATTTATTTCTTTTTTACAATTGTCTACTGCAAAGTAAATGTCTCGATGCAGTATAATTATTTTCGTTTTGGAACTTTTCGAAAGTCTGTTGTTTATATCTGAATATACAGAAGGCATACAAATTTGTATGAAAAGTGGGAAGAAGTTCCATTTCAACCACACGTTTCAACAGAATTTAGTTCTTTGTCTTCCGCGAGCACTTCTCCCATTTCGAAACGCGTGAAATCAATGAGCGTCGCTTGTTCGTTTATGAGAAGTTGCTGCACGGATATTGCAGGATCGAATAAAAATTCTTGAAACAGCATGAGGGTTTCATTATCCGATTCCGTGTGTGGTTCATCTACATTTGGATCTCCAATTCTCACTGGATTCATACCTGAAGATGTTAAGATACATGTTAATTTAGAAATATACCTTTATATGCATATATTACTGTACATAAATATAGTTCAGAGGTGGAGAACCTTTGTACCATTAGAGGCCACATTTAAATTAGCCAGTAATAAAGGTAGCCACAGAAATTAATATAACTTTGAATCTGACTTTTTAAAAATTCGTATAGTTTTTGCATAGTTTATCAATTTATTTATGTATAGATGATATAGTAAAAAAAAAAATTTTATGAAGGCCGAATAAGGAATTCATGGATGCCGCACGTTCTCCACCTGTGCGATAGATCGATTGTAACATTTACCAATAACGTGTTGACAAAGTTGGGTTCCTAGATTGTTATCATTGCCTTTGCATTTTAAAGCTACAAGGGCACCATATTTTCCGAACGAAACTGGTACTGGATTTATAGGACTTGGATGTGTACATCCGAATAGTTTTATACTCGGATGTACGCTCATGCACAAAGCACGTCTTAGATTTATATTCTCCCCGATTGCTCCGATAGTTAAGGCAGAATGATCAGCCAGACATTTGCCATCTGCAGCTGGTAATGCCTGCATAGCATCCGTGTACAATATGGTTTTATTAATCTTCTCCTTAGCTTCAATTGTCTTTCCATGTTGCATTAATGCATTAACTATGGTTTCCGTTAGATCATGAAACTTTTTGTTTCTTGCAACAAAGTCCGTTTCACAATTTATTTCAACGAGAACACCATGATTATTATTGACTCTTAGCGCAACTAAACCTTGTGTCGTAAGTCTAGATTTAAGTTTTGTCGCTTGCTCCCAGCCCTGCTTTTGCGCTTCGTCCTTTAGCCATTGCTCGGCCTAAGATATTAAAAAAACTCATAATTTTATCTGCGGCGCAATTTACTATGTACATAATTAATTAATCGCCGCTAATTCCTCACTTTTTCGAAATCATCGTTATGGAGTTCCAATGCCTTCTTACAATTTATAAATGTGTAGCCAGTTTTCTTACGCAATTTGGACAACAGTAATTTGTTTGCTGCGCGTAAGATTATATTCGTGTGAAAGGAACGGAATATCCGAGGTGGAATCATCTGTAATGCATAAATATTTATGACATCTTGTACGAAAGAATCGAACAAGCGATACCTTCGATATTCACGAGACTTAACCTACAAATCGTAAAGAAAAGTTTTAACACTTTTATGTATCTCTGTAATGTAGATAACTCTAATAATATTGCCTTAAAATATATTTTTCTATTTGTTAGAAATTTTGAAATCATATGTGAATCGATTAATTACGTTGCCTAGAAACTGCAGTCAATTACAGTTACTGGTGTTGTACTATTCCAGATCGTACATTACAAAAAGCTTAAGAAATCTATGGATGTCAGACATTTATAACCTTGACTCGTGCAAATATCGAAGGAAATCGATTCGAAAATTATGAGAATCTAGCGAAACAACGCTTTTTACTCACTGTGACTATTACAATCCTGCAAAATTGTAACCACTAAGCCGGAGAATCACAAACGAAAGTGGCGCCTTCTTTCAGGAACGTCAATATTTCACTGGAAGGTACGAAACGTCAAAAAGTTTAAAATGAAATTTTTAGATTTTCCTTTAAGTACCTCTAAATTGCAATTGATTTTACATTTATAATACATTATGATATCAAATGGTACCTACATGTCGTTATAATATTATATTAGCTAATATATTTTAAGAAAATACTGTGCCGTGTTCTTGATTATATTTTTACGCGCACGAGTGAAGTATGCAATGCGATTGTTCGGAAACGACATCATGCGAAGGAATTCGAGAGTCGAAGGAACCCGTTGTTCAAACGAACGGCGGGAAAAATTTATTCACCATATCAAATGATAGTAAGGGTGCACAATTATTTTCTTTATCGGAAGAATTGTTACGTCACAAAAGATGTAGAAGAAATAACATGAAATCGACTACAAGAAAACGCTGGAAAGGCGAGGAATCATATACAGAGGAACGATTAAAAACACAAAATTTTCGTAGGTAAATGCCCTCTCAATATAAAGATATTGTTTTAACGACTTTCTTTAATTGGAATTATAATGTATCTATTCATCTACAGACACATGGTTGGTCTGATCGTAAAACCTGAAATACCGGATTTAAATATAGATTTAACCAACGATACCGATGTTAATCGTTATTATAATTATATTACTAATGGAGTCGACGCAATTCAGACAACACGAATCCAAGAGGAAGTAGTCGAAGAAATTTTAAAATCAGTTCCACAGAATTTACGGGATCGATTCGATTTCTTCACGGATGATTTGTTAATAGAGATTCAGAATGACTTCACAAATAGTATTAAAAAAGCCATTGTGGAATTTGCTCTTGCCGATGTCTTTGAGGATCCTCTTTTGCAAGAGGTGCGACTTAATCATTTAACCAAATAATCTCATAAGCTGTTCAAAGGCCAAATAGCTTAACTCCACTTTTTGAATTTTTTCAAATTTAAGTCTCAAAGCACTTGATTAATAATGAAGTAATAATAAAGATTAGCACCATTAAATGACAAAATTGTTTGGCCACCAAATAATAAATAATTGATTTTAAAGGTCAATATAATAAATTCCAATTGCACCTTATTCGTTTTATACTTCCTTAATTAAATAACAAAATAAATCCATTTATATATTTAGAAGGAACTTTAGAAAAAAATTTCACACCATTTCATCACATTTCCTAATTTAAGATTTTTTAAAAGTTAAGTCAATTTGGCAAGTGTTCATATTTAAATAAAAAAATATCAAGGTGATCAAGTAATGTTTTTCTCCTAACACAAATCTAATAAACAAAGCAACGACAAATTTAATTCTCAGCATTCCCCAATTAAAAGTTTTAATAAAGATAAAATCTTCATCCTTAAAATCCCAATGCAAAAATGCTAAAAAATCAAATAAAAAATTTTCATTAGCTCGTTCGAAGTCTAATTAATTTTCCATATACCAGGAAGGTGAGAGTAAAGAAATCACCGAGATGAAACACTCCCTGCCGAGTTTAGTCGTGCGTATGCAGGAATGCCGTGATATTCTGCACGAGGACCTCTATCTGATAAACCCATGCATGAGGATGAGCTTAGAGGAATGGGTTCGCAATTACGAGTACGAAATTGCATACGCCCTGATGCGTTGATTCCGGCTCAGTCAAACAAACGATCCTTCTTTCAGCAACTTTCGCCTGATCGATTTAGAGCGAATTGTCGCGCAAACGGAAAGCTGGGATCTGGCGCAGTTTGAACATTTAATCGTCCGTCAAATTGCAACTGGAAGAAAGATATTAAGATCGTCCTGGTTCAGCAGTATACAGGACATATTTCTCGTGGTAAATGAACTTTCGAGGAAACTGAATCGTTTATTGTTACCGGTGTCTAACAAATGACGATGCTGATGATTGAATTTCTCTGGTATATTTCCTCTAAGTTAAATCCTGAGTTAAATTGTCTCATTTCTTCTACAAAATCTCTAAATAATTATTTAACATATGATGGCCTCGAATGTTCTACATCCACCTAAATCAGCACATCCTACGCGGGATGATCGCAGCTTAAACCCAAAAAAGAGAATGCAATTCATGACACAAATATTCATCTGTAAGATGAAACACGGAGCACTGATTATATTTCGAATTTGCAGAATAATAGAAAGAACTTCGTTCCTAGTCCGCTGCAACGGAAAAAATTCAAAAGATTCTTCGACTGCACCAGCAAGCTCATGGAGTCTCAACTTCTGACCGCCTGCGGACGCACATTAAAGGACTTTGTGAATTACATCGTTCACGGCCAGGTAGATGATGTTCATTACCTTCTCTTGCCATGTTGTAACGTTATGAAAAGAATTGGGGAGATGAAAAATATTATGATTGTTTCTTATCTGCAGCCTGTTAAATGTGAGTTCAACTTGAATATTATTCTGAGCAACGAGGGACCTGTGTTCGATCCACCTTTTGAGAGATTTAAGGAAGTACTTTGTGGTATTTTGGATAAGATATGCCAAGCTGTGAACGACGTCGAGAGATTAGAAAGTCAGCTTTATCTCGATTGGTCGGGACCTTGGGAATATTTAAAAGTACAGCATTTATTTTCGTCTTCATGAACGTAATTGAAGATTGGACGATTTCGTGACAGTATACTTAGCTAAATTGTCAAATTTTTTGTTTATTATTCTCTTCAGTTACTATGTTTTATTATGAATAATTATCGAGAAACAATTGAGGAATTCTTAGTCGACTTATATGGAGAATAAAATAGTTTACATTTTTCAATCCCTTGCAGTACAATAACGAGTGGCACTTGTGATGCAGTAAGTTGTACAGGAAATTTTTTAAATCTTGCAAAGTTTGTAAGATTGGAAGTATCATTGAGCAATGAAATTATTTCTATGATATTAATATTATAAAATCGTCAAAATTCGAGTGAGCTTTATAGTTTGAGCAACCACATTAGAGCTTGCAAGCTCACATGTGATGGCTCAAACTAAAAAGCTCAATAAAATTTCCAAGTTTTCTTAAAAAATATGAGCTTTTGAGCTATGAGCACACAGTAATAGAGCTTTTGAGCCATTTTTCCGAGTTTTCGAAAAGTTTTGTCATAATCTGAGTGAGCTTTTTAGTTTGAGCAGCGACATCAGAGCTTGCAAGCTCACGTGTGATGGCTCAAACTAAAAAGCTCGCTAAAATTTCCAAATTTGCTTCAGAAATATGAGCTTTTGAGCTATGAGCACACAGTAATAGAGCTTTTGAGCCATTTTTCCGAGTTTTCGCGAAATTTTTCCAAAATCTGAGTGAGCTTTTTAGTTTGAGCAACCACATCAGAGCTTGCAAGCTCACGTGTGATGGCTCAAACTAAAAAGCTCGCTAAAATTTCCAAATTTGCTTCAGAAATATGAGCTTTTGAGCTATGAGCACACAGTAATAGAGCTTTTGAGCCATTTTTCCGAGTTTTCGCGAAATTTTTCCAAAATCTGAGTGAGCTTTTTAGTTTGAGCAACCACATCAGAGCTTGCAAGCTCACGTGTGATGGCTCAAACTAAAAAGCTCAATAAAATTTTCAAATTTTCTCAAAAAATATGAGCTTTTGAGCTATGAGCACACAAGTGTAGAGCTTTTGAGCAATTTTTCCGAGTTTTCGCAAAATTTTTCCAAAATCTGAGTGAGCTTTTTAGTTTGAGCAACGACATCAGAGCTTGCAAGCTCACATGTGATGGCTCAAACTAAAGAGCTCAATAAAATTTACATATTTTCTTAAAAATATGAGCTTTTGAGCAATGAGCACATAAGTATGGAGCTTTTGAGCAATTTTTCTGAGGTTTCGCGAAATTTTTCTAAAATCCAAGTGAGCTTTTCAGTTTGTGCAACGACATCAGAGCTTGCAAGCTCACATGTGATGGCTCAAACTAAAAAGCTCAAGAAAATTTCAAATTTAATCAAAAAATATGAGCTTTTGAGTCATGTGTTAGAAAGAACGATTTATTTTAAAACAGCCGAGCATATCGCAGACGATCGTGGAACAATTTAAGGCCGACATCGATAATCTGATCGATCGTGAAAGTGTCCTACCGGAGCAGATATTGGCCAAGCTAAAACAGTAATATTACATTATTAATCCACGATTATAATTCCTCCAGGAAGATCGAACCTTTCAGTATTGTATTGCCCTAGTTATTCGGATTTGTACGACCAAACGGAATTCAGATCGGTGGAGGCGTTTTTAAAGGACGAGGGGAAGAAGTTGGAAGAGTACGACAAAAAGATAAACTACTATCATGAGTTGAGTCTAAACATCCCCTTGGAAATTGAGAGGACGATTTTTGCTGGATTTTTTAAAATATCACGGAAAATGTTTATCGAGACCCTCATTGAGAATGTTAACAGGATGAAAAGCCTTCTTATCGACTGTCTTGTCGATAGATACCAGAGTACTGCAAAAAAGTAGGTTCATGTTGTTATGGCAAGTTGAGGGATACTTTTACATCATTTTCTTTTACGCAGGAAGTTTCTTTATTAATAGAAAGATACTGAAAGTATAAAATACACTGCATAAAGTTATTAACTAAAATCAATTTGCCAGAATATTGTTTAACTTTTGTTTTAAAACATTCGTGGACAGTATAAATTTCAATGACCTGTAAAAATAGGTAGCCAAGTATTACACTTCTAATAATCTTATATTATTAAAATAATATAAAAATGCTAACTGAATCTGTTGGCTATTACTTTCAAATATATAGTACTAACAAAAGATTATATCAAATCAAATGAATTATATATGTTACGGTAAATGCGAGTAATTCGATATATAATCACATCTAAATTTGACAACTGTAACGAATTCTTGAATATGTATTAAATTAGCCGACGAGTCTGGGTTAGATCCGGTTTGTTAAAAATAGCTTGTCAAAATTCTCGAAAACTATTTATATTTCGCTTCTACTTTATGAAATACGAATTACTTTATTACAGAAGCACATTTTACTATTCAGTTTAAAGATAACAATTGAAAAGAGTTACATATCAGAAAAGTGTACTGGTCATAATTGTAAGTGAAACGATCTATTTATTATTCTAACGTCGGTAAAAATTATGAGAGTAGAGAATTTTTAATTGTCACTGCAAAGTGAATTTACTAATTAGCTCGAGAAGTACGGCTTAAATTCTCAAAACTTTGGGTTTATGAACGCCCAGACTCGTAGAAGCTTGATAATTAATTTTCTTAAGGAAGTTTATTAAAAGCTGGAAGTAAGGGTTGGGTTAATTTCAAAGATTCAGATTTCAGTTTTCAAGTTGGAAAATGACCGTAAAACGAAGCTCGCGATAATGTTTAACAGATATCACAAAATTCACTCGATGATACTAATTAATACTAATTAATATCGATTTTAAAAATAATTCTAGAGCCATAGAAGAGTACGAAAGCATAGCAGATCGTGCTTTGACTCAACCGACTGATACAGCAGCTTTAATGGAGCTCATTAGCTTCACGAGAACGGCGTCCGAAGTCTCGGCGAAGAATCTGGAGAACAAGATCTACGAAATAATCGAGTATATTCTGTTACTGACCAATTATTGGCACCTTACCGAGAACGAAATAGGCACGAACAACATTCTCTTTCAATGGTATCATAAATTACCACAGATCTTCGAGGATAGTCGTGCAATCGTTGAGATCAAGACGGTAGAATTTCAGGAGGCATTGAGAAGTAAGGAAAATAAGTATAAAAACAACATGGAGGGCTATGAAATGAAGAGAACCTAAGTTCAAATTCTGCTTCATTACCTTAGGAAAATGTTTCTAAAATAATTAATTAATTAATCGAACGATAGTTCTATGTCCACCATAAACCTAAAATATTAGGTCCCAAGAGACTATGATTGTTAGTAGGTAAAATCTCGGACTTACAATTAGTCGATTCGAGTCAAAATTTTCCTCTGTTAACTCTTGGAAAGTTTTTCAAAATTTGTAATTAATATACCATGGTCTCGATGGTTCTACGTCCACCAAAAACCTGAAACAGTAGGTCCCAGGGGTTATGACTGTTAGGAGGTAAAAACTCGGACTTTCAATCAGTCGATTCGAGTTCAAATTTTGCTCTGTTATCTCTAGAACATTTTTCTCAAATTGTTAATTAACATGTCTTAGCTGCGATTGTGCGATATATGCCTAAAATCTAAAACAGTGTGTCCTAGAGGGCTATGACTGTTAGGAGGTAAAAACTCAGACTTTCAATCGGTCGATTCGAGTTTAAACTTTGCTCTGTTATCTCTAGAACATTTTTCTCAAATTGCTAATTAACATATTTTAGCTTCGATGGTGCATTATCCGCCTAAAATCTAAAACAGTGTGTCCTAGAGGGCTATGACTGTTAGGAGGTAAAAACTCAGACTTTCAATCGGTCGATTCGAGTTTAAACTTTGCTCTGTTATCTCTAGAACATTTTTCTCAAATTGTTAATTAACATATTTTAGCTTCGATTGTGCGATATACGCCTAAAACTTAAAACAGTAAGTCCTAGAGAGCTATGACTATTAGGAGGTCAAATCTCGAATTTACAATCAATCTATTCGAGTTCAAACTCTATTCTGTTACCTCTAGGTAATGTTTCCCAAATTTTTAATTAATTTATCTTAACTTCCATGATTTGATATCCATCTATACCTAGAATAGTAGGTCCTGGAGGGCCATGGTGGTTAGGAGGTAAAGAATAATTCAGAACAAAATATTTAAGATTCACCTACAAAATATTTTTGCTAAGTTATCAATTAATGTAATCATAGCCTAAGTGTCTTAGAATCCACTTAAAACAGTAGGTTCTAGAGGAAATAACCAGAGGAGGCTAATAAAGTAGGTTGTATTCCGTTGAATAGCTAGGTACCAGAAGTTTGAGGAAGAGTTAGAGTCTTATGCTAAACAAGTGAACGATGTTCAATATTGGGGAGACCTAGCGGAAGTTTACAAGTACCAGAAGAGAGCACAGATTCTGGAGAACAAGCTGATCGCCGCTATGGAGAAGATCGATAAGTTCAACGAGGAGGAGGCCTCGTTCGGCTGGGAAATTACGCAATATCCTTATCGAAAGAAAATCGCCGATCAATTGGTGCCATTTAAGAAACTCTACGATGCGACCTGTGAGTTTCTCACGAAACACGATAAATGGATAAATGCAACGATTGGCACTTACAACCCTGAGGAAATTGAGAATGATGTTGGACATGCGTACAGGTTTGTAAACGTTTTCTTTAAGTATATAATAGTATTAGAATAATTATATTAAACTTTCATATAACGAGAGGAGTTTCTACAATACAAATTATTATGAAACTAAAATATTGCTACTATTATTTTCATATGATTCTCCATTCAGAGTGTTTCACAATTGTTTATCGCTATTTAATCAATTAATTTAATACTAGTACTAGGAAGGAATTCGATGTAACTGATTCTTAATTATTTATAAAAATATTCTAAATTTATAATGAATTGATTACTCTGTTTCCAAAATACTTATTTAATATATTTAAATATAATAAATTTAACGCCAGTACTTCTAGCGTTAAATATCGTAATTGAATGTCTGAGTAATAATTTTGGCCGTCTGTTTGAAACCGTATGATAAAAAGGCCGGAAAACCTACAGCAAAGAGTTCAAACCTAATTAAAAATTCTCTAATTAGAACGATTTACAAATTGGAGAAAAGCTTCATAGAGCCAGCGGCGAGAAATCTGGCAGCTTCTATGTGTGAAAAGATCGAGGAGTTCCGAGAACATATGCCAGTTATACTCACCCTGGGTAATCCGGGTCTAAAGGAACGCCATTGGGAACAAATATCTGCGATCTGCGGCATCCCCATAAAAGTGGACGCTGACCTGACACTCGGCAAGATTCTCGATATGGGATTGGACGCTTTTATCTCGAAATTCGAGGGTATCTCAGAAAATGCAACGAAGGAGAGCACCCTCGAGAAGGCGATGGACAAGATGCAGAACGATTGGGCCGACTTACAGTTCACGGTGAATCCTTACAAGGACACTGGAACATATGTCATCGCTGGAGTCGATGAGATACAACTACTTTTGGATGACCACATCATTAAGACTGTTACTATCAAGAATTCTCCTAATATAAAACCATTCGAGAAGAGAATACTGTGAGTAGAATTTCAGAAATTCACTGTGACTTGTAAGGGAAGATTTTTTGATAATCGACAAGGCTAAGACTCTCTTCAAATTAAAATAACTGGTTTTTAATTTTTCACAATAAATTCTCCAAGCTTATAGACTCCATGGAATACATTTTCTAAAAACATAAATTACCAAATTGGGCATCTCTTCCACCTTTTGATTTCTTCTTTTTCAAATTTAATATATTGTAGAGATTTACTGGCAGTACTTCTAATGTTAATAATCTTGATACCAATTTGGTTAGCCATTCATGGAGAGCTTCAACAACATTCCTCCAGTTAATATCCAATTTCCTAAAGGAAGTGTTTATATTTTTGGTAAAAGTTTGAACACTAGAGTTTACAACCGTTATGCTTTCAAAGCTAATCCATCATTCGGTCAACTTCCCTTCTTAAAGTCGTCTCTTTGAGATAGACCACGCAAATTGAACGTTAAACCGAAATCTTTAGGAGATGGGAGATCAAGATGTATCTGCTGCAAGACATTCTGGATCAATGGCTGAAGGTGCAGGCTATTTGGATGTACTTAGAGCCAATCTTCTCGTCGCCGGATATTCAACAACAAATGCCAGAGGAGGGTAGGAAGTTCACCGCCGTTGACAAAACTTGGCGCGATATCATGAAGGTCGTCCAAGCGGATCCTGGTGTTCTCGCTGTTGTTGAAATCGATAAGATGCTGGAAAGGCTGAGGAAGAGCCTCAGCTTGCTAGAAGACATTCAGAAGGGCCTCAATGATTACCTCGAGAAGAAGCGACTTTTCTTCCCGAGATTCTTTTTCCTCTCTAATGACGAGCTATTGGAGATCCTGTCGGAGACTAAGGATCCAACTCGGTGATTACCAACTTTTCAATCTTAACCTTCGTCAATGTATTATAGAGCTGTTTTATCGCAATGAACAATAGGCTGATTTCTTCGTTTGACTTCATTGGTGAAGTCTCCGAAGTGTCTTATCTGTAATCCTTAATCGAAACGATATTCTTGGAATATTAACACCAGCGGTACCATGGATGGTGAAATGAAAATATGTAATTTCTTGTATTATTAACACGTTGAAGTGAACTTTTAGTTTGAGCAACGACATCCGAGCTTACAAGCTCACGTATAATGGCTCAAACTAAAAGCTCATCCCGATTTTTAGAAGTACTTAGCTATTTTTCGATATTTTGAGCCATTTTTCCGAACTTTCACGAAATTTTAACAAAATTTGAGTGAGCTTTTTAGTTTCAGCGACGACATTAGAGCTTGCAAGCTCACATGTGATGGCTCAAACTAAAAAGCTCGATAAAATTTCCAAATTTCCTCCAGAAATATGACCTTTTGAGTTATGAGCACAGAGTAATAGAGCTTTTGAGCAATTTTACCGAGTTTTCGCGAAATTTTTCCAAAATCTGAGTGAGCTTTTTAGTTTGAGCAACGACATGAGAGCTTGCAAGCTCACATATGATGGCTCAAACTAAAAAGCTCGATAAAATTTCCAAATTTCCTCCAGAAATATGAGCTTTTGAGCTATGAGCACACAGTAATAGAGCTTTTGAGCCATTTTACCGAGTTTTCGAAAAATTTTGTCATAATCTGAGCGAGCTTTTTAGTTTGAGCAGCGACATCAGAGCTTGCAAGCTCACCTGTGGTGGCTCAAACTGAAAAGCTCAATAAAATTTCCAAATTTTCTCCAAAAATATGAGCTTTTGAGCTATGAGCACACAGTAATAGAGCTTTTGAGCAATTTTACCGAGTTTTCGAAAAATTTTGTCAAAATCCGAGTGAGCTTTTTAGTTTGAGCAACGACATCAGAGCTTGCAAGCTCACCTGTGATGGCTCAAACTAAAAAGCTCAATAAAATTTCCAAATTTCCTCCAGAAATATGAGCTTTTGAGCTATGAGCACACAGTAATAGAGCTTTTGAGCAATTTTACCGAGTTTTCGAAAAATTTTGTCAAAATCCGAGCGAGCTTTTTAGTTTGAGCAGCGACATCAGAGCTTGCAAGCTCACATGTGATGGCTCAAACTAAAAAGCTCAATAAAATTTCCAAATTTTCTCAAGAAATATGAGCTTTTGAGCTATGAGCACACTGTAAGAGAGCTTTTGAGCCATTTTTCCGACTTTTCGAAAAATTTTGTCAAAATCCGAGTGAGCTTTTTAGTTTGAGCAACGACATCAGAGCTTGCAAGCTCACACGCAATGACTCATACTAAAAAGCTGAATAAAATTTTCTAAAGACTTCAAATTTCCTTAAAAAATATGAGCTTTTGAGTCATGTGTCAGGAAAATTAAGAGACAGACAGGACAGACGGGACAGACAGGATTGGAGGTGATAGGCAGGGCTTGAAGGGCTTGGAAGGACTGTAATGGAACGGGCAGGTTTTAAAGGATCAGCAGAGATGGAAGGGACTTTCAGAATTAGAAGGGACGGGCAGAATTGGAAGGGACAGTCAGGACTTGAAGGGACGGGCAGGACTGGAAAGGACAGGCATGACTGGAAAGAATATTTGATAGGAAAAATGGAAAATTTCCTATTTAATTTTCAGAACCATGATTGTCACTCATTATTACACGTTAAGGCATCAAAGATTGAAATAATAATAATACTGTCATTTCAGGGTTCAACCACACCTGAAGAAATGTTTCGAAGGAATTGCCAAATTGAAGTTCAACGATGACCTCGAGGTTCTTGCAATGAGATCGACAGAAGAGGAAGAGGTTCCTCTGTTGGATGTAATATCTACATCTGCAGCAAGAGGACAAGTTGAAAAGTGGCTCATCGAGCTGGAAGCAGATATGCGAAAAAGTATCCGACACGTGGTTGAACAAGCGATAAATGCATATCCAAAAAAGGAAAGAACAATTTGGGTCCTCGAGTGGCCCGGACAAACGGTTCTTTGCGTTGGAAAAACTTATTGGACGCAGGAAGTCGAACAGGCGATGCTGGATGGAATCACCGGTATGCAGAAATATTTGCATCTCCTCCAAGAGCAACTTAACCACATTATCTTGCTTATCAGGGGGAAATTGTCCAAGCAAAATCGCATTACTTTAGGTTGGTACCGGTAACTCGTTCTACTTTTACGTCATAGTGGTAGCAAATTTTATTTTCAAGTAATCCAATTCTTTTTAGCAATTTCTTTCTTAATACTTAGAAAGATATTGGAATTTTTCATACTAATTTCTTACCTCTAAATCACAGAGGCCTTAGTTACATTAGACGTCCACGGTAAAGACGTTCTCGAGGATCTTTACCATCAGCAAATCGTTAAAAACACAGATTTCGAGTGGCTCTGTCAACTCCGTTATTATTGGAAGGTCAGAATAATCAATTTTCATCATTACTCCAATAAAAATCCATTAATAATCAATGAGAAATCATTTAACATACTTCAGGAGGAAAACATGTGGGCATACATGATAAACTCTTATCAAAGATACGGCTACGAGTATCTCGGTAACAGTTCTCGCCTCGTTATCACACCCCTGACAGATCGATGTTACCGAACCCTATTTGGCGCCCTGAGTCTTCATCTCGGCGGTGCACCGGAAGGACCAGCAGGAACCGGAAAGACAGAAACGACCAAAGACCTTGCAAAAGCCGTTGCAAAACAGTGTGTCGTCTTTAACTGTTCCGAAGGCCTCGATTATCTCGCTCTAGGAAAGTTCTTCAAAGGTCTTGCATCCTGTGGTGCATGGTCCTGTTTCGACGAGTTTAATCGTATAGATCTTGAAGTTCTGTCCGTGGTAGCACAGCAAATCATGACGATTCAACGTGCCATCAATGCCGGTGCTGAGAAGATGATCTTTGAGGGCACAGAGATATTCCTTGATCCTAGCTGTGCGATTTTCATCACTATGAATCCTGGATACGCCGGTAGATCTGAGTTACCCGACAATCTGAAAGCTCTCTTCCGTCCGGTCGCCATGATGGTACCGGATTACGCGCTCATTGCGGAGAACACTCTGTACTCTTATGGTTTCTACAACGGTAGACCGTTAGCCGTGAAGATCGTTACGGCTTACAAACTATGCTCGGAGCAATTGAGTAGCCAACATCACTACGATTATGGCATGAGAGCGGTAAAGTCTGTGCTCATCGCTGCTGGTAATCTAAAGTTAAGGTATCCGGAAGAGTCAGAAGATATATTAATGCTGAGGAGCATACTTGATGTTAATTTACCGAAATTTCTGGTTCATGATTTACCACTTTTTGAGGGCATAGCATCAGATTTGTTTCCTGGTGTTGTACTTCCTGCACCGGATTATACTCATATAAATGCATGCACGATGGATGCATGTGAAACAGCCAATCTTCAGTGTACGGAGTTTTTCTTGGAGAAGATACAACAGATATATGAGATGATGATTGTTAGACATGGTTTTATGATCGTTGGACTCCCTTTTGGCGGGAAAACATCGGCGTATAGGATGCTAGCTGGGTGTCTTGGGCTTTTGGAAGATCGTAAGTTGATGGATGAACATCGTGTGGAGATAACGGTTATCAATCCCAAGGCGATCACTATGGGACAACTGTATGGGCAGTTTGATCCGGCTTCGCACGAATGGAGCGATGGGGTTCTCGCTGTTAGCTATAGGGAATTCGCAACGTCTACGAATTTGAATAGGAAGTGGTTGGTATTCGATGGCCCCGTGGATGCACTTTGGATCGAGAATATGAATACTGTTCTGGATGATAATAAGAAGCTTTGTCTTACTTCGGGAGAGATCATCCAACTTGCGCCTACGACGAATTTGATCTTTGAACCGATGGATTTGGAGGCAAATTTTCTATATTTCTACATCTCTGCAGTTCCATACTTCTGAATTCCTACACTTACATATTTCCATTCATTTACATTTCTATATTTCCATTTTTGTATATTTCCATATTTCTATATTTCCATATTTTTATATTTCCATATTTCTATATTTCCATATTTCTATATTTCCATATTTCTATATTTCCATATTTCTATATTTCTATATTTCTATATTTCTATATTTCTATATTTCTATATTTCTATATGTCTATATTTCTATATTTCTATATTTCTATATTTCTATATTTCTATATTTCTATACTTCTATATTTCTATACTTCTATATTTCTATACTTCTATATTTCTATATTTCTATATTTCTATATTTCTATATTTCTATATTTCTATATTTCTATATTTCTATATTTCTATATTTCTATATTTCTATATTTCTATATTTCTATATTTCTATATTTCTATATTTCTATATTTCTATACTTCTATATTTCTATACTTCTATATTTCTATACTTCTATATTTCTATACTTCTGTATTTCTGTATTCCTATATTCCTATATTCCGATACTCCTATATTTGTATATCTGCATATGTCTTTATTTCTTTACGTTAGGTAGCATCGCCAGCGACCGTATCAAGATGCGGTATGATTTACATGGAGCCTGTTAGTTTGGGTTGGACACCACTTTTGATTTCCTGGCTGAACACTTTGCCGGGCACTTTGACGGAACACATTAAAGTGCACTTAAAGGAAATGTTCAACAGAATTTGCCCATCGCTTTTGCATTTAATCCGTCGATGTGGAGCAAAGGTAGGGATGCGCAACTTAAACGTACTTCATGTACTTCTTCTTCTACTTCTTTTTTCTTTGTACAGGAAATGATAACGATGCCAGATGCGAACTTGACAAGGTCAGTCATGTACATGTTCGATTGTTTCATGGACGATTTTCTGGATGAGAAATATATTCAAACTATTTCGGATCTGGATATGAGGGCGCAAATTGAGGTGGATCTTTATTTTTTGTTATCAAAAACCAACTATTTAAATGAGTTTAATTAAAACAACTTCACAAATTTACCACTTAAATCCATCACTAGTTTTATTTTATATATAATTATCAAGTATCATGTTTCCCACCAGTTTCACAGTAATCAAATTATAAAAATTCTAATCTCTTCATCCTACACATCTTACATCGAGTTCACCTCTTCAACTTTTCTCCAACATTAACTCCTTGCCACACTATTTCTTTTGTAACGACCTCCGCAATAATTTAGAATTAAATTGGTAACATAAAAATTGGATCAGTAATTTTTCATACGTCGTCCAATTCAACGCAGTATTAATATTACTCATAGGTTTACTAAAACTTGAATATTTTCATCCCAATTCACTGCATCACGAGTGTCACTCGTTATTGTACCTCAAGGGGTTAATAATCTACTTACATTCTTCATAACATTCCCACCCTAATTAAACAGTTAATACAATCACTCCTCCACCACTCATTGCAGGGTTGTTTCTTCTTTTCCTGCATCTGGGCAATGGGTGGCACGTTGATGGTACAATATCGCGAATGGTTCGACAGTCTCTTCAGAGCATTAATCAATAGAGAATTCCCAGAGGAGGTGAGAGAACGCTTCAACATATCCGAAGAAATAACCGATCCGAAGAAGCCATACGTAGCGTCGATCCCGTCAACGGGCTTAGTTTACGATTACAAATTCATCAAAGAGGGTCGAGGCAGATGGAAACCCTGGATTGACGACTTGCAAGATGTACCATCAATTCCCAAGGACATCTCTGTCAACCAAATAATCATCCCTACAATCGAAACCGTGCGTTACTTTTATCTCTTCGAATGTTTAATCCGTCACCATAAACCTGTTCTACTAGTTGGTCCAACTGGTACCGGTAAATCCGTCTACATAATGGAATTTCTACTGAAGAAAAATGATCCAGAAATTTTTAAACCCCTTTTTGTAATATTTTCCGCCCAAACGACTGCCAATCAGACACAGGATATTATTATGAGTAAGCTTGACAGAAGAAGGAAAGGATTATATGGTGCACCACCAGGACAACATTGGGTGATCTTCGTCGATGATCTTTCAATGCCTCAAAAAGAAGAATTTGGTGCACAGCCACCGATAGAATTACTTAGACAATGGTTGGATCACTGGACATGGTACGACAGGAAGGAAATCGTTCCAATACAATTGGTGGATGTTCAATTAATTTGTGCAATGGGACCACCGTCGGGTGGCTTGGATGTTACGCCGAGATTCAAGAGGCATTTCTTCACTTTAAGCATCTCGGAGTTCGAGGACGATGTACTTGTTACTATCTTCAGCAGACTCGTTTCTTGGCATTTAGATACTCAAGGATTCATGGAAATCTTCGATCCATGCATTGATTATATTGTTAATGGGACATTGGATATTTACAAGGAGACTAGAAAGTATCTGCTGCCAACTCCTGCGAAGTCTCATTATCTCTTCAATCTTCGTGATTTTTCTAGAGTGATTCAAGGTGTGCTGTTATCGAGGCCAGACTCTATTGTTGATTTGGTATGTTGTACTTTGCTTTATAGATTTGTTGATATGAGAAGGGTTTGTTGAATTTTGCTGATTATGGGATACTTTATGTTTGCTTGAAGATGGGGATGAAACGTTTATGGGTGCATGAAGTACTGCGTGTTTATGGGGACCGACTCGTTGACGATGCTGATATTAAGTGGCTCGTGGAGCAAATACGGAAAACAATCGTGGAACATATGGACGATGATTTGAATAGTCTTTTTAATGACTTGCTGATGAATTCTGAACAACAGGTAATTAATAGTATATTCTATGCGGAGTATTATATTTAAATTTTGTATGAAATTAGTTTTTTTTTCTATTGCTTCTTTGCTTTGGTAGTTCAAAGTATGAGAGAAAATATAGTTTTTTTGGATAATAGATTGATTTGAATTATTAATTTGAATGTACAGGTGACAGAGATAGAGTTACGAAATTTGGTTTACTGTGACTTTCACGATCCATTCGCGGATAAAAAATTGTACACCGAAGTTGCAAATTTAGATGAACTTGCTGTAGTTGTGGAAGAATATCTCGCAGAGTATAATTCCATCTCGAAGACGCCTATGAATCTCGTGCTCTTCAGGTATTTGTTGCACTAATGAGAAAAGTTAAGGAAGCAAAAATGCAACGAATTATGAAGCTTCTTCTATTAAGTTGTAGGAGTAAAATAATTCGCCTTTAGATAGAGTATAATATTCTTTGAAGATTTTTTTTTACCGTGAACTATCAAGAATGGATTCACTGTATCTCAAATATACCAAAAATCTTAAACGTCATCGGTATTTCATTAGTACCATTATTTTACTAAAAAATCATACTTTCCGTATTAAAATTATGTCTCCACAGAATGAAATCATTCAATACAGAAATAGATATATAGTCTGCAGGGATTTAATTTTTCAATGTTAATATCTAAACATCGAATATATAAAAGCTCACTCGGATTTTCGGCATTATGAACCATTTGTCAATATCTTGAGCTATTTCTCGAGTTTTCGTGAAATTTTATTAAAATTCAAGTGAGCTTTATAGTTTGAGCAACGACATTAGAGCTTGCAAGCTCACATGTGATGGCTCAAACTAAAAAGCTCAATAAAATTTCCAAGTTTTCTTAAAAAATATGAGCTTTTGAGCTATGAGCAGATAAGTATAGAGCTTTTGAGCAATTCTTCCGAGTTTTTGCGAAACTTTTCCAAAATCTGAGTGAGCTTTTTAGTTTGAGCAACGACATCAGAGCTTGCAAGCTCACATGTGATGGCTCAAACTAAAAAGCTCAATAAAATTTTCAAATTTTCTCCAAAAATATGAGCTTTTGAGCTATGAGCACACAAGTATAGAGCTTTTGAGCCATTTTTCTGAGTTTTCGCACAATTTTTCCAAAATCTGAGTGAGCTTTTTAGTTTGAGTAACGGCATCAGAGCTTGCAAGCTCATATGTGATGGCTCAAACTAAAAAAGCTCAATAAAATTTCCAAATTTTCTCCAAAAATATGAGCTTTTGAGCTTTGAGCACACAAGTATAGAGCTTTTGAGCAATTTTTCCGAGTTTTCGCAATATTTTTCCAAAATCTGAGTGAGCTTTTTAGTTTGAGCAACGACATCAGAGCTTGCAAGCTCACACGTGATGGCTCAAACTAAAAAGCTCAATAAAATTTCCAAATTTTCTCGAAAAATATGAGCTTTTGAGCTATGAGCACACAAGTATAGAGCTTTTGAGCAATTTTTCTGAGTTTTCGCAAAATTTTTCCAAAATCTGAGTGAGCTTTTTAGTTTGAGCAACGACATCAGAGCTTGCAAGCTCACATGTGATGGCTCAAACTAAAAAGCTCAATAAAATTTCCAAATTTTCTTAAAAAATATGAGCTTTTGAGCTCTGTGGCAGAAAAATTAGGAGATGAACAGGACAGAGAGGACAGGCAGGCTTGGAAGGTGCGGATAGGGCTTAAGGGACGGATAGAGCTTAAAGGTTGAGCACTGCAGGAAGGACTAGAAAGGACAGAATGGGACTTGCACGTTTTAAAGGACTGACAAGACTGAAAAGGACGTGCAGGACTACAAAGGAATGGGTAGGGCAGTGGGTAGGGTAGGGCATAAGAGGCAGCGCTGGAAGGGCTGGGATGAACTGTATAGGACGGGTAGGTTTTAAGGGATTAGCAGGGCTGGAAGGGACGAACAGAACTTAAAGGATGGGCAGGACTGAAAGGACTAGGAAGAACTGTACGGGACAGACAGGTTTTAATGGACCAACAGGGCTGAAAGGGATGGGCAGATGTCTTCACGCGCCTCTCTTCCTTTTTCACGATCTTACATTCCTTCCATTATTAAGGAAGCTTCATAATTTTCCAGCTTTTGCTTTTCCAAATAGCTCTTATGAACTGTCACATCTTTCTCCAGATTTGCGGTGGAACACCTCTCAAAAATCTGTCGCGTGATGATGCAACCCCGAAGTCACGCTCTGCTCGTCGGAGTCGGTGGTTCCGGTCGTCAATCCTTAACAAAACTAGCTAGCCATATCGCAGACTACGAATTATTTCAAGTCGAAATGTCCCAACAGTACGGCACCTACGAATGGCACGAGGATTTAAAGAACATCCTACGAAAAAGCGCCGCGAGTGATCTCCACACAGTGTTCCTCTTCATGGATAGTCAAATAAAGGAAGAAGGTTTCCTCGAGGACATCAGCAACATCCTAAACTCCGGCGAGGTTCCAAATCTATTTGCAGCCGATGAAAAAACTGATATCTGTGAAAAGATGCGAGTAATCGATCGACAAAGAGACAGATCCGTACAAACTGACGGAAGTCCTATTGCTCTCTTCAATTTCTTCGTTCAAACTGTTCGTGAACATATGCACGTCGTCGTGACAATGTCACCGATTGGTGATAATTTTCGTGTTAGAATTCGTAAATTCCCAGCTCTCATAAATTGCTGTACCATCGACTGGCTTCAACCATGGCCAGAAGATGCACTTTTAGCCGTTGCTACAAAATTTCTCGGTGAAATTGAATTAACCGATGTTGAAAGAGATGCATGTATCGAGATGTGCCAATTTTTTCACACATCTACGCAGGATTTATCAAAAGAGTTCCTGAAAAAGGCTAAGAGGCATAGTTACGTCACTCCAACGTCGTATCTGGAGTTGATCAACACTTTTAAAGATCTCCTTGATAGGAAGAGGAGAGAGGTGCTCGAAGGGAAGAGAAGATATGAGGCGGGTCTTGGAAAATTAGATAGTACTCACAAACAAGTCGAGAAGATGCAGGAGGTTTTGGTCGCCCTTCAACCGAAGCTTCTCGTTGCTGCTAAAGACGTTGAGAGGATGTTTCTGGATGTGCAGATGGAGAGCGACGAAGCAACCGCCATGGAGCAAACAGTGAAGAAAGACGAGGAGGCTGCCATGGTGGGTTGTATGGGAAAGTTTAAAGGAGGAAGTTGTTATTGAAATTGTTGAATCTTTGAGATGCTTGCGCTTGACGGGGTTTCGTTGAGATATTTGTTTGGTCGTTGGGAGAGTTTTGCCTCTGTGGTTTGGGTGGAAGGTAAATAAATGTGATGAAGTAAGTTGGGTCGCGGAAAAGGATAATTAGTTTGGTATTAAATATTGGAATGTAATTGTGAGGATGGAAAGAGGTTTCCATTTTAACGGATGAGTCGTTTTAATTAGATTTACGGATAGACGCTCAGTGACTTTGAGAAAAGTGCAGCTTTGACATTCCGCTGTAATATTTTATCACTTTTACAATCCTGGTACATCTTCAATTTAAAAAAAAAAAGAAAAGTGTGATACTCGTGGCGTGGAAAATGAAGTGTGACATTTTGAAGTCTTTTAAAAACTATTAAATTGTAAATATCAGCCGGTTGAAAAATGGTCTTATTATTTCTATACAATTAATATTACGTTCAATTATACAAAATATTAGAAATTAGTGAGAACTTTTGAGTTTAGGAATTAATTTGAAATCATTGCACGCTGAGTTAGAAAAGAAATTGTAGGTCAAAGGATTAATCGGTGATGTTTTTGAAATTAAAATAACTAAAGGCACTGTAACTGTTAATTATTTATTTTTATACAATACAGGTAAATATAGAGTGAGTAAATTCTTCTATTATTTTAAATGTGCCTTCCAATTTCCATAAAATTTTCGTGTGCAGTTATTTCACGTTACGAGTCATAAAGCAATCGTGTCGTGTATCGTACGTTTCATTAAATTCCCATCAAGTACCAGTTAATTTCGATATTCGCAGGAAGTCGCAGGAAAAGCGGAAGCCATACGCGCAGAGTGCGACGCGGATCTGCAGGAAGTGATGCCAATATTGAACGCAGCGAATGCCGCCTTGAACACCCTCACTCCGCAAGACATTCAAATCGTCAAATCCATGAAACGTCCTCCAGCTGGTGTACGATTAGTCATGGAAGCAGTCTGCATATTAAAGGTATTCTTTTAAGTCTGTTCTCAAAAACATCTCCCCATTCGTTCATCTTGTACGTTTAAATCGACCATGATGCTGATTCCAAAAATTTTTCAATTTCTACATCTGTCAAAGTCAGCAGTCATTTTACAGACTGCTTAAATTTTCATTACAAAGCACTCGAACTCGTTATATTTTACAAAAACTTCTTGCTCTTGAACACTAAAGCTAACGAGTCGGCCAAAATGACTAATTCGCAATTTTTTTCTAAATATTAGTTAAATTAACGAGGAAACAATGAAACAAATATTACACTTCTAATTTAAATAAATTTTCTAATGCAATCAACATTAAAATATTGGCATTAAAGAGCTGAGTATGCATTTATTTGTGTCTTTAGGGTACATGCTTTGCAAAGATGTGATTTTAACACTAGAATAGTCAAACTAGTTAAAATGACTGGTACACAGTTTATCAAAGAATTCTCCAAGTTTATAGGAGAGTCATATTCCACGTCCATCTTATAAAACTTAAATTACTTATTGTTAGTCAATCATCTTCTGTCACCTGAATTTTCCTTTTCCAAAGTATTTAATTGACACATCTAAATTTTAGTTTTAAATTTAGTATACATAACATCGATAGTATTTGTTCTAAAGTCCTTCATTCTAAATGAATGTAATAAATTAATTTTTCACAAAATTCTATTATTAACCCCGAAACTATTGAACTTCTCACCCCTATTTTGTACACTTCCGTCAATGCTAATCATTCAAAAAATTTCGACACGTTTCCTTCCAAACCGCTATTGTCCCCAGCACAATAATCATTCCTAAAAAGCTCCTAATCATTTCATTCAAGACTTCTACATCCCCAAATGTAATGATCATTCCAGGACGTCAAACCAGAGAAAACCCAAACTCCCGAGGGCGTCGTGGATGATTACTGGAAGCCATCCCTTCGTTTACTAGGTGACATGAAGTTCCTCGAATTATTGTTGACCTACGACAAAGACAACATTCCCGAAAGAATAATGACAAAAATCCGCACCACTATCCTAACAAATCCGAATTTCGATCCGGAGAGAATCCGAAACGTTTCCACCGCTTGCGAGGGTCTCTGCAGATGGGTGTTCGCCTTATCAGAATACGATAAAGTAGCAAAAGTCGTAGCCCCTAAGAAACTAGCCTTAGCAAAGGCCGAGGCAGATTATGCAGGAGCTATGGAACAATTAAATTTAAAAAGAAATCAACTGAAAGAACTTCAAGAAAGACTTGCCGCTTTGGAAAGATTGCTAGCTCAACGTAGAGCCGAGTACCAAGCAATGACTGATGAAGTGACGGAATGCGAGGAAAAGTTAAGAAGAGCAAGAGAACTTATTGGTGGCCTTGGTGGAGAATACACCAGGTGGTCCGACACTGCTAAATCACTTGGAGAACGTTATTACACCCTTACAGGTGATATTCTCATTGGTTCCGGAGTAGTAGCTTATCTTGGAGTCTTCACGACGCAATATAGACAACAACAGATGGAGAACTGGGTTCAAATTTGCACCGATTTGAAAGTAGTTTGTACCAAGGACTATCAGTTAACTCAGGTTCTTGGTGATGCAGTATTGATAAGATCCTGGAACATTGCTGGCCTTCCGAGTGATCTTTTTTCAATTGATAATGGCATAATAGTGACGAATTCTCGGCGATGGCCGCTTATGATTGATCCTCAAGGTCAGGCTAATAAGTGGATAAAGAACATGGAGAAGGAGAATAATCTACATGTGGTCAGACTCGTGCAGAGTGACTATATGAGGATTCTGGAGAACGCTGTACAATTCGGACAACCGGTTTTGCTGGAGAACATTGGAGAGGAATTGGATGCTGCGCTGGAACCACTTTTGTTGAAGCAGACGTTCAGATCTGGTGGAGCTCTTTGCATCAAAGTTGGGGATTCTATCATCGAGTATTCTGAAAAGTTTCGGTACGTTGATCGATATTCGGTAGAAATGTGATCATAGATTATTTGGTATTCGATGACAAAGTGCTGGTTTGGGAAAATATCATTAACTAGTCAAATGATACATTTTCTACGCACAGGAGTGTAGACGTTTGACATTTAAATGTCCCAGGGCATGGAGTACTTAAAAACCTACACAATTCGTGCACTAAACCATCATTAGTGACTACTGTTACTCGAACCAGAGCTTGAAATATTACAATTATTAATCTAAATATGATTTGATAATCGAAGACGTCGTGTTGATTTAAGAAAAATTCATTAATCAGTCAAATGGTACTTTTTGGGACATTTAAAAACTCCATGACATATCTTGGGGTAGTATACCACTTAGAAACTATATGATAGTATATACTACTTAGAAACTAATACAGTTCGTACATTAACACGTTCACGACGGGGCCTGAATTTAGTGTTCCCTTCATGGGGCGGTTGTGTTTTTCGTATTTTCTTCTATCCGGCGGCGTAGTAATGCAAAAAAAGACGTTGATTTATCTGAACAAATGTTATCTTATTATAGCTGTTTAAGAAAAACATTCTAATATAATATTATATTATACTATATAAAGATGTAAATAAATTTACCAATTAAAGTAATTAGTTCTTTACATACGGCGGCATGCGCAGCTCAATCTGCCCGATGGGACAAATATGAATTGTACCACCGGTGGCTCAACCCGCCCGATGGGACAGACATAAATGTACCACCGGTGGTTCAGCCCGTCCGACGGGACAGACATGAATGCGCCACCGGTGGTTCACCCCGTCGTGAACGTGTTAAATCACAATTAGTGACCTCTGTTACACAAAACAGGGTTTGAAATATTATAAATATTAATTTAAAATTGAAAGCAAGAAAGTCTTATCCACTGTATTACGACGATTGCATGACGTGTATATACGTCGTAATCGTTTGGCTGATTAAGCTAAATCTACACTCTCTGTTAGCCCCTTATCACACACTCACGTGTGATACTCGATAAGTAAAATAGAAACTTTTCAAGTTTATCAGAATCTATAAAATTTAAAATCTCAATGGATCGCTACACGATCAAATTAATTCTATCACAATAACACTACGTATATTAAATGATGTTACAATAATCACTGATCAATATTTATTTTAACAATTCAATTCTGAATGAGTGCAGAGACAGTTACAATAGGAGTCGAAGGACAAAGGGTTAATTATTTTTTCTTTACAAGATTAGAGTACAATGACACCACAATGACAATATACTATGGCTTCCATGAATTCAAGTTTTATGAGAAACAATTTTTCATATTTTCTGTCTCAATAGAAATTCTGAGGGTGATAATGTTAAGTGATACACCATGTATAAATAATATTTAGATTCTACATCACCACAAAGCTACGTAATCCCCATTATTTGCCTGAAGTGGCTGTAAAAGTGACCTTGCTGAACTTCATGATAACACCTATCGGTTTGGAGGATCAGCTTCTCGGCATCGTCGTAGCGAAAGAAAGGCCGGATTTGGAGTCCGAGAAGAATCAGCTGATCGTTCAAGGAGCAGCCAACAAGAAGTATGCCGAGTGAACTTTAATATACCTTGGATATTCTTATCGTCGCGATATTCTCTTATAGAATGCTAAAGGAAATCGAGGACAAAATCCTCGAGGTTCTGTCAGCATCCGAGGAGAATATTCTGGAGGATGAGACTGCTATTAGTGTTTTAAGTTCGTCGAAAAATCTGGCGAACGAAATACACGCGAAACAGGCGGCTGCCGAAGTTACAGAAAAATCAATCGACTCTGCGAGATTACAATACACCCCGATTGCCGTTTACAGCACCGTACTATTCTTTACTATTGGTATGGTAAATTAAAAATGAGGAGAAAGTGGAGTGAACACGAGATCGTTAACACTAGATTTACGGAGCCAATTTGGCTCGTCCAAAATTTGATTAATATATATATAATATATTGGTTGGTTAATTTTTTAATAATAAATCTTTCATTTAAATTTATTTGGAACTATTTTCTTTGCAAAAAACTTCAGTTTTCTTGTATAAGTCAAATTGGCACACTTTAGAAAAATAGGTGTATTAACATCCGTAAATCTAGTGTTAACCTTATTACGGTCTTCGATTTGACTTTATGCTTGAAGTTCGGAAGTTAAGTGTGGCTCGGGTGAAAGAAGATTTAGAATTGTAACAATTCTTATTTTTAAATCTACTAGAAAATTTCAAAATTTCGATTTCGATACAAAATCTAAATATTTTGAGACGAAGGATGATTGAGACGAAAAACGTCTTCATTGGAGTATTTAGTAAAATAAATCTTCACTTCACTGCAATATTTCCTTGGCTCATAAAAATTCAAATTTTCGTAAAACCTGCAACCTTAATAACAATTTCACTGTTTAAGAGCAAAGAGAAAATTGTAGAAGAGTCAGAACAAGATGAAAAGGCTTAAAAGACCGTAACATGGCTGACATTACTCTCGAGTGGAAAAAAATTTTACCACTTTACCCCGTGCAATGCAATTTATTTTCAGGCAACAATATCTAGTTGCACTTTTATTGCACTTTATTAATTCTTATATTATAACTTGTATTAATTCTGTAGAGAAATAATTAACTTTGAAACATGATGTTTAACCGTTTGAATACTGGGAGGGTTTTAAAAAATTACTTCGAAAAAAGCCAAAAGCCACTTTCGCGCTGTTGAGATTTTATTTCAAAATAAGCTAAAATTGGTGTGTTATTTTATGTAGTGCACAACAAGAACAATCTTCTCGTGCTTGTATCCTAATTTGGAATTACTTTATATTATAAAAGAGAAACCTGATGCATTCTTAACAAAGTCTACCTTCAATTGTCAACAGTGAAAAAATGGTGTTTCGACATAAAAATTGAAGAGCGCGAAAGTGGCTCGTGGTACGCAAACGGTTAAAGTAATTTGAAACTTAGTAGATCAAGCAATCAGTTATTAACCCCTTGCCGTGCCATTTCTTTTGTGATTAAATGTGCAACAAATTTGAATTAATTACTAAAATAACAATCTAGCCCCTAATTTCGGATATAGTCAATGACCTAACGTAATATTGAATAGCATAGAATTAAGTTTACTTTATCAAGACCAACTGATATCTTTGATCAAATAATTTTTGGAACAATTCAAAACTGCCAATCCATTTATCGTGTAACGAGTAGCACTTGTTATTGTACTGCAAGGGGTCAATCAAGAGAAACATATTCTATAATTTGAACGAGCAACTCGTCATTTTCTGTTGAACCGAAGAAACTTAAGACAAGTTACACTTGTCATTTTAGTTTAAGGTGTTAATTAACGACTCTTTAACAGCCGTTTTAGCGAACATCGATCCGATGTATCAATATTCGTTGGTCTGGTTCGTAAACCTTTTCAAGAACACGATCGAGAACACGCCTCAAGTGGAGGACATACAGGAACGACTGAAGGATCTCACAAAGTTCTTCACTTACTCCCTCTACGTGAACATATGCCGTTCGTTGTTCGAGAAGGACAAGCTTTTGTTTTCCCTGCTACTTTCGGTAAACTTGCTGAACAAGCAGGGACAAATCTCTATGCCCCAATGGATGTTCCTGTTGACTGGGGGTGTTGGCCTTGAAAATCCTTTCCCAAATCCCACCGAATGGCTCCCCTCGAAGTCTTGGGACGAACTGTGTCGTTTGGACTCTGTTCCTGGATTTGCGGTAAGATCGTATGCGAAAGTTACGAATTATTTCTCTACTTAACACGTGAACTACCAATTTAATCAAAATTACTGATTATCAATTGTTTCCAAAAATTTTTCAAGTTTATAAGAAAGGCATAGAGTAGGTATTCTACGTTCACCTCATGAGACATGAATTAGCGAATTCAATTAACGTTTTCCATCTCTTAATTTCTATTTGTTCAAAGTATTTATTTATTAAGATAAACTATGATGAATTTGACGTTGGTAGTTTTAGTATTAAGTTTATTAGTTTACATTGTTTCTCTTCCTTTAATTTTTTTGACTAAACTCTGACTTTTTTTGAACCTTTATGGTATCTTTTCATGAGTATCTCTCTGAGACATTTTTGAGAAATGTTAGAAATATATTTCGAATGTTTTTATGATGGAGACATTCTAAATTGTTTGATCAGACAGGATTAGAATTACATTGTCAACTCTTTCAGCAAAAGTCAGTTATATGGTTCTGTTTAAGAAGAGTCGAAGTTGACCTTGCAATCTATTTTAGAAAAATCTGTAGATATGCCAAGGTGGTCAAAATGGCTTTTATTGAATTTTTTGAAATTTTACCGACATATTTAACGCTGTTTCTTTTTCCGCTTTCTACGTCCGTCTTGCAGACTGCAACCGACGTAATCAAGTGTTCACCCCTTAATTTATTTTATTGTACAGTATTTATTTGACAATTTTAAATATCTTGGACTACTAACTAGTAGAGCAAGTCTTGAATAATATTGTTACAACTTGGTTTTACACAACTATTTGCCATAGTACTTGTGCTCGCACAAGGAACTCATTTGCTTCCATAAAAAAAAAACTGAAAATATAGCGTACACAATCTTAATTTTCCGGTCACATAACCGACAACCTTGTAATTTCCATTATCCGCTAAATTCCCAAAAACTCCACCATTCCGCTCCAAAATCTCATCCACCGTTGAACAGTTAATCGTAATTCCGCCCAAAGTTTACAGCCCTTCGTTATTTCTTTATCCAGAGATTCAAAGAGGCTTTTGAAGAAAAGCTCGACGCTTGGAAAGCCGTCTTTGATCACAAGGAACCTCATACCCTGCCCTTTCCCGCGCCCTTCAACCGTCTCTCTCTCTTTGAGAGAATGATAGTGCTACGTTGCATTCGCCTTGACAAAGTTGTCCCCGCCGCTCAACAATTCGTCGAAGGTGAATTATTTTCTTCTGAAATTATTTCAAATATTATACAATTACAGTAAATTAATTAAAGGAATTTAAAAATATCAGAACAATTGGGACGACAGTTTATCGAGCCGCCGCCCTTCGATTTGGTATCGTCATACGCTGACTCGTACTCCTGCATTCCTCTTATTTTCGTCCTAACACCTGGCGCAGATCCCATGGCGATTCTCTTGAAATTCGCCGACGATCAGGGCTTCGGGACCAACAGGCTGTTCTCCCTGTCTTTGGGTCAAGGACAGGGAGTCATAGCCGCTGGTCTTATCGACGAGGGAGTGAAAAATGGCACCTGGGTGGTACTGCAGAATTGTCACCTTGCCAAGAGCTTCATGCCTCATCTGGAAAAGGTAGAAAGGGGATTTTTCGATTTTGCGCGTCCCCAAGGTTGGACAAAGGAGGAAATTAGGGGTTTCTTGGCTTCCGGTTCTACGGTGCTTCTTAAGTTTTTGTTTGGGGGATGATACGAGATGTTTTCGAGTGAAGATTTGCATCGATTTGCTTGGGCTTGGAAATTTAGACATTTGTGTATCATTTTTTTCATAGAATGTGAATAAATGGTAAAATTAGAATGATTTTATTTTGTTCATTATTTATTGTATCCTGTCCAATTTTCCTTTGCGAGTTTGAAATATTGTAAATGTATAATCGATGCAAAACTAAACTACTTGACTGATTAAGTTTTTTATTAATTATTTCGTTAAATTATTTATTAAATCCTGACGAATTTTCTTTTCTAAATTGGAAAAATTGTAAATGTATAATCGATGCAAAACTAAACTACTTAATTGATTAAATTTTTTATTAATTATTTCGTTGAATTATTTATTAAATCCTGACGAATTTTCTTTTGTAAATTGGAAAAATTGTAAATGTATAATCGATGCAAAACTAAACTACTTAATTGATTAAATTTTTTATTAATTATTTCGTTGAATTATTTATTAAATCCTGACGAATTTTCTTTTGTAAATTGGAAAAATTGTAAATGTATATCGATGCAAAACTAAATTGCTTAACTGACTAAAACTTTTATAATTGCAAAGAAAATCGAATGTTGCAAAACAATGAATTTCGGTGAACAAAATTATGAAATTCATTAAATATGAAATAGCTTTCAAAGTAGACAACGAATTTAGTATAAACAGAAACGCATTACTCGAGAAGCCATCATTCGGTTTAATCATACGTTAACAGAGTTGCAGACACGCGGAAAATTGCCCGAGCAAAATTTATTTCAGATCTGCGAGAGTTTCACACCCGAAACCGTGCATCCGGATTTTCGATTATGGTTAACGAGTTATCCAGTGGATCATTTTCCGGTCAGCGTTCTCCAAAATGGCGTCAAAATGACGAACGAACCGCCGAAGGGCTTACGAGCAAACATAACACGTTCTTTCCTTCAGGTCATATTAATAATAATTTGTTAATACAAATTCTACTTCATAGAAACTTTATTCGTGAAAGAAAAACGGTGAAAGAATAATAAATTTCTATTTCAATACGATCAGGACCCGATATGCGACAGTGACTTCTTCGATAGTTCGACACAGCCGCGGAGCTTCAAGAAATTACTCTTCTCTCTCTGCTTTTTCCACGCTATCGTTCAGGAACGCAGAAAATTCGGTCCAATTGGATGGAACAATCAATACGAATTCAACGAGACTGATTT
The DNA here is from genome assembly GCA_910591515.1 of Cerceris rybyensis. NCBI lineage: Eukaryota > Metazoa > Arthropoda > Insecta > Hymenoptera > Crabronidae > Cerceris > Cerceris rybyensis. The sequence goes on along the minus strand of OU342800.1, from coordinate 6,295,200 downwards.
GCGCATCAGTGCTTTGCAACTGAAGATTTTTCTCGACCAATACGATGACGTGCAGTTCACCGCGTTGAAATATTTAACGGGTATCGTTTGTTCGGTAAATTCGTTCCTTGCACTCCATATTCTTCAAATGGTCCTTGAGACACTGTTTGAAAGAAGTTGAAAGACAATTTGACATTTTTATAGATTTCTGATAATAAGTAGCATTTGAAATTTTTTGAAATGATTTAGTATGATTTTCGACAATTTTCAGAAGTATTTGAAGGTAGAAATTCTTGGAATGTCTTTGAACTTTGGTCAAAGATTATCCTTGCACTCAAAGCGTTTTTAATTTTTGTGAGAAAGTAATGAATAAAGAAAGCTTTTTTTAAACACTAGAACTACCAAGAAAGTCAAAATGTGCTCAATTTCTTCCAAAAATTTCCCGAGTTTATGGGAAAGTCATAGAGCAGATATTCTACGTTGATTTTATAAAACATAAATTTCTGAATCAATCATCACTTCCTCCTCTTGATTACCACTGTTTCCAAAATATTAGGTATAAGGGAAAGTTCTGTCGTTTTTGAACACGTGCACTTTTATGCGTTGTCTTTCCTTAGTAAGAATTCTGATCCGACTGAAACCAATTTAAATACTTAGATTAGTATATGATTGATGATTTATACACATTTTTTTGTATTTTAGTCAGTTTTTTAAACTTATAAAAATCTTAACATGAGTAAAGAAAAAGTGCACTTAAGACATTACATGTTGTATGAGTTGCAAAAAGGGAATAACGCTATGGAAGCAAAAAAAACTTGTGTGACGTGTTTCGAGAGGATGCAGTAACAGTTTAAAAATGTCAAAGATGATTTGCGAAATTTCATTCGAGTGATTTTTCTTTGAAAGCTGAACCCAGATCAGGAAAGCCGTCGCAGTATGATGAGGACAACCTAATATTATGTGTAAGGGAAAATTCTGTCGTTTTTAATTCATATGGCATCCAAACAGAAGATTTTGGACAGGAAGCTAAGTCTTTTAATGTGATCCAAAGCAGTAGTTTGATGAATTTCATGCTTGAAGCCCATTTTTGTGGAAGTTAACGTGGGATTTGTCCTGACCATACTGCGATGGCGTTCCTGATTTGAGTTCATTTTTCAAAGAAAAATCACCCAAATGAAATTTCGCAAACCATCTTTGCCATTATCGAACTATTACTGCATGCTCTCCAAACACGTCACACAAGCTTTTTTTTGCTTCCATCGCGTTATTCCCTTTTTGCAACTCATACAACACGCAATGTCTTAAATGCACTTTTTTTCACTCACGGTAAGAGTTTTACAAGTTTAAAAAAACTAACTAAAATACGAAAAATGTGTATAAATCATTAATCATATACTAATCTAAGTGTTTAATTTGGTTTCAGTCGGATCAGAATTCTTATTAAGGAAAGACAACGCATAAAAGTGCACGTATTCAAAAACGACAGAACTTTCCCTTATACCTGATACTTATTTAACATATTGAAATATAATAGATTTACCATAATGCCAGTAGTTCTCGTATTGGAAGAGTTAAGAGTTAAAATATTAAAATAAAGATTAAAATTCTTTATAGTTGCGATTAGGCAATTACTAAGCTTTTGAAACATTATCGATCCTCAAGTCTCCAGCCAAATATAATCAGAATCTAAAACAAAGTTCAAATGACTTTCTATGCAATGCAATTCCATGAAACATCGAGCAGAACTTGCAAAAACTACTCCGTCGAAACACTCGAAATTCGAACGTAAAAAGTGTGCAGTATTACCTTAAAAAATTTCCATAATTATAGAATTTCGTTATTCGCCCGTAATCCCATGGTAATGTCTTTTTTTGTCCTCTCAGCAAAAGGGTTAATTCCCAATGAATAAACTTTTCAGGGGAGTGCAATTACGGTGGACGCGTGACCGACGAATGGGACAGGCGAACACTCAATACAATCCTCGGGAAATTCTATTGTTCTGAACTTATCACCGCGGACAGATACTTGTTTGATCCGAGTGGAATATATTTTGTGCCCGATGTGAAGGAACACAGTGATTTTTTGGAGTACATAAAAGAATTACCTATGACCACTGCACCAAGTGTCTTTGGGATGAATGAGAATGCAGATATCATCAAGGATCAGCAGGAAACTCACTTGATGTTGACTTCGACTTTATCAACTCAGGTAGAATTAATTTTATAGGAATTAACACTAAAACTATCAAGCCAGTTGAAATGGCTGGTTCTCAGTTTTTTATACAAATTTTACAACCTGGAAGGAGGGCTATGGAGTAAATATTCTATGTTTATCTTATAAATTACGGAATTGGCCATCTTTTCATCGTCTTGGTTCCTTTTTTTCCAAAAAGCTTATTTAATATATTGAAATATAATGGATTTAAGGCTGGTAGTTCTGGTGTTTTGTGCCGGTAATTATGACGATGATTTTAAAAGGGTATTAACAATTTTTCTTGCTATTCTATTGGTCTTCTTGTGGAATTTGATTTGTGAAATTAGAACATTGAATTGTATTAACACTGACCGTATCATAGCCGGTCGAAAGACTGGTTCAATCAAATGAAAATATATGATTTTTTGTAGTAATAAATTAAACCTATTTTGTTCTGTGTTCTATATTAAGTTGACCGTCTTTTTGTATTTCTTTCAAAAAGATATTATTGTTATTTTGCAATCGGTCACAAGATCTACTGTGGAAAGAATAAAGTCGATACGTTTAGTGTTAATAAAATGAAAATATATGATTATCTGTAGTAATAAATCAAACCTACTTTGTTCTGTGTTCTATATTAAGTTGATAGTCTTTTCGTATTTCTTTCAAAAAGATATTATTGTTATTTTGCAATTGGTCACAAGATCTACTGTGGTAAGAATAACGTCGATACGTTTAGTGTTAATAAAATGAAAATATATGATTTTCTGTAGTAATAAATCAAACCTATTTTGTTCTGTGTTCTATATTAAGTTGATAGTCTTTTTGTATTTCTTTCAAAAAGATATTATTGTTATTTTGCAATTGGTCACAAGATCTACTGTGGAAAGAATAAAGTCGATACGTTTAGTGTTAATATTTTATATGTATTAATGTGTTAACTACATTTTATAATTACCGGCAAAAATAATTAATTTAAGACGAGAGTGTTTGTGCTAATTGTTGTTGAATATTCACAGTACAACGAGGAGCTTAAGGTAACTTGTTTCAACTGGACTTACTTGTTCTACGGAATAATGTGAAAGTAGATTACAGTGTTTATAAAAAATTCTATTTTTATGTAATTAGCTGAGAAAATTGAGGAAAATGGTAATTATTTTTAATTTACATATTATGAATGTAGGCGTCCGCAGTGGCTGGAAATTATGATACTTATCTTCCCCTTTGATCGAATAAAAAAACTCTACAAATAACGAAGCGGTTAAAATCTACATCGTACATTCAACAATGAAACGCTTGTACCATTTCTAAAATGAATTCTCCTAAAAATTCTTAAAATGAAATAATTGAATGAAAATTTTCAATTGAAATTCAAAGTTCCCAGTTTAAATTCCATGTCAACACGAGTACCTATTGTAACAATTGGAAACCTTAAATTTCAACAATGAAAATCATTTTAAAACTTCTCTTTCTACTCTCAGACATCACCGACGCCCAATAACATCTTCATCAAGACCTCAATTAATTTCAAGACAATTAACCATATCGTCCGCATTAGTCTCGTATTTCCCTCCTGTAAAATCATCCCCTAAACGCATCCCTTTGCGTGGCGTCCCGCTAGAACTAACGACGTCCTCGTCTTTCTCCATCTTCCAATTAGGATACCGGAGAAACGGAAACGGACGTAGGACAATCACCGGATGACATAGTGTATGGGGTAGCTTCGGATATTCTGTCGAAGTTGCCAATGGACTTCGACCTGGTGGACGCTTTGGAAAAGTATCCGACGTTATACAATCAAAGCATGAACACTGTGCTGGTACAGGAGATGGGAAGATTCAACAAGCTTCTGCAAACGATCAGAAATAGCCTCGTAAATGTTCAGAGGGCGATCAAAGGTAAACGGCTAAGCGACCTGACGCTCTATCGATTTTTCACAGACCCGTGAACTTAATCTAAGGTATGGTGATCATGAACCCGGACCTCGAGGAGGTCTACCACTCTGTGATCACTGGAAAGATACCTAGGATGTGGATGAGGAATTCTTATCCCTCGCTGAAGCCGCTTGGGAGTTACATTCAGGATTTCTTGAAGAGGCTACATTTTCTTCAGGTGTTTCCTCTTCTCTTGCCATTCATTCTTTTTTTTGGAATTCGTCTTTTCGGGGAATTAAGAGAATTAGACTTTCCATTAGCTCTAGAACTGCCAATTTTCTATTTTATATAATTAAATATGTTAACACTAGAACTACCAGACCAGTCAAAATGACTGGTACACAATTTTTTCAAAAAATTCGACAAGTATATATAAGAGTCGTAGAATAAATATTCTACGTCTATATCAATAAACATAAATCACCCAATCGATTAAATTTTCCGCCGCTTGATTGCCCCTTTTTTAAAGTACTTATTTAATTTATTAAAATATGTTGGATTTGACGCCAGTAGTTACAGTGTTAAATAAGCTACGTGGAAAAAGTGGAATCGAAGAGTGATGAAGTTGATCGATTTAGTGAATTATAGTTTGTAAAATTATGACAATAGTTAATGTCGAAATAGGAGTAGCAGTATTAACCCTTTGGCTCCTATGTCGAGTCTAACTCGACTTTAGTTTGTATCTCGGAAACTCCTTTGTCGAGTCATACTCAACATATTTTCAAGTCCAAACCAATAGATGTTAACGTACGAAAGAAAACCGGGATTGCATGCTAAAAATTTTTTCAAGAGATATCATGCACTTGCAAATTACAAGATACTTCACTTTTTTAAATTGCCGTATTTTTCAGATCAAGTAAAATTGAAACAAAATACTTAAAAGCGTTTGGAGCTACTGGTAAGAAAATTGAAATATAATTCGGAGTGCAAAGGGTTAAATCATACTACTAATTTAATTTTAACAGTAGAGGTAGCGAAGCGGTTAAAATGATTGGTACACAATATTTCACAAATTCTCCAAATTGACAGTAGAATCATAGCAAACATATTCCATCCTGAGAAACATAAATTACCGAAACGTTCATCTTCTGCATTTTCCAATTTTCCTTTCTCAAAGTACTCATTTAATTAATTTAAATACTATAGATCTACGTCGGTAATTCTAGTGTTAATCATCCCCACTATATCAGTTGTTGCAGAACAAACTTTTATTTCAACAATTATCTGCTCAACTGCAGAAAGCCACAGAAAAAGTCGCATATGAGTCATTTATTTTGAAAATGGCATAAGCTACTTCATCCTAATGCAACATTTTTTTCTAATAACTAGATGAAATTATTTATACCGACAATGACTTTCAGAATAAACACCTAATATGATCAATTTAGAGTAACCTTTGGAAAAATCAATCGAATTCGTATTCCTTTCGTTAGTCTTCCTCTCTTAAATGCATGAAGGGTGAAGGTCAGGCCTTTTTTTTCTTCTTAGAACTGGTACGATGAGGGACCACCGACGACATTTTGGATCTCTGGGTTCTACTTCACCCAGGCTTTTCTCACTGGTGCACGACAGAATTATGCCAGGAAGTATTCGATACCCATAGACCTTTTGATCTACGATTTCGTGCCGCTGGAAAAGACAGACTTCCCTCGGCCTCCTGAGGATGGTGTCTACATTTATGGTCTGTTCCTTGATGGCGCACGGTTCAATCGGACTACAATGAAGCTGGACGAGTCTTTGCCGAAAATTTTATACGACACTGTCCCTTATGTAAGATCATTTATGTTATAAAATAGTATATTATTTAACCTTTTCAATACGGTGAAAAATCCAGTTCGAGTGCGCCCAATACCAGGATCAGTTATTTCTCCTCCAAGCGATTATTAGATAAAATAACTTTTATGCCTAAAACTGAGCAACCTTAACAGTTGTCGCTTGCTTGATTAGATCGGGGACGATTGAGATGAGAAATTTATGGACTCAGAACGATTGAGAATCAGTTTAGAGGCCTAATTTGGCGTTATTTTCTGTCCTAGATGTTTTTCAGTAACTGGGACATATGGACCGTTTATTTTGAAAGTGGTGTAAGTCCATTTTCTCTTGTTTCGAGAAATTTAAAGGTTAGCATATCTGTCAATTTAAAAATATTGGTTAATTATGACGAATCTGACAATGTTTCTATCAATTTATCAATATCTAATTTGATTATACAAATTTCTTTTAGGCGAATTTAACTAAAATTATGTATATTTACAGGCTGCAAATTGACTTACACCACTTTCAAAATAAACGGTCCATATGTTGTCCCAGCCGTAATATCAAAAATTTTCCAGTCTGGGACAGCACATGTCCCGACGGGGCGAAAGGGATAAATAGTTGCACCGAGTTGCAGAAAAATAACTAAATAATACAATAACTTGCTCTTTATTAACACTAGATCTAACAAGATGGTCAAAATCTTGCCGTAAATTTGTTGAAAATGTTCCTAAATTTTCTAACGCAGTTTCTTTTATAATTATCAACGTCTGTCTTGAAAAATACACGATTGAATCGATTAAGTTTTTCACCCCCTTCATTTATTTCATTCGGACATATTTATTTGAGAATTTTCAATATACATTGACTTAACTAATTAGTAGATCAATAGGTCTAGTGTTAATAAATTACACACCATCGATATTTTGCTAGTTTCACATTTTCTAACGAAGTGAAACCTTTTCTATTAAAATCACATTTTCACAAAGTGAAAAGCTTAACGACGCAGATAAATAAATGGTCGGAAGGACTTTACCTTTTAAGTGGGAATATTTAAAAATTTAAGAGACTCTCTTTATAGATGATAGAAGAGGCTGGATGAATATTCACTGAAAAATTCGAAGGGCGATAAATAAATGTGTTTCTATAGATTTGGCTGGTGCCATCAAAGAAGGAGGATATAAAAGAAAGGACAATCTACACCTGCCCGGTGTACAAAACTAGCGAAAGAAAAGGTGTCCTGTCGACGACCGGTCATTCGACCAATTTCGTAATCGCCATATGGCTCCCGACGGAACATTCTCCTGAGCACTGGATTCTGCGGGGTGTAGCAATGCTCTGTCAACTGTCTCAATAAAAGACACAGCTGTATTTATCTCAAGATTATCGCATATTAAAAACTTGCCGTACAATAACGAGTGATACGTGTATTGTGTTTAATTGAAAAAGAAATTTTCCAATGTTTCAAAGTCTATAAAATCGAAAACATCAATGGGGCGAGACGTTATGAAATAATTTCTATAATATTAATACGACGTTAAATTATACAATATATTAAAACTCATTGATCAATTTTTATTTTGACATTTTAACACTATATGAATTTATAAAATGATACTAGACCTACTGGGGATTTTATAAGGTAGGCGTAGAATATCTATATTATGGTGTCCCTATTTTACAAAATTTAGAAAATGTTAGTAACCAGTCATTGTGACGAATTTAGCAGTTCTAGCGATAATAATACAAAGAATTAGATATTTTCATTCCATTGAAATCGTTGAAATCCATTGTTATCCTCTAATTAATGAGATATTCTAAAATAGTCATTTTGAACCCTCAACATCGTGGAAAATATTCACCCCTTCGATAAAAACTCTGCCCGACAAAAGAAATAAGCGTAAAATATTTTTACAAGAACCACAACTCACCCAACTTTTATAAAAATCTGCACATTCGATACGTTCCCTTATAAGTTCAAGTTTCTTCCACTGAACTTCCAAGGGATGTTTTACTTCATCCACTTCATTATTTCTAATCCAAACCGCCCAAAAGACACACTCTTTGACTCAAACTAGTTCCCATCGACAAATTGGACTTACGCCAATTTCCAAAAAAACAAAAGACAACCATTCCACCCGACTATCAGTGAAATGACATTTGTCAGAACACACGTAAATAAAACACGAAACCAAAGCAACATAATACTCCAGCATCTACAACAGGTGGCGACATAGCGCAAACAGATTCCAGTCCGTCGAAATCAATCGACAACCCTCTCCTTCCACACCCCGTTCTCCTCGCTCGAAATATCCCCGGTATTTTCATATTTCCCGGAGAGCCTCTCGTCGAAGGCAATGGACAATTTCGATCGTGCTAGTTATCGAAATACCAGCCATGAGAACGATGACGAAAAGGACAGAAGCTACACAGAGCTAAACGGGTGAAGGGGGTGGTATTAAGCTCAGAAAGCACCACTCGAGGCCGATTCTCGATAAACGATCGTAGCCAGAAAAGGAAAGGGGGGTGGTCTCTTCGATAAACGGGCAAACCTATCCCCCGCAAAGTCGAGATTCCTATGCAAACTGTTATCGTAAATATTGCGAGCAGTATCAAGAGCTCGCAGGCAGGTGTAGGAGAGATTTCGAAGGCAACGTACGTCCGCGGGAGATAGCAGGGCCGACGCGGAGGACAGGGGCGTAGGGAGAGAATGGGCGGTGGGTGGATGAAAAACAGTAGGACGAGGCGAAACGATGGAGCAGGGTGGTGGCAGGGTGACTGAAAGATGAAACGAGAGAGTGAAACAGGGTGAAAGAGAGATAGAACGAAAGAGAGGGTGAGGAATAGGGAGAGAGGTGAGTGCGATATATTCAGAGGTAGCTGGAGGTAGGACGGGTTCGAAGGGTGGCTAGTGGGTGGGCTGGTGGGTGGCTTCAGGGTTGGTGGCGGCACCCTGTCTACCCGGACCGAGATCGCCGGAGGCTCGTTGCCTAGCGACCTCGTATTGATCTCTCCCCGTATCTCGGCTTTTCCCCTTTCCCACGTGATTCTCCCTCCTCGTCTCTCTCACCCCCTCGTCATCTCACTCGCCCTACCTCATCCTCCTCCCCCGTTGATTCTGTTCACCGGGTTCCTGTCTTCGTTCCTTGCCTTTCTCCCGTCGGCCTCACCCCTTTTTTGTCTTTCGTCCTCTTGCTCCAAGCTTCTCTCGGTTTCTTCGTCTTTTCCTCTCTTGCTTTCCACCCCTCCAACCCCTTCGTCCCTGTTCTATCGCTGAGTCCTGTTTTCTTCCTATTTGCGCGGGGACGCGTGCATGTACGCACTTTTCAGGGTGTTTGAGTAATGGTGATATTTACTCGCGCGATGATATAGTTACTGAAATCGCCGTGCTTCCCTGGGACGAGAGTTAAACGTTGAGGATGCTGCGATGGGGATTTCATTGAAATTATCGTTCGACGGGGAATTTTGAATATTTGGAAAATGAGATTTGAAAATTTTCGATGAAGGATTCAATTTTTTTGAGATCTATTGAAGGGAGATGATAGATATTGGTAGTTTTTTATGGATTAATGATACGTTTGGAGGGTGGAAATGCGGGATTTAGCTTCTTAGTGAAATTTAAGATACAATCTGACATTTCTCTCTGAATATTCAACTACAATTAGTAAACTCGAGTTCAAATTTCTGGTCATATTTCAGCAATTTTTCCTAAATCATTGTTCTACTTGTCGTATCCTAGATGAAATAACCATAGGAATTACATTCCTCAACAATATCCTTAATTTCCACAAACAAGTACTTCCATATTCATCAATAATTGCCACATAGAAAGGAGTTTAGTAATTAAGAAAAATCGATGTATTTGTAAATGTCATTAAATTGAAGATAGGCGAAGAATTATTTGAAAAGTCGCGCCTCTCCGGTTGGCTGGAAAGCATGGAAAATATCCGTTCTTCGGTGACGAAACTGGCCGAGGAAACGCGGTTACGCTGATAATTTGCGTAATTCGCGTTCCCGGGAAAGGAGACGACGATCGAAGAAGTTGAAGGACCCGAGAGAAGTTGGTAAACATCGACGGTAGTTACGTTGCCAGCGAGGGGGTAGATTCCGAATGTGCTTAAGGGCCAGAAGAGCGGGGGATGATAAATATTCATTTATCTCGATGCTGCTTCGATGTGTCGTCGTCGAAGAGCCACGAAAGGATGTAATTAAAGTTCTGCACTGGAATTGTAAATGCCGATACTGTATCGTAAAAATCGACTCCCTTTTTCGCTCTTTCTTTCTCTCCTTTCTGTCTACTTTGCAAAATCGACGAGCGCGGTTTAATATTCTCGTTGAGGTACCAACGTTGCCGATGAGTGGAAACTTGAAAATTTCGATTAATCGAGAAACGAGAATATCGGAGTGGAAATTCTTTGTTATAAAAAAAAAAAAAATACAGATGGAAATTAATTCCATTACGTTGGATTTGATATTTTCTGTGAAATTTTCGCTCACCGTAATTAAAGTTCTTTGTTTGAAATTAAACGAAATGGTATGACGTTGATAAATATGTAGAGGTATGAATTAATTGATAACAACGTTTTTAAATTATAATAATATCCTGTTCCGTAAAAGGAGAATTAATATTCATTTCAAATATTAATGAAATACGATCGTGAAAAAAAAACAAACAGAAAATAATATGGAAATGTAAAAATAGAGGTACAATATTGAATATAATTTTTGAAACTCATCGCAGTAAATTAAATCGCAACAAGTTACTTGTAACTTCAATAATTATATAACAAATTCAGTCAGAGGAATATTCTTAATGAACGTTAATTTGAAATTACCATCAAGTATGTGAAATTATCGTGGAAAATGTTGTATCCATTAAAAATCCTTTTCGTTAATCGTGGAAATTCAGGAGGCTGAATTCCCTGCGCGTCTTTCTCCCGTGAAATTTGAAAAGTTAACGCTCCTCGAACGAAGTCAAAGGTGGCTGAACATTCCGTATCTCTTCCACTACGTTGCCTCGATCGAACACCTTTATACTCGACACCTCTGCTCGTCGGAACTACGCGTCGCATCATTTTTTTACGTATTTTCCCTTTCTCGAATCGGAGATCCATTCCGAAGATTTTTTTTCCAGCCTTTTTTTCATTATCGGATAGCTCCTGCCTCTCGCTGATTTCATTCCCTCGTGTATCAGGCGTTAAGAATTTCATTTACGAAGTTTAAATTGGAATTTTGCAACTCTCGAATATATTTTAACGTGTATCGCTGTTTTGCAATTGTCCACGTTTTTGCAAGAATCTATGTTTTGTAGAATTTGCAATTTCTTTTGGATTTGTGGGTGCATTGATGAAATAAAAGTTTGGTACACTTTTGTAAAATAAATCATAAAATTGTTGGTATGTTACAGAAATTTTTTTTGTAATTTCAGCGCTCGTTGTTACGTGTTTTGCGAGAGTTATGAAGTGAGAAGTTAATTAGATGATATTGTACTCCTTCTCTTTCATTTTCTCAATATCGAGGAGCTTCTATCTCTTGCTGATTTGACTCAAATTAAAATTTTATAACACATCGCTGTTTTAGAGTCGTTTAAAGTACGATTTTGCAGAATTTAGGGCCTTTTTTGATTTCATATGAGATTTGAATTGGTGAAATAAAAATTTAGCGTGATTTTCGTCAAATTCCTGTAAAATGTATAATAAATTAATTTGTCGTTGGGTTTTATCGAGCTCTTGAAATCTGTGTTTTGTAATTTTGAGCTGCTTCGTTACGCTTTCCACAACAGTGACACGATATTGTAAAGCAAGAAGTTAATTAGTTCATACTGTCTCTCGTCTCTCATTAATTACTGCGGAAGGACAACAAACAAGAAATAAAATACAATAAAACTATTCCTCACAAAATGAGAAAAAATCAAGTCCGTGGTATTTCTCACAAAATTCACATCTTCCTAAAAAAGAAAAATCTTGCACGTCCCGATTTCCTCTACTTTCGAACTGTCTTTAATTTTGCAACGTTAGAAACCGTCAAACGTCGCGAAAATACCACGTCCTATAAATACCACTTTGCTCCGTCGCGTTTAATAATATCACTTTCGAAAAAGAACAGAAACGTGAATCAGGCCGCCGAATATATTACCATAGAAACAAATTCCACGTCAAAACGAGAGAGCAGGTTCGAAACTCTATTATATCAATAGCAATTAGTACAGATCGTAATCGGACTCGCATGATAGACGATCGAGCTTAACAGTAGTGATATTACCGTGGAAAACGTGTCGGTTAAATGAAATTCACCCCAGAGTCTACCGAGGGGGGATGAAAATTCAACGTCCTCTCTTTATTTTCCTTGCATGTCCTCTTTGACTATGCTTTTCTCTCTCTCTCTTCTTCTCTCTTCATTTATCCATCTCTCTCCTACCAGCTAAACCTAACCTATCAGCCTCCCTCTATTGGCAAAGTGACCTTCATCTGAATTTCTTTGTCGCGTTTACGGACAGTGAAAAGAGGTTCCCTCTGTACGAGGGAGGAGATCCATCCGAAGAGAGGGCCATCGGAAAAAGTGAGAGGTGCTATCCAAAACGGTGAACCTTTTACTTTTACCTTCAAGCAGCCTTTAAAAGGATGGAAAAGGCATTTGTTCTGGGTGTATAGATAAACGAGAGTATCGAGCTTTCGAGGTTGATTAGACGGACACCATGGTTGACGATGATGATGGTGGTGGGTTGTACGCGAGATAATGGCCACGATTTTACCCCGGCTTACGGGGAATAAAAAGATTTGTTTGATTGATGAGAGATAGTGCCGGTGCACCTGAATTTCGTTACGCATATTAATGAAGCAATTACGGGGGTACCAGCGACGGCAGACTGGACTGTTGTAGATTTGAAATGAAGTTGCGGTAATGAGGATTCTTATGGTATTGTTGGGTAGCCTTTGTGATACTGGTATAATATTGGGGGAATTGGAGAATTTTTATGGCGGTACAGTGACTGTGGAATCGCGAATATGACTGAGTGAATGAGTTTTGCTTAGTATGGTGTTATTGCAATGGTGGTGGGAATATTAATTTTGAATATGGAAGAATGCTAATTAGAAAAATTGCATTGTGAGATTTTTTTGTACTTGGAGTGGTAATTATATTCTTAGAGAATATTAATGAGAAAAATTAGAACAGTTGATGTGGATAAACCGCGGACGTTTTTTCATACTTTGAGAGTAATTGGAGTATTAGTTGTAAAATTAGAAAATATAGATTAGGAGTAAATTAAATGGAGGTAGGAAAATCCTGGAGAATTTTTAAGATTAGAGAACAATTGGAGTGTTACTCATTAAATTAGAGAGCATACTGTGCTGGACTGTTGAGAGAAGAAAATTATAAAAACGAAATTAAATCAATGCGAGTAAGTTACAAATTTCTGCACTTTCTTTTCTAAGGTGTTCCAAATTTACTAGCAAGCAAAGTATAAAATAGTAACGTAAAATTGTAATTTAATACTACAAATTATCAATACTACAGCATTAGTATTACACCACCACATTGCATTTAGTTATACCCTCGACAATTTTACAACACTTTTACCATTATGAAGTCTATACAAAAAATAACTCTAATTAATTCAAACTAACCGAAACCTCCATCTATTAACACTAGAACTACCAAACCAGTCAAAATGACTGGTACACAATTTTTTCCAAAAATTCTCCAAATTTACATAAGAGTCATAGAATAAATATTCTACGTCTATATCAATAAATATAAATCACCCAATCGATCAAATTTTCCGCCGCTTGATTCCACCTTGTTCAAAGTACTTATTTAATTTATTCAAATATGATAGATTTGAGGCCGGTAGTTCTAGTGTTAATAACACATTTCACACATCTATCAATCTATCCAACCTACGAAAATTTGTTACTTTCGTGCAATCTCTATTCCCGCGCAAATTTCACCCCCGCAAAAATAGTCACCTCTTCAATCGACAAATTCCAAAGGGACACTAAGAAACTTTATGGAGCTATAGTGGTAAAGAAGATAAAGACTTGAACTCATGATCAGCAGGCTCGAGTTCAAATCCACCCCCCGTCACTTATAAGTAGACTCCGGATTTTTATGCATTTATGACAAAATGGATACGGTTAAAATATAGGGGAGGGTGGGCCAAAGTGGGCCCCTTAAAATTTTGGAGCCCAAAAGAATAAAGATATGACTATTTTTTGCTGAAAGGGCCCACTTTGCCCCCCCCCCCCCCTCCCCTATAACGAATAAAAAAAAATACAGATATGACTATTTTTTGCTGAAGGGGCCCACTTTGCCCCACCCTCCCCTACAAAAAGAACATAATATAAAAACATATCTAAAATATCCAAAGTATGGTATTCGCTGTAATATTTAACGAGTCCAACAAATCCCTAAATAGGTTTTCCTAACTTAGGTGCATTTGTTAAAATTGAAATTTGCATAAACATCCGGAGTCTACTTATAAGAAATTTTTTCTACGTCATATTTATACCACTTCCTCAGTGGCTCAGACTTACAGTAGTAGGTACGAAAAAAAATTCGAGCAGTAGAAATCTAAAAATGCAAGCGAACCTAAATAAAGAAGAAGGTTTTTATTGATCGTGGACGAAAGATTTCACTTTGCTTCGTGTAACATATGGGAAGGTGCGATTACAATCCTCTCCTCGAAGGACGAAGAGGACACGAACGAAGAGAAGAACACGATGGAGAATGAGAAAGGGGAAGGGGAGGGAAAGGAGGATAACGAGAGCTCTTTCGGATTATCCTTTATTGCGTGATCAATCTCACGGTCATTTAACTTGATCGCCTCTTGCCGGTGAGAAAAACTGAATGGAGAAAGAAGCAAGTAGGAAATCGGGCAAGCCGATCGCGCAAAACGGATAATCCTTGCGATTTATCAGTGCAAAGAACCGTAACCATGGTGGAGGAACGTTCCTCGAGGAAATTATCGTTCCATAGGTGTGTTTCTTGGGAAGTTTGCATGATGCAGGTGCAATACGGGTTGGTTTGGATGATTTTTACGGGAAAGAAAATATTTGTTGAAGATTATATGTGAAAAGTTATTATGCAAAGTTATAACTACGTTTGATAGATGCAAACTAGTCAATTGGATTTCGTTGCACGCTGTAAGGTAAGGAATTATGGTACTGTGTTACTAATTAGCGATTATGAGGCTACTGGAAGTATGCAGCTTGAATACTAATGTGGCTGAGAACTCGATTTTGTACGGGGTTGTGGAATGATAAATGAGAGCCTTCGGATATTAGTTGAACAGATTCGTTGAGATGTTTACTAAATTTCAATTACTCGCTTATGCTGTTGGGATATGTAGCCGAAATTTCGGCAATGCTAAGATTATTGTTAATGTAGATGCGATAAAAGTGTAATTAGAAATGGAAGAGCATTTAACAAATCACCCAAAAATCCTCAACCTCTTTTCCAAAAAGGAGAAACACACTCTGAAGGGACAAGGTTCATTCTACGATCATATTCTCTCAGACAAATCACCTCTACAGCAATCATCAATTTTTAATTACAACAAATTCCTTAAAAAATTCGCCAAACAGACCACCCAAAAAAGCTTCAACCCTCTTACAAAGAAAAAGATGCCTCTTTCCCTCTAAAAGAGACCAAACCTTAATTTGCTCATTTCAACCAGTATCTCTGTAAATCCTCCATGTCTAATTACAACAAACATCTCAACTTTACATCACTAAAATCCAAGCCTCATAATTCCATTACATCTACCATACAATCTATCTCCACCTCACAGTTCCATCACCCGGGAATAATCCTCCTATACATATTCCAAGAATGATGAGAAAAAGTAGAAAAAACTAAAACCCAAGAGGGATGTAGAAAAAGCACCATAGAAGTAGCGTAAGCTCCGAAAAGCTAGGACGGAAGCGAGCGAAAAGGGACAGTGGTTGAGCATCGCCACTGAATAATGGAGGAAGCTGCGTGGAGTGTCGGACGGAAAGGCAGAGATGCTTCTGAGAACGGGGTAGAAATGCGCCCGCGGTGGTGGAAATGGAAGCACCAAGCCTCCTGGTATTGGTAATGCCAGCATCGTCCCTGACAGAGGGTGGTAGTGCTACCAGTGGTGGTCCAAGGGGGATGCTGCGAGGAGGGATGGGTTGCCAGGCAACGTACGTCCACCCTTAAACCTCCATCCACCTTTTCTCTCTCTCTTCCTCTTTCTCTGCTCCACCCACCCCTCCGTTCATCCCCCTTTTGCCACGGTGAAGACCTCGGTCGATACAACCGGCCGTTTTCGCCGTACGCCCGGGAATTCCCCAATTTCCATTACGGGGGTTCCGACTTTAAGCCCGACCTGGTCGTACCCCCTTCATGCTTTCCACCCAACCCTTCCACCCCCGGGATGCTTGAAACGATTGGTAACCCTGCTCGCTTTCTCTGTCTCTCTTCATTTTTTCCCCCCTCTCTCTCTCTCTCTGTATATTATATGCACATGTATAGAAAATATATATATGTATATATAATAAATATATGTATATATCGCTCTTATTCTTGCTCTTTCTAGCTGTTCGTCCCTGATGCTGCTACGAGTTAGAATCCAAGTGGCACTTTGATGGGAGAAGCGCATTATCTTTGAAAAAATAACCGGGAAGGGAAAAGAGACGTTTGGGATCGATGGAGGACCATATTCCTCCTGCTCTTTGCTACGTGCATCTACGGTGTCCCGATGTCCTTGACAGATAGATACTTGTCGCGAAAAACGTGCCTTTCGAGCATGCTTAGTACGCAGAGATTTATAGGAGCTACTTTTGAGGACTGTTGAATTGTAGGTAATCTTTTTTTTTTTCTTTAAGGTTTTTTTTGTAGGATTTTAGAGGGATTTTGACGTATTGATTTTATATTGGGTAGCGATTTGAAGGTTTTTTTGGAAGGGTTGGAAGTTGGATGTTTTATTCTTACCTGATTAGGGTTGTTTTGTGGATGGTGGATAAAGTAATTTTCGATGATTAAAATATAGGCATGAGACAGAGGTAAATGAATCATTTTATTGCAATTATTTACAGTTCGAAGGAGCTGCGTGATTTCACTTTACATGGCCTTACTCTAGGATCTATGTTTCGTTTTACAATCAAGTAACAACTACGGATCTCGCAGGGAAGATCATCTATAGACTACGTCTGGCAGGGCGAAGCTTCTTACTGTGACAACTAGACTCTGGATTTTTATGCAAAAATTTACATTTCGATGAGTATACTTTGAAAAATAGAACTCTAAATAATAAGTTCTTTCGATCAAATTATGAGATGAATTTTGCAAGCAATAATTTGTGTTTTTGTACAAGGATTAAATGTGCATTTTATATATTATTGTAGATATTATAATTTTTGGAAATGCATAAAAATCTGGAGTCTAGCGATAACGCTAACTATCTACGAATAAAACGCCCGAGAAAGTATCGGGGAGGATTCGCAACGCTCGCGATAAAAGTTCTAAGTGAGGTTTTGGGTTGCAACTACGTGACGCAATTTCACAAATCTTCAGCTTTTACTATATTACTATTTTACAGAGGAAGGGGAAAAAAGAAAAGTAAAACGGTGAAAGAAAGAATAGAATGAAAGAAATTTCATTTTTAAATGGAGGTTCTAATGTTATCTCATTCGATTTGCATTTACTGACCTTGCCAGATAGCATGAGATTTGAGGAAGAAAGACGACGCTGTCCGGAATTGCATCTCGACGATGTTCTTGAGTTAAGTCGATCGTCGAATTTGGTCCGCTCTTGGCATTCACCGCGTGCCTTATGAATTTTGAAAAGTTGGCACATGGAAGCCCGCAGTGAACGCAAGGAGCACAGACTCACGGCATTTCCCTCTTCCTCGTCGAATCTTCGACGTCCTCTTCTTCCATCCTCCGCATTATCCTCCCCCATGAGTCAAAATTCAACAACCTCTCTGAAAGTCACACTCGTATTATCCGCCAAAAACACCCTCTCTCCCCAAAACCCCATCATGTTTCCAAACCTCGAAACAAAAAAACTCAAAAAAATTCTTAAATCTTCAAAAAAAAAATCCTCAACACTATTCAACAATCTCAATAAATTCCAATTTCCTTTCGATATCTTCAAAATTTCGTAAAATTCGTCGTTCCAATTTCAAATTTTATCCATCACCCTCGATCACACGAGATAAATCTTTGATATAATGAAAATAAGAAAAAGTGAATAAAAAATAAAATATTGTTTCACGTTGAAGAAAAAAAAAAGAAAAATGAGCAAGTCCAATTGTCAAATTTCGTTGACACCGTTGCCATTATATTTCACGAACGCGTGTACACGTACCCCGTTGATCGTTAAACGTCTGATGCAATCGAAGTCGCGTAATGGGAAATAAAAAGGCGAGGACACGAACCGATGCACGTCGCAATGCGAACTGAGCTTGATGAGCGTCGAAACTATACTATGGAACGATACCACTCGTCCCATGGACCGACGATCAGGGGTGGCCGCGAGGGGTGTGGGGATATCGGACGCGTGGGGTGGGGAGGGTGCTATGGGGGTTCGTCAGTCCCACTATAACTTATTGCTTATTTCGCGGAGGGTGTACGACCCCGTGATATCCGGGGAGCAGCTGACGTTGGGGTTCTATTGTCTGGAGATATTCGCATAATCAAGAAAGCCGCCCCGTACCATACTTTCGTGCGACGTGGAAAGGGACATATGGGATCCCCTGACTAATGTATATCGACGAACGATTTTGACGGATGCAGCGCTAGGACATTCGTCGCGGGATGATTTCCCTACCGTTAATCCCGTTTTGTTACGGGAATTTTACGAGATTTTCCGCCTTACGTTCAACGAGATTTATGGCGATGATGGTCAATGAGGTTTTTCGAGAAATGGATGATGGAATTAATTTCAGGATCATTTGGACGGAAGAATTGATTTTTGTTTTGATGTTTGTCAATTAATTTTACCGATTTAGAAATTTCCGGAGTAAGGTAAAATTCGAGATAATATTTCTTGCAAGGGTTACATACCTTTATGGGGGTGAGAGTGGAGAGATAACAGTTTTTTCCTGTTGCAACTTTTGGAAGAAACGTTTGTTTCGAATTTTGGGTAAGAATGGAGATTTTACGCCTTAGGTTCTACGGGATTTATGGCGATGGTGGTCGATAAGGTTTTTCGAGAATTAGGTGGTGGAATTAATTTGAGGATGTGGATAATTTGGGCGGAAGGGTTGATGGTGAATTGCGAGAAAATGTCGGTATTCAGATATTATCAATTAATTTTATCGGCTTAGAAATTTCCGGTGTTAGGTAAAACTCGAAAAAATGATTCTTACGAGAGTCGCACAACTTTATGGGGGTGAAGAGTGGAGAGATAATAGTTTTTTCTTCTTGCAACTCTTGTAAAAATCGTTTTCTTTTAAATTTTGCCTAACAACGGAAATTTTTGAGCTGATAAAGTTAAGTGTGACCAATATTTATGACTTCAATTTTCTTCCAAATAGGAATATCTATCTAATAAATCTGATCGTTAAGATAGAATTCTCATTATCGATTAATTATCGTACCGTTTAGAATCGAGTACTCCGTACTCATTCCAGAAATCCTAACAAAAAAACATCACCAACATTCATCGTGCAATAACGACAATTACAATCACAAAAATACATGCCAACAAAAATTACCTTATCAACCACAACAATTTACCATTAAAGACATTTCAAATTACCCTCTGGAATTCATTATGGAAGAAGTTAAAAAAACGATATCAACAAGGAATCTATATATTCGAAATAGGAGGCAATACCCTCTGCCGTGTCTTCGTCCAAGTGTCCCATAAAAAAGGGCAGGGGTCCGTAGACCGAAACTGGTCCGAAAGCCTCCTCGAAAAAGGGGGTTGCTCGTTTTAAAGGGCGCGTGTCTCGCGTAGCACGAGAGGGTGTGCGAGGGGGTCCAGCACGTGCTCGAAAGCTACAATCGCCCTAAAGGCCAATTCACATCCACCGAGCTAGGAAGAAGCACGGGGGTTTCCCGTGGTACAATGGGGCATTCCCTCGAAGGGCTGGGACCTCGTCTGCCAGAACTGTGGGTCAGGGTTACCAGGAGGGAGGTTTCACCCATCGATTTAAACCCTCCTTTTGCAGTTCCCTGCCTTCGTCTCTCTATCGCAGCCTATTAACCCTCGCAGGAGATGCTCTCGGAGACGAGGAATTTAATATGGTGTAATTTAAACTCTACCAATAGTGACATCTTTGGTGAGATGTCGAAAGTCTCGTTAACCCAATGGAGAAAATTCTAGATGATAGATATGGAAAATATTAAAAATTGAAATAGAAATTTTCAAGGTATTACTTGTTTTTGCAATTTTGCTGAGTGGAAATTTAGACACTTTGTGGAAGGGGGATGATCGATGGAATTACCCCGAGAGGATTTTTGGTACTTGAACGTATCGGTTGATCGAAGTACAGATAAGGAGGGAAGGTCGAAGAGAGAACGTTGGACAGGGGTGTGTAATCGGGCGTGGCAGTATGAAGCTAATTATAAGTCCAATAAAATCGCAAGGACACCAGTGACATTTATGGCGTTGAGATATCGAGTCCAAAGACAATTACATAGTTCCCCTTTTAATTCCTTACTCTTACTCACCATTTCTAACAATGTTTATATACTCAAACCTTATCTCTATCAAGATTTACTTTATATACTACATTTCCTAATATGAATCTTAAAATATCTCCTCGATCTCTGAATTAATAAATATCCCTAGAAATCTCACCAAAACTTAAACTACCCCTTATAAATCTACAAAGCGAGACTTTCCCTCTGCTCCTCCCAAAATCATCGATCCCCGTTGAAGGTATCGTCTATCATCCGAAAAGAATAGCCTTACCACAAAAAGTGAGTCCAGCTGTTGCAATCGCCACCCCAAACAGCGAGAAACGGAAACAGTAGTCGCCGAACGACGCCACGGCCCTCGGGCTCGCATTAAAGGCCCCGTAGACAGGATCGCTGAATGGATTTACTCTCGTTCTCGGCTCTGGGTGTCCTCGTGACGTAATCGAGCACGTGCACTCCGTTTGCGCCCTTCTCAGGTGGGGTTGAAAACGTCACGAATACCAATCCTCCCCTGAAGGCACGCCCTCTTCATCGATCCTGGCAAGCCCTCCTCCATTCATGAGAAACCCTGGTACCGGGCCGACGAACCGCATGGTTCTACCTGGTATCTGGAACAGACCGACGGTTTTCATGAGTGAGAGAGAGAGAAAGGGAGATAGAAGAGAAAGAGAGAGAGAGAGAGGACCTGGAAGAAGGGGCAGGAAGATGAGACACCGTCTAGAAACAACGTTTGCCCGCTATGCCTCGGCCTTGGGCAGCTGTGTCGTAGGTCAGCAACAGTTTTGCGTTACCCTTAGAAGTTAATTGGAGCTTCCAGACTTATTTTTTGCATTTTGAAATTTTTTTTATTTTTTAATATCAGTTTGGCGTTATTTTTTAGACATTGTTCTGTCTTTTTGGCATGGATAGGGAGTTTGGAGAATTTTGGGACGAAGGGAAGATAGATTTTTGTATTTGGATCGTTGGAAGTTTTTTTTTAGGGGTGGAGAAGTGGAAGTTGTAAATTTGGAATAGAAATTTGAAGGGTTGAGAATATTGATGGAAATGGGGGAAGATTGATTAAAGAGAATGTAAGGAATAATTGAGGGTATGTTGTATCTTGTGTACTTTATGAAGGGCTGGTTGTATTTTTCTGCTGTAATCGAGCCGACAGTGGACAGTACTTGAGCGGCAAACGGTTATAAATAGGAATCTGCTCGTGAAGCCCTCGGCCGAGCTTGTCAGCTGATTACATATTGACAGTCCGATAACTTGTCTATACAACAACGTTCGATCATTGAAACTAATTTTCGTGCAATTAATTGAACCTTGTTAATCAAATCAACAAGCTTCACTGACTTGCTACCTTTTTTCAAAAATTTCAAAGAAAGAATAACGAAAATATTTTTCAAATTATATTGATGGAAAAATTGTTAAATTTTTATATTTACTAGTTTCTATAAAGACGAGTTTTTATATTATTCAATTTGTTATCTAACAACAAATATGTAATCGGATAAATAATTGCATGAAAGATTATTCATAAATTTTCAGAAACATCTCCCTTTTTGATCTTTCTACGAAATACCAATTTGCATTGTGACACTCTTTGAAGAACAATTGATATTAAAAATTCACATTTTATCATAAGTTTCCTAACGAATATGTAAAAGTCTTTTCAATCTCAGAGACTTAATAATTAGAATACGACAAGGAGCTGTTACACGTGAAATTACACGATGAGAGGACGATTATAGGGGGGTTCAAGAGCGACAATCTATGGCAAATCATCGATTAATGACATTTGAATTGCGCGCTCTCCCGTTCTTTCGGGGATTCCTCAGGCGCGATCGGGTACCGACTTCGGATGGCGGCTTAAAAGTCAGTTTCGTGACAGAAAATTACGAAAATGGTAATTAGGCAGCTAGTGGCGACGTGCCGACTACGGCTTATTCATACTTCGTAGCCATGGCGATCCTGCACTACTGATAAAACAACAGTACACACCATAATGTACTTACGCGGAATAGAGGGGAACACCTTGTCTACCGGGTGTCATGGAAATCAGGGCATTTCTTGGTGCCATGGGACAAAATAATCGAAGAAACTTGTCAAAATTTGTCAGTCTATGAATTTCTAATTTTTCATCTAAAAAAATTACCATAGAATTCTGACACAATATCAATACAAACGATGCAATTATAGATTTATTAATAATTCTGTGATTATGATCAGAAAAATCGATTTCTATTGGGGTAAATTTTAATTCTATTTTTTTTTTGAGAATATATATGGATATATTAGATGTGCATGATTTTTAATGGAATTTTAAGAAGAATTTAGAGTTTCATCATTGAAATACTTTTATAGGGATAACGTTAGTGGTGTGGTACCATATGGCAAGTTCGTAACAGAGATCTTTCTCTTTTTATCAGAATTCGTAATAGACCATATGTCATGACCGTATTCGTTACGAATGATGTAACATCGACGGAACATTCGGAATGATCGTTCGTCGACTGACTAGAATAGAGGAATATCGAAATAAAAACCGAATATCGAAATCATCGAGCTGAAATAATGTAAAAGACCGTGGAGACATAATTCTTGTGACGTTTCAATGTTTTATTATTAAATCATCATGGAAATTGCACATATGATTTATCCTAGAAACATCATCGAATATAAATAGTCAAGAGTCATTTCACTTAACGTTAACAATTAACATCAACGATGAATCAACAACGATAAACCATCGAGAACAATTCTCATCGCAATGAAACATTTACCATCGAACACATAGTTGAACAGACTAACGACAACGAGGCTACTAACATTAACATATAAATCACTGACGATTAACATTCACACTAGCGAATAGTACTTCGAAAATCATTGATAAACATCGACACGCAGACAATGAACCCGAAGCATTAGAAGCGACACTTTTTTTTCTCTTATTTTCTATATAACCATGAACTACTCAACACATATACATAAAATACATCCAACGTCAGTACCAACCTCCACGGGGGGAATCACGTCGAAGAAACGATCTCCACGCTCGAGGAACGTCACCTAAACTCCGCCCCCACACCCCCATAATTACACTCTAAACATCGACACGAATAAAACCAACATTTAACGTAACCATCCTTGCCAAAAACTGACCTTGATCTCCTCTCGTTATAATCCTGAAAAAGTATTTACCTGTGATCAGCCTCCAAATGGTCCATCATCTTCCACCCCCAATGAATCCTCCTCTTCGTCCGAATTCAATCGACGTGTCATCGTATCGTCTTCCAGCTTCATGGTGTCCATTTCCAACGTTGAATCTTCAAATCCTCCGCCTCGTTGATCCTCGATGGTCCAGGACAGCAAGAAGGTCGACGTTGTCCTCGTAGACTACGTTTGAGCGGAACATCGACGAAGAAGAAGAGGAGCAGAAGAAGAAGAGAAGGGGGTGCATCCTGGTGCGCCGTTTTGTGTCGAGACGGTGTTGTTGGTTTGATGGTCGCGGGACCACTGCGCCCTCTCCGTCTTCGCCCACCTAGCCCTGCCCCTCGATATCAACCCCCAATCCCCCTGGTGGTAGCCCAGGGATCGACTCTTCTCCCTTCCACCAAACCAGCCTCTCGTTTTAGCCGACGGTTGCGTTCTCCTCCCACCATCGAGCCGTTCTTTGCCAGTGGTTTCCACCCTGGAACGAGGGTGCCGGCTCTGGAGCCTCCCGCCTGAAAGCCAGCCCCCTCCACGAGAGATCCGGGCTCGCCACGAACACTCTACCGTGTCGTCTCTGCCGAAAACCGAAAGGGAAGGGTGTATGTTCTCTGCCCTTTCCACCCCTGCCGCGCATTTTCCGCGACAAGCCGGGGTTGGCGATGCTCGTGATCGCACTGATGGTGGTGCCGCTTTCCTGCCGGTGGTCGCGTTACCGCTGGTGGTGGTGAACTACGGTGGAGGTGGTCGTCGATGCTTGGTGTTGGTAGCGGAGGGTTGGATGGTGGTGGTGGAGGCGGTGATGGTGGTGGTGGTTGGATGATGGCACGAGCGCGCTTTAATGCACGTCGCGCAAGCGTCACCCAGAAAATCGAGGCTCGTACAGGGTTTCTCGTCCCCCTCTTGGTGTATTCTGTTCGTCGCTCTCTGTCTTTCTTACCCTCTCGCCGTTTTCTCCAATGTTCGTGTCTCTGTTCGAGGGGGTGCACGTCGTACGATCGCAGCGCCCGTCTTCGTTCAAGGGCGTACAACCTCTTTCCACGAGCAACCTTCAAGAGGGGTAGGGTGAAACGGGGGGTGGTAGTCGAGCTCCTGTGTGTTTTCTCTCCTTTACTCTTTTCGTTATCTCTTTCTCTCGATTTCTCTTCCTCTTTTTCTCTCTATCTCGCGGCCAGTGGCGTTTCCTTCCTTCCTTCCTAATTCTTTTTCTCCCTTCGTTCGACCATCCCGCGACTCGGCCCGTAATGCGCTCCTCTCTTCTCCCTCTTTGCGTGTCGGTCTTGCTTTGTCTCGCAAGAGCCTGTCCGTCATTCTTCTTTCATCCACGAGTCACCTAGAAACGAGATTCGCCGCCTCGGTGTTTTCCTTGGATCTCTTACGGACTTCGAATTCTGCCCGCGTAAGGGGGTGAATTTCGGGTGCAAGGTCTCTCGACGATTCTCGGCTTCTGCCTTGTACGATGCTTTCCTTCCAAGTACACTTGTATCAATGGCGATACAGTTTTTCGGTGTGTCTTCATTTCTATAGGAGTAACATTGATGAAGATGTATCCACGATGGTTGGAGTTTTAGAATTATTTCAATTTTTTTTTCAGAATGATAGAATTTAAGTTGATTTTCTTTCATATTAACATTATATTCGTTTCACATCTGTACAAAAGAGAAGGAAAAGCTTGAATTTTGTTGGACATATTTATTTTTTAAATTTCAAAGGCATACCACCGTGCAAAAGCATCAAATTCTTTTGGTGAAATTCCTTTTCCATGTCATAGGGCTTGGAGTGTGCGTTCGTTGCTGAAAGCCACGAGGGATAAATGATCATTTACGAGATTATTCCTCTATTCGGTTGAAGGCGAGAAAAATTTACTTTGATCTCTTTCTTTTCCTTCGGTTGGAGAGAAATTGAACTACTCGCTTACTCCGTATCATTTCCGCTTCTTGTTCTCTATGCCGATATCCTAATAGACACTTCCGTGTTCGTTGGAAAATTCGAGCTTCCCTTTTGACCGTAACTGAAATTATTAATTTGCTCTTGCACTTCTTAAACATTTAAATAGAGCACAGTTGTTGAATTTTTTTATACCTGGGATCTCGGCTGCTGGTCATCATAGGAAGATGATTTTTATCTCGTTTTAATCGGGAAAGAGTGTAGTTTAACGTGGTACTAATCAAATATTTCTATCTTTTTTCGTTTAAACGGGAGATGCTCTTCTTTCTTCTCAAGGTCCTCATACAAAAAATCATCTTTGCAGAATAATTCTATAAACGTAGATGAAAAGCCTGATGTCTCAGGAAGACGTAGAAACAAGTTTCATCACGATCGGTCAAGAAACAACCGAGATATTTAACTTTGAAGCCGATGGTGTCCGATTTTAGGGCGGGCCCCACGGAGGGGCCCTAGCAGCCGGGGGATCGGTGCAGACCTCACTTTGAAAATTCGTATCTTGGCTTCTGGTCAACGTAGGAGGATGATTCTTACGTCGTTTTAATCGGGAAAGAGTGTAGTTTAACGAGGTACTACTCAAATATTTCTATCTTTTTTCGTTTAAACGGGAGATGCTCTTCTTTCTTTTCAAGGTCCTCATACAAAAACTCATCTTTGTAGAACCATTCTATATACGTAGATTGAAAGTCTGATGTCTCAGGAAGACGTAGAAACATGTTTCATCACGATCGGTCAAGAAACAACCGAGATATTTAACTTTGAAGCCGATGGTGTCCGATTTTAGGGCGGGCCCCACGGAGGGGCCCCAGCGAGGGACCCTAGTAGCCGGGGGATCGGTGCAGACCACACTTTGAAAATTCGTATCTTGGCTTCTGGTGATCGTAGGAGGATGATTCTTACGTCGTTTTTATCGGAAAAGACTGTAGTTTAACGAGATAAAAATCAAATATTTCTATCTTTATTCGTTCAAACGTGGGATACTCTTTTTTCTTATTGACCGAAAACTTGAGACTGAAAAAGAGCATGGAATACGTGTTACATAAAATACCCAAGTTATTGCACTCTTACAAAACTGATGTGGTTAAGTAAAACTGTATTTATATTCTGTGTCGTTAACTATGCTTTTCAAGCTTGCACAAAAATCAGCAGTTTATGAAAAAACTGAGTATTTATGAAACATCCTTTGCAACGAGAAAACAATCATCGCTTTCATGGTGGGCGGTAGAGAGGAGAAAAACCTCATCATCTCGTGCCCAAAGACGCTTCATCAGGAAATGATAAGAAAATTGTAGTTTAATAGCAAAATACATCATCCCCATCGGTTACAACAGCTCATCAAAGTTTCTTCCGCGCGGAAAACAGACTTCTTCCGTTCCATTATAAATGAAGCTTCATCGATGAACAATATCGTGGAAAAAGTAGCGAACACGTCGACACGATTTAACGCACTTTTTTCCAGCGCAAATGCAAGTTTCATTGTAAATCCCGTTTCTTCACGAACCGAGTTTCCCTGCTAAAACAAGCGACAAAACCGAACCAATGCAGAATTTATTCATCCTAATTTGTAACTCGTCGTGAAAGCGATATAATATTAACCGACAAAAGATCTAGCCGGATAAGGGCGAAAAAAGTGTCCCCATAGCAAATTAATTAATCTTGGGGCATACTGTTTAATGGGTCTGTTAAAAAAATCCTTTTCCGTACAGTATGACTCCACTACCCCTACCTTAAATTAAAGTATTACTATATTAAATTATAGTATCACAATTTGACAAAAGATACGAGTCACTTGTAAATCACACAAAACGAAAAATATTTCTGACATATTATTGGTCTACTCCACTTATGATCCGAAGCTCATTCGTTTTCTTTTGACTTTCAAAGAAATTGCACCCATCAAAAACGAAGAAAAGACACTTCACAATCAATAATTACTTTCATCTCAGTTGTTTCTAATTCAAAATTAATAAATTAACTTTTAAAAAGAACGTCGTAAGTTGAGCTATTCCTTCAGTTCCTCCATGCATCTCTGAAAGTTGTCTTCACTTTCAAAGCAAATAATTCCATCACAAGCGAAGAAAGAACAATACTCTAAATTTCTAACTACTCTATCAGCTTCCTTCAACTCCTTAATATCAATTAACTTCACATACTCGCAACGTACGCTATTCAGGAAGGAAATCTAAGTTTTATCTCCGATCTTCTTCCCTCTCATTCCACACGATGGCAAGGTATCGTCGATTACCCCGTCTCTCCACGGTCTCTCCTCTCTAATAATCATCTCCAGCCAGTCTCCTTCGTGGCTCCGCCATCTTTCGAGTTCGAAAGTTCTTTTCCTGTTGGAGATGAAGTCGTCGAGAGAAGGGAAAGAGTGGCCCTGGAAGCCTTACTTTTCTCCCCCTAGTCAGGGTGAGTTCTCTTTCCAAGGAACGCTTCTGCCGGTGTAACTGCACGAGCTGCTGCCGTTCCGAAGCGTCGCCGTAAACTTTTATTCGAGTGTAATATGTCTCTTGCTGAGGAAACGCACGGCTTTTACGGCCGGAAGATAATCTCGACGAAGATTGAGGAACTTACTGGGAAATTAATAATAAAAATATTGTCCTGTTTGACGTTAAGTCACGATGAAACGAGATGTTCATTTGTAGGGCGAGTTTCGAAATTAATAATAAAAATACTGTCTTGTTTGACATTAAATAATTGTGAGACGAGATGTTCTCTGCTAGGCACAACCTTTGATAGTAGTGTCAAAGAACTGGTCGGAAAATTAATAAAAATGTTGCTCTGTTAAACAATGATGATAATTAGACTGCGGATTTTTATGCATTTATGACAAATTAAATACGGCTAAAAAATACAAAAAGAATATAATATAAAAATATATCTAAAATATCCAACGTATGGTATTTGTTGTAATATTTATTAAGTGCAATAAATCCCTAGATAGGTTTTCCTGTCTCACCTGCATTTGTGAAACACGAAATTTGCATAAACATCCGCAGTCTAATGATAATAGAGGCTCACTTGTAGGGGCGAACTTTGATGGTAGTTTCCACGGAAATTGAGAAGCTGACTGGAAAATTACCCCTTGCCTTGACATTTCTTTTGTAATTAAATGTGCAATGACTCTGAATTAATTACTAAAATAACAGTCTAGCCCCTAATTTCAAATATAGTAAATGACTTAACGTAATATTGAATAACGTAGAATTAAGTTTGTTTTATTAGGACCTACTGATATTTGTAATCAAATAATTTTTGGAGCACTTCCAAATTGACTATTCTATTTATCGCGTCGCGAATAGCACTTGTTATTGTACGGCAAGGGGTTAATAATAAGGGCACTGTCTCATTTGACATTGAAATATTAATGAAACGAAATATTCTCTGCCAGGCACGAGCTTTGATGGTAGTCTTTACATATACTAAGAATTTGATCAGGAAGTTAATAAAAACATTGCTCTCTTTGGCGTTAAACAATGGCGGTAACACTTGTTTGAAATTTAATGGTAGTCTCTACGACAGCTAAAAAGCTGTCTAGAAAATTAATAATAAAAGCAACGTCTCTAAATAGTGGTGCAAGATGTTTGCTTCTAGGAAGAAGCTTTGATGATAGTCTCTATACTTATTAAAGAACTGATTAGGAAGTTAATAAAAAGAACACTGCTTTGCTTGACGTGAAACAATGATGAAACTCATTCATTTGTAGATAGGATATTTCTCGATGGGAAGGACGATGATATGAAAGAATTTAAGAAGACGTTTCTGCTTCTGACTGCTTCAAGAAAAATTAATTTAACAGTATTTTTAAACACAAGGTTAATGTCATGAAATTAATCAAAATTTTGTCAAAGAATTCGTTAAAATTCCTACTCAGATACATTTTTGCACAAAAAAATCGACGTCTTCAAAGTACCTATAGCCACGAACACACAAATCCATAATTTCCAAAATAAGCTGAAATTAATTCCGACAGAAGTAATTAATTCGATGCTATTCCGAGTCCAAGATCGATCCAGCAAAATTAATACTCTATTAGATGTGTCCTATAGGAGGTTCTCGATTAGACGAGAAAAACCATCCTCAAATGACCAAGGACATTGTTCCAGCACGGAAATTCATTATGTCCTTTGTGGCAGTATGCACGCAGCTTCGTAAATTGGATACTTATTATACTATAATAGGACACGCAGAAAGTTCCACAGTGTATAATAAGCGTGTGTGTACACTCAGAAACGCATTACCGAGCATATAGCAGAATATTAACCGAGCACTACAGAGCACTACTGACGTTCCTGATATGCGTGCAACCTCAAAGCATGTAACTATAGTGACACATGCGTGCATGCAAGAGTAGACAGCATAAGTGCATAAATTCCGAGACAGGGTGAAATACACCGACATAATAATATCTCGATGCAGAAAGTAAAATGATTTTACGATTTCACTCGACAGTTTTCAAGCGCCGTGCTGTACCAAAGTGCTGTACCTGTTGGCACATAGGGAATTTCTACACGTCAAGAAATAGGAAATTAATTATACATTTGATGATCGTCGATGATAAATGTTAATTATGAAATATTTGTGTTATGTATCTGCATTATGGAGATTTTGGTCGTTGGGAAAGCATTTGAGCCGATGTTCAATGAGAAATTCGATTTCCTCTTGGTTCGATTTTCACGGGGTAATGATTATAATTAATGATTTTGTTTTGGGAGAAAATGATGGCGTAATGGCTAGCTTTTATTGAATAGCGGCTACGTAGAATGGAATATTAGAGACTTTAATTATTCACGGGTAAATGGTTTAGTGGAAAGTATTGTATGGTGGGTTTGTAGATAAATATTGTACGGGGGTGGTTTCGAAAATGGATGTAAAGGGGTGTTGCAATATTGCAGTGATTAAAAGCTGGATTTTAGGAAATTCTGGAAAGATATTTCAATTATAGCAGTTATTAAAATTCTGAAGTAGTTGTGGAGATTTTTGAAAGCATTAATGAAGTAATTTGTAGTTTTAACACCATGGGAAAGAAACTGAACGCCATGGGGATCACCGGGGACCGGCAAAATGTACTAAAAAATTGTATTAAAAATATTAGAAAAGTTCTAAATATTACAATGGCATTCCATTGAATTTCTTATGACTTTTAAACAGTAATATTTATAAATTTTCAAATACATTTGATACTTCAATATTGGCATTAAAAATGCAAAGTCCTGCTAACTATATATCTACTTGTGCCTCTAAACTTTCTGCTTTGTAAAGATGTCATTTAAATAGTAAATGTTTCACTTCTGTAAAAAGGATGAAACTAATGAAATACTGGTGGCATTAAAAGTGTTAAAAGTGGTAAAAATAATTCATCACATAATCTATTTTTTTCGCCTACCAAGTGAGAATCACCTTCAGCCAAATAATCAAAATCTTCTCCCTCAATATAATCACATATCAAAATACCCCATAAAACGACAAAGTTAACCCTCTGCCCTACACTAACGACTGACACTCATGATGCGCTAAATGGGATAAGAAATTTGAAAATTTGTCAAAATGTATCAAATTAAAAATATCAATGTATCGAAACACGATATAATTATTTCTATCACACAAATGTTACACTAAATCATATCAACAGTCACTGATCAAATTTTTCTTAACACTAGATTTACGGAGTCAATTTGGCTCATTGCCAGTCAAAATTTGATTGCTATCTACATAGTATGTTGGTTGGTTAATTTTTTTATAATAAATCGTTCATTTAAATTTGTTTTGGAATTATTTTCTTTGCAAAAAACTTCAATTTTCTTGTATGAGTCAAATTGGTTCACTTTAGAAAAATAGGTATAGTCAACATCCGTAAATCTAGTGTTAACAATATGATTCAGAATTATCGCGTACGAAATCGTAGGGCAAAGGGTTAAGGGAATTTTCTGACCATTTATGATCATCGTTGCACCACAAAACTCAGTTATCCCCATTGACCGTGTCCGTGTCGGCAATCAGCCGTGCTATCTCTCAATTTTGCGAGGTCGAGCTTCGACGATCGAAGGAAATCGAATCGCGAAAAGAAGGGCCTAGGGGACCGTAAAACTACGGGGCAGAGGTCACCGTGAACGAGCATCGTAGGCGGGACGGCCATCTAATAGCCACCTGCTGTTAGAAGAACGGAATCCCTGCGGCTCCTGCGGAGAGCCAACAGGATTTGTGTACCCTGAGGATAAGGGACACGTTGATGGCGAGTCAACAGACGTAGGACATTGCGGATGGTATTTTCCACCAAGAACGGAAACCCTGAAAAGATCATATGGAAGACGAGACGACGATTTCAATAAGAGGAACAATTTCGACGGGACATTTATCCTTGGGTTGTTCGTTATTAGCAATTTTATTACAGTTAACGCTGCTTTCTACGAAGGGGCACTGAACTAACGAGCTACCGATGGAAAGGAAAGGAAGGAAAAAACGAAGGACGATTATACGAGGGAGTACAAGTGGACATAATATTGATTGTGGAGCTGGGGGGTGATGAAATTGTATTCTGTGATATTTGTGCAGTTTTTGTGAGATTGGAAGGAAACTGAAGGTAGTTGGCCTTTTTTTAGTGATGTGTTATAGGTTTGGTGAAATATTAATATTAGTTTTTATGGGACTTAAATCTGTCGTGCTTGTCTATATTAACCCCTTGCGTAAGTGTAATAACTTAAAATTAACTCCATGAATAGAAATTTTTCTGATTTTTAATATTTTGAATAATTGACAGTAATATTGGTATTACAGAAGGAATTTGACCTTCTGTGACCGCTTGATATTTCCAATTTCATAGTTCCTGGGAAATTTCAAAATTTCGAATTCCAATTCCGACTTGATCCGATTTGACTCGGTTTTATTAAAAGAAGGAAAATTCCAAAATGTTATACGTTTTTTGAATTCGGTTTGATCAAAAGAAAAAAATTCAAAACTTTTAAATGTTTGTTGATCCATTTTGATCCTAGTTATTCTCTCTGTGTTCTTTGTTCTTTCTGTCTTGCCTGTCTGTTAATCAGTCTGGGTCAGATCTTGGGACTCATACAGAAACTTCTCTACTACATTTGCAGAATGGAAATCTACAAAGAAAAATTCTAACTTGCGTAAAAAAAATAAATTTGACCTTTAAAAACATTGAAAAAATATAGCAAGTAAAAAATAAATATTGTATTTGTGTTCTCTACAACTTGCTATGAAGCTTTTGTCTATAATACTTTTCTCTAAAATGAATACACCTCGAGTTATTATTTTTTTCCATCCACATTGTTGATTCGTTCCACTGTGCGGTGCAGCCGTAGAAAAAGCCACAATGGCGATTCTTAAATATCTATATCTTCGATATTTTTCCAAATTCCTGTATATCCTTTGACAGAGATACTTTCGAAGATATTTACTTTTAAGGGATGCAACAAAGTCCATTTTTTCAATGCTCGAAGTTGGAACTCCCCCTTAAAATTAGGGTTATAATCATCGCCACACATTTCTTTTGTTTTTTAATTTAATCAAGTTAAATATACAAAATGGAATGAGATATTATTTCGTATTGCAAAGTACGTTAGAAATTTTGAAAGAATAACAATTTTTCACTCACGACCAGTTGCATAATGCATTTTAACACTTAATAGTAAAAGGGACAGTTTCAGTTAATCAAGAAACTGAATATTTTATTATTTTCTACAATAACTAGCGAGTTTAGAAAATATTTTCAACGACGTGTTTCACTAGTTTCATCATTCCTACTGAAACTTTTTCTATAAACACTAGATACCAAAGTGGTCAAAATAACTCGTCCTGAATTTTTTGAAAATATTCTTGAATTTTTTAAATCAGTTTCTTTTCCAATTTTCTACGTCTATCTTGGAAACAATAAGCCTATACTCTGCAGACCATAAGACAATAAAATTTAAAACCCCACCTTTACAGTGCCACAAAGTACTCTTGAACTTTGTCTTTCAACCAACAATATTGAAATATTAAATGCTAGTTGAAAATTCGTAAATATTGCAAATTAAAAATCATATGAAATTTTATAAATTCAGTAACGCTAATTTACCGGTGACCCCAATGGCATTCACCATAACGAACTTACGTCTTAGATTCCTCCAACGATATTACCAGAAACGGACGTTAAAAAAGGGCCATCCCTTCCGCAGAACCTCACCCCTATTCAACGGTGAGGGATGATTCCACGAGATAGTCTCTCCGAGCATATTTTTCAGCGTTGAAAAATCGCGCGATGTGATTGGGAAACAAATTTTTCGTAGACACGGTGAATGGAGATTGGTCAACGACTGGGGCTTTCCGTGACCGCTGGCTTCGTTCCAGCCGACCTCCACCTATCATCAAAGGGATTATTTTTTATGTCTGAATTAAATTGCTCGAAGCGACGAGCGTTATCGACATCGACAAAGGTGGCAATTACCGTTTCAAAGGGGAATATTCCAAAGCTTCTCTCAATCCCGACTATCTTACTCTTTCATATCAACGAAACCTCCTCTCTTTTTATATTATATTCACTTTGAAATTCCCAACAATGAAATTACACTCCAAGCTAACAAACAATCGATATAAAAAATTATTCCATGTACCGTAAAAAGCTAAAAAAAAAAAGAGGGAGAAATGGTTTGGTAGTGGGTGGAAATATTCATCCGTGCATGGAGAACGATTGTAAATAAAATTTCACCAACGGCCATTGAAAAAAAAGGAAGCAGAAGTGACGTATCGATTTCGTCCCGAATAACAGAATGTTTTTTGTAAAATTACAAAAAAATACGGCTCGACGGAACACATTTTACGTCGTTCGTGCGAAAACAGCAGCAACGATGCACTCATTACCTATGCATCCGGTGAATCAAGCTGGTCCCGGGTACCGT
Source organism: Cerceris rybyensis (assembly GCA_910591515.1). Lineage (NCBI taxonomy): Eukaryota > Metazoa > Arthropoda > Insecta > Hymenoptera > Crabronidae > Cerceris > Cerceris rybyensis. Next base: position 6,260,688 of record OU342800.1, on the reverse strand, counting down.
GTCATTCTTCTCGCACTTGTGTCACCACTTGCACCATATTGCAACTAAAAACGTGCTCATAAAAGTCTCAACCATTCCATACATATCGTTTCCTCTCCCTCTCCTTTCTCATGTATAAGATACCATGTGCACGCATGTGTCTATCGAAATACGAAAAATCTAGTAAGCCCGGCTATTCACTTAAGACGTTGAGAATCGTCGGAAAAACAAAAACACGTGCCATGGCGTTCTGTGTGCGTACGCAATCTCTTAACCGGATCTTTTGGGCGGGTGAATGAAGCTGAAGGCTGTTGATAGTAGGTACACACCGTGGGTCGATAGAATTCGGGCCACGGCCTCCTTGCGAGAGCAGCAGGGCTAGTTGCTCGAGCGCGGGAATAGGAGGATGGAGAGGGTCGTAGGGAGGACAAGAGGGTAGACTGGAGAGAGAGAGAAAGACAGAGGTTGCACCCCTTCTCGAATGGTACAGGGATGAAAAGGCGAGGAGAAGGATAGAGGAAACAGCAACTCGTACGTCGGAAGAAGAAAGCGGAAGAGAGAAAGAAAAGAAAATCGTTCGAGGGGTTGAAACGTTGGATGAACGAAGAGGAAAGATGGAGAAGCGGAAGAGAGAGGAAACGATTACCCGGAAAGAAGAGAACGGACCGAGCAGAGAGTACTACGGGAGCATCGAATGGAAAAGAGATCAGGGAGAAAAAGAAACAACGCAGAAAAAACGGAGGGGCGGGAGGGTTGAACGTGGCGGCGGCGATGGCGGTGGAGGAGAGCGTGACGGAAGAAGGAAAAGGTGGAGGAAAGAGAGGATTGGTATTTCGAGAGACGGACACGCGAATGGGAAGGAGCTAGATGAGAAAGATGGATGAAGAAAGGACAGAGTTGAGGATGGAGTGACGAAGATAGATGACGAGGAGATGAAAGAGGGAGGAGAGAGAGAGAGAGAGTTGGGGGTGGTGGCGAAGCACGAGCCAGTAAATAGGGGGATTGGAAGGGAAAGAGAGGCACGGGGTTCGGGAGAGTAGGATAGAGAGGGAGAACGAGATGCTGGGGTCGCTAGGCAACCCCCATGAGCCGCTCGAGGTGCACCCTCTGTACACCCTTATTGCCTTTCCAATTTTGGTGGTTCCCATGCACCTACCCCCCACTAGCGTGGACAACCGATACCCGACTGTCAAGGCTGCATTTCGAGCTCGCTATTCCGGGGAATCGATAAAATTCTGGGAGAAACTCTCCAATCGCGATTTACCCGAAATTCATGAGAAGCGAGAATTTCATGGATGATTATCATTGCTCAATCTAGCTGAAAAAGTCGATAAGGTTTTGATATTGCGGAAGACCTTTGGTAGAACATGATGAAGACTTTCGACTTGTCTGATCAGTGATCAATACATTCTACTAGCTGGCTTGGAAGATGTTTCATTGTAATCTTAATCGTTTGAACTACTAGCAGGTACAATCGACACAGCTTTCTGTGTAACTTAACCCATTTGTATCATATGACAAATTCAAAAATATATCTTTACTATCAAATTTCTTTATATTAAGTCTAAGTCTAACAGTATTTCAAAAAGTAATATTGTACTTTAATCGACGAATGTTGTTTAAATAATTTGGACTGTTCGTATGTGTTGCTATTCACTCATAATGCGAATGCATAAATGCGTTTTGGTGATAGTGACCAGAAAAAGTTAAAGTGCCATCTATTAATTATCTTTACAAAATTAACTAGAATTTTCCGTCTTAAGATAAATATTCTGTGGGACCAACAATTGTTCTTACTATTAAGTGAAAATGAATAACCAACAGTGGACAATATTCCAAGACTATATTTACTTATTTAACGAAAAATTAGTAAAACAATTCAAAGTACAAAGGGTTAAATTTCCCCTCAAACCGAACATGTATCTATCTCTCACAAAATCGATCTCCGCAATTGTTTATATTAATTCCAACGAAACAATTTCTCTAACGACAATATCGTTAAAACTGGAATAAGCATCTTCAACTTTTAACGAGACAGCCGTCCGTAATTTTGTACAAAGGGGTGGTATTTCCACATTCAGAGTTACCCCAACTCCACTCACAATTAATATTCCGATCTACCGTGTATTCCATGCACGAGCGATCGAATTTCGTCGTATTAATTTACACGAATAGCGTGCAATTCCGATGCAATCAATATACCGATATACAAAGTAGAACCATGAGAGGAAATCTGACCGAAGAACAAAACCTAAAAAATCTCCACGTACTTCCGATCGTCCGTTTCCTCCATGAATATCGTTTCGCGGTCAGAATGTACGTCGCCGTGACGAAGAAGAAACGATCTCGTGGAGAAGCGGAACGACGAGGAGAAACATCGAAAGGGATGAAGAGGGGTAAGCGTGCAGTCGGGCTCGTTCCGAGGGTGAAAATCCGTCGGGACGACTGGCGTCACACCGTCTAGCTGTATCCTGTGCGGGACAGCGACCTCCTGATTGGTCACGGGGGGAGATAAAATTTGGGATCAGCTGGAAGTTGCCGGAGGCTGGCATCAACCCCCTCGATAGATCGGTAGGACTACCCTGCGTGTTCTTGTGGTCTGTGTGGTAAAGAAAAACACTCGAGGAAATGACATTCTGTCACTCCTGATCGCTCCTTTCTTCGCTAAATACGAGAAGATGATGGAAGATAGAAGTTTTGGTCCCTTTTCTTGCTTTTGAGGAGGGGGGTGTTTTTTTTGGCACGGATAAGTGTGAAATTGATTGCCACTTGTGGATAGGTAGAAAAATTATTTATTGTTACGAGATTAATTAGATGTGGAGGAAATGTATTTTTGGTAGGGAATAAAGTTTATTTATTAAATATAGAGGGTTGTTTTAGTTTTCTTTGTCCTAGGAGATGAGGAGATTTATTGGTGAGAATTATGAGGGTTAAATTAATTTATGTTGGTTGATAATTTCAAAGTTTAGATATTATTTAGGTAGGAGTTAGGTTAATATGTCATTCTGAAGAGAAATAATATTGGTGTAGGTAGTGTCGAGGAATTATCTAGTTGTTTTGGAGAAATGCAATTTTACGGATGTATAGAATTTTTTTCGTCCTCATAGGGGCTCGAGTGGAACAAGGTGGTGCAAGTTTTAGCAGTTGTTTCATCGAGCTTAAAAAATACAGAACAGACAGGTGAACTTTTCCTCGCGACACTAATCTCGCGAGATCTAAGGGAAGAAGTGGAGAACGATGTAAATAGAATCCTACACAGGCAAAGTAAAAAACGAGTGCACCAAGAATGAGAGAGAGAGGGGAGGGAAATACAGAGTTGGAAGTTGCATATTTATTTCGCGTTGTACCGTCAGATCATTGAGAAATAAAGGAAAATAAAATACTGGAAAAAGATGTTAATTTGTTTTATATTTGTCGTAAATTGTATACCAATACGAAGACACCAATAACGAGCAATGAGCGCTAAAAGGGGGACGAATGTCACAGAGAAGTTAAAACGAGGCAAATAAAATTTAAAAAAATGAATTTCACACAGCAAAGAAAAAATAAGTGCGTCAAGAATGACAGAAAGAAGGGGGGCAGACAGAGAGAGCATATTTATTATGCAGTCAGATCTTCGAACAGTAAGAGAAAATACAACAATGGAAAAGAAATCAATTTGTTTCATATTTGTCATAAATTGTATACCAATACAAAAACACCATTAACGAGCAATGAGCGCTAAAGGGGGTTGAATATCGCAAAAAAGTTAAAACGAGGCAAATGTAATTTAAAAAAATGAATTTCACACAGCAAAGAAACAATAAGTGCATCAAGAATGACAGAAAGAAGGGGGGCAGACAGAGAGCATATTTATTATACAGTCAGATCTTCGAACAGTAAGAGAAAATACAACAATGGAAAAGAAATCAATTTGTTTCATATTTGTCATAAATTGTATACCAATATGAAGACACTATTAACGAGCAATGAGCGCTAAAAGGGGGACGAATATCGTGGCGAAGGTAAAAACGAGGAAAATATCGTTTTTCAAAATGAAACGTTCCTCTCGACGGGAGTTAATTCATCATATTTCACCGGCTAGATCGTGGAATTCGTGCGATTATCCGTAACGTGCGTCAAAGAGACGTTAATAAAAGTCCATCGGTAGGTAGAATATTCCCTGGTAAACGCGCGTCCGATATTAATATCAATTTTCATTCTCCACCGTGCATCCCCGGTATCCCGTAATTTAATTCGCTCCTCAAAAACATCCTCCACGTGTTCCACACCGTAACCCCGGCCCTCTTTTACAGTAGCACCGCGACGCTCAACGTCGCCGTCTAAAGGCAAGTACACCAACACAAAGATCCATGGCAGTTTCCTTTCAGAAACGAGTTGAATTTAATTAAACGAGCGGGAATCAACCAAAAGAAGAAAGCGGAAGAAGAAGAAACTCAGCTGAACGTGCGGAAGGAAAATAAAGTGCCAAGAAACAAAAAAAAAAACACGAAAAAGAAACCTAAAGAAGAAAAACTGAATTTCACAAAGCAGAAATAAGTGCACCAAGAACGACAGAAAATACAACAATGGAAAAGAAATCAATTTGTTTCATATTTGTCATAAATTGTATACCAATACAAAAACACCATTAACGAGCAATGAACACTAAAAGGGGGTTGAATATCACAGAGAAGTTAAAACGAGGCAAATATAATTTAAAAAAATGAATTTCACACAGCTAAGTAAAAATAAGTGCACCAAGAACGACAGAGAGAAGGGGGACAGATCTTTCAATAGTAAAGGAAAATACAACAATGGAAAAGAAATCAATTTGTTTCATATCTGTCACAAATTGTATACCAATACGAAGACACCATTAACGAGCAATGAACACTAAATGGGGGTTGAATATGACAGAGAAGTTAAAACGAGGCAAATATAATTTTAAAAAATAAATTTCACACAGCTAAGTAAAAATAAATGCATCAAGAACGACAGAGAGAAGGGGGACAGATCTTTCAATAGTAAAAGAAAATACAACAATGGAAAAGAAATCAATTTGTTTCATATCTGTCATAAATTGTATACCAATACGAAGACACCATTAACGAGCAATAAGCGTTAAAAGTTTCATAGATGTAACCATTAGAATGAAAAAAAAAACGAATAGAAAAAGACACAGAATTATTCAACCATCGACAGAGAAAGAATAGAGAATCAATGTAAAAGAGAGAGAGAGAAATAGGGGTGGGTGGTGGCAGAGCCCTTTCGCCTCTTTCGCGCCCATCCATCGATCGATAATGCGATCCGGCGAAGGGTGCACCGGACGAATCGCAGAAATAAGGGCCGTGTTGGCCCCTCTGCCTCTCTCGCAACCCTGTTCATCCATCCTGGGCTCCACCCTCACCTGCTTCCCGGAACGAAGGTAGACGAAAGGTGTACAGCACAGCCACCAGCAAGGTTACTACATACTTTCCCCGTGCGTACTACAATCCTGCGTATCTCTCCCACTTCCTTCATACATGCTTACACTTACGTTTCTCTACGATGGTATTCTATGTTCATATATCTCTCTCTCTCTATTCCCATAGATAGAACGTTCATATACGTGCACTTTTACGCTGGTGAAGATGCCGTCGAGGTAAGAGGAAGGAGAAGGTAAAGACTCACCACCGATGAGACACAGGTAGATGCCAGGATGTCGTTGGTGCGTTGGTGATGGTATCGGAGCTCATGGTAGTGGTACCAGGAGGTGGTGGTGGTGGGTGCCGGCTACAGTCGTGGCGATAACCATAGAGGGGTTGCAGATCGATGGAGCAGTGACGTCACGGGGAGCGGGAAGCTGCGTCTCCATGGTGACCGCCAACGGACCCGGCCGCTCTCTGTGTACGGTCCGACCAGCGGGCTTGAAATTTTATTAAATTTCATTTGTGCCGTTCTTCCTGCTCTTCTCTCTTCTCTCACTCGTATTTTCTACCTCTTTCTCATTCTTGCTGTCTTTTTCCATCTTTCCTCGTGTTTTCTCTCCTCCCGTTTCATCTTTCATCCCCATTCGTGGATAGGACCTGACTGCTTCTATCTTCTGTCTCTTTTGGTTTTATTCTCGTTACCCGGGACTCCTCGAACGGCCACTGTTCCTCTCTTCTTTTCTTCCTGCCTTTTTTTCGTCACTTCTCGATGCTTTTACGCAGTGGAAGAAAGGACGATGTTCCGGGCGGTCGTGGGGGGTTGGAAAAAATAGCGCGGCTATGAGGTGAGGGGATGAAGAATTGCTTTCTGGTTGTTGGAAGAAAATTCGACAGCTTTTTTGGGGATGTTGTTGGTGGGGAGTTGATATCGTTGGGTTTCAGAGATCATTGAAATAAGTCATTAACCCTTTATAGTGGAAATATTAATGTGGCTTGTTTGGAGGTGATTCTGATGTCATTGTTTCCATTTCCATTTTCTCTCATTAAATAAAATTGTTTTGTTTAACGTACAGAATAATCTAGAATGGTAAAGGTGAGTTAAAAATTTGGATTTTACTGTTTAAAGATGTGTTTCTCAAACTGGGGTCAGTGATCTTCTAGGGGGTTGCGAAGGGGTCATTTAGATGAAAATATGGCACACAGACAGAGCAGGTGCACTTGACTCATTGAGTACATTTAATGACTTAGATTTCTCGTTTTCTGAGTAAATAATTGTTTGAGAAAATAGTTTTTGTAAACATTACTTTTCTATTAATTTTAAGGGTTTCGAAGTAACCTGAAAAAATTCTAAGGAGACCGTGACACAAGGAATTCTGAAAAATTCTAAGAACCAGTGGGTGTTAGATAATTCTCTTCTTACGTTATGTAAAATCATTGCGAGAGTTTTTTCCACAATCTTTCTCCAATAACAGAGGAAGGTCGCAGAGAAAAATTTCTTGTTATTTCCCCAAGCAATCAGTTTACCAAGAATGAAATAAATTCTCTCTACAATTCGTCGCACTTTCACGGTCCATCGATTACAAGCTATTAAATATAATTCTTAATTGCATTATCGAGTATCAACAACGACTTTACGACTCGTTCCTCTACGAAGAGATGGTCTTCTCAGTGATACAGGTAAATACGCATCGTTGATTTCCAAAGATACAGAAGATATTTCGATTAGCCCTTGATCCGTTGCTCGCTACCATTATTTTTCTCGATGACACGCTCCTCGAGGCGTTCCTGGAGCACAGTGGAATAAGAAAAGAACGAAGAAGGGCGCGGAGAAAGCGTCAGTTAATCTTCCTCCTCTTCGTTAATCTTCGAGCCGAGCGAGAAGTTTTTTTGTCACCCGGAGCGAGTCCTCTTTCGCCCCTTATCCCGTTGAATTTACGAGGAAAATGATGGAGAGGGTGTCTCCTTGTGTTTTCCATGGCAAGCTCACGGAGAAGTTTTAACGGTTACCTTCGTTGCAAGTCTATCCCTTTTCCACCCTCGAAAATACATCGTCCGTATCAAAGAGAAGGTCGTTGATCATAATCAGGCCGAGGCTTCTTTAAATATTCGTCTCAACTCGGTATGGAATATTATTCTGTCGTTATCTACTTCCGATATGATAATAAAGATGAGGAAATAATTGTCTATTGTCGTCTTGATAATTTATGGTTAGTTTTGCAAGTGTTTTAAGGACTTGAGAGTTAAAAATAAAAAATTGGCACTTGTTTTGTGGCGTTTTAATTGTAGTGTGAGATTTAAGGGGTGTACAGGTTGCTCTGTGGCTAAAAAAGTTGGAATAATTGTAAGTAAGAGATACTTAATTTTGAAATGTAAAATTAGAGTTGAATGATGGAGTTTCTGCTGTAGAAAAATGGGATTTTAATAGGAAAAGTGTCACTTCAGTAGAAATGATAGAAGAAGAGAAATATCAGTGGCGTTCAATGTGTTAAGATGTACGATTACAATTAATCAATCCATCCACATCGTCAACATTCCACAGGTCGTCATTTGAAATTAAATCCCGTGACAAATTCTACAAGATTTTCCCAACTTTACAATTATTAAAGAATTCAAGGTTTCTTCGTTTCAGCTCGCGTGTGAAAAGTATGACTCGTTATCGAAAAGCAACGGTGCTAATGGATTAATCAGTTACGGCATATAAATACGATTAAACGATCCATCGTATACACATCAATTTTCTCCAAATTGATACGTATCCATAGAAGAATGGTATCCGCCATAACGCGATGCTCCAATTCGCCACAGTCACGATCTCGCCCGAGTTCCTGTGGGAAAGTGAGACTGCGCATCAACGAAGACAGGGGGCTACTTTCGGGGGAGAATCATCAATTAAACTCTCGACGTTCGAAATGATCTTTTCCTTTCCCCATGATATTTAACGCTTCGTTCTCATCAGCCTCTGTTTTCCCACTGGCCTTTTATATCAGTCGAATTTTAACCACTGAAGTAACATCGTTCTATACTTCTTGTATCTTTTTCTATGCTTCTATACTTCTGTACTTCTGTACTTCTATCCTTCTTTGGTTCTATGCTTCTACACTTCTATACTTCTATGCTTCCATACTTCAATGCTTCTATATTTCTATGCTTCCATACTTCAATGCTTCTATATTTCTGTGCTTCCATACTTCTGTACTTCCTTACTTCTATGCTTCCATACTTTTACGCTTCTATACTTCTATGCTTCCATAATTCTATGCTTCCATACTTCTGTGCTTCCATACTTCTACGCTTCTATACTTCTATGCTTCCATACTTCTATGCTTCCATTCTTCTACGCTTCTATACTTCTATGCTTCCATACTTCAATGCTTCTATACTTCTATGCTTCCATACTTCAATGCTTCTATACTTCTATGCTTCCATACTTCTATGCTTCCATACTTCTTCGCTTCTATACTTCCATAATTCTATGCTTCCATACTTCTGTGCTTCCATACTTCTACGCTTCTATACTTCTATGCTTCCATACTTCTATGCTTCTATAATTCTATGCTTCCATTCTTCTACGCTTCTATACTTCTATGCTTCCATACTTCAATGCTTCTATACTTCTATGCTTCCATACTTCTATGCTTCCATACTTCTACGCTTCTATACTTCTATGCTTCCATAATTCTATGCTTAAATACTTCTATGCTTCCATACTTCTGTGCTTCCATACTTCTACGCTTCTATACTTCTATGCTTTCATACTTCTATGCTTCCATACTTCTACGCTTCCATACTTCTATGATTCCATGCTTCTATGCTTCCATACTTCTATGCTTCTATACTTCTATGCTTCCATACTTCTATGCTTTCATAACTCTATGCTTCCATACTTCTATGCTTCTATACTTCTATGATTCTGAACTTCTTCTCTATTCTTGTGTACTTTGAAGCGCTGACCACGAATATTAATTTCATCTTTTAAGTATAAAATCGTTCTTCATTATTGTGGAAATAATTTTTCGAAGGAAATGCTAAATTGCAACTTTTTGAATTTCTTATATTTTAATTGTAGAAATTATTTAAATTTTTCTCGCTCAGAATGGTCCTATAAACAGTCTCGAATATACCGAAGGATATTACTTTAATGTCATAAACATTTGACATATATTTAACACTACTAGTAGCGAACCAATTGTAAAATGACTCGTAAAAAATAAACGTAATTATAAGTCAAACTCCTAGCGAGTAAAATGGCAGCACTGATACCAACTGGCATTACCCTGTACCTTGAAAAGTAAAATTCGTGCTGCAACCTATTTCTACTCAACACCATCAATTCTCCAAATAATTATATTTCATTACCACTACCACAAAAACAAACATTAGAAAAATCCTTTCAACAAAGAGCTCTCTAAAAAGAAACAGTTAGGAAGGACGTACAGAATGGCAGAGCAAAGAGGATGCAAAGACCTCGTCGTCCGTCTGCAACTGTCTCATTACTCCTCCCTCTTCTTGTTTCCATCCGCCGTGACGTCATTTTAATTAAGTTCAAAAAACTTTTGCGATCCTCCATCTCCACGACGAAACAATCCCTCGTTGCAGCTTCCTCGCGGAATCGCCAAGTGCAAAGTTTCAGCAACCATGTACCATCCCTCTCTCTCTCCCTCTTTCTTCCGCTTTTTTTCCTTTCTTGTAAATTCATTCGCCTTCAACGGCAAACCGGAGTCTCACGATGACTCAGAGAGATAAAACGAGGGAAAGTGGAGCGCTGAACGTCTGTTCCGAGTGATTTACATCCCTCGCATGCTACTAGCCGGCTATAGAGAACCGAAGTGATCAGTCCGATTGAATTTGCTCACCCGTTAGTGCCCTCGACCCTCGATGCGCGTCATGCTGTTAGCACGAGGAAGCAGCCGACGTTACCAGCGCAATTTATGCATTTTGACGTTCACGGATGCGACAGTCACGATGAAAGAGAAGACAGTAGAGAAATCCTGGACGGACGTGAGAAAGAGAGGGTGAAAGATAGAAAGGGATAGATAGAAATAGAAGGAAAGAAAGAGAGAAAGGTAGTTTATATCGTCGCTGGTTACTCAATCGTATTTCGATGAGCCGTAAATTGCACGAGTTTCTGACAACTTTTAATTGCCTCGTACTACCCCTTCTACTGCCATCGGTACTTTACTGTGCGATAAATGGATTTTAAATGGAATATTTTTCCATGGCCAATAGGAATTATGAGAATGAGCGTTTTTTTTTTTCTGGGATCAGATTGTTGGTGAGTTTTGTAGATCGTTTTAAGGGATGATCTTTGAATGGATGTGTGCTGCTTGTTGAATGGATAGGAATATTGGCGTGGTTGTTGCAAGTGGAATGGGGAATTTAAGTTTCTGGCTTTGTTAATGGGGAAATGGAAATTGAGCACGGATTTGTTTCATTTGGAGAATGGTGAAATGAATTGTAGTATTTTCTTTAAGTTATGGGAATTTTGCATGATTTTTTGCAAAAAAATTTGAGACTTAATGGTAATTGCAGAAAATTTTTCAGAATGTATGGGAGAATTTCAGTTAATTATATGTGCTCTCGTTTATTTATAATTTGTCGAATTGTGCATAAAATCTTGCTGGAAATCAGTTTTGTTAAAAGAAGTTAGAGTTAGAAGCCGAGATTTATTAAAAATTTCTCAACACACCAACCTACAAAATTATTTATCGAATTTTTTCAAATACGAATCCCACAGCTAATCTTCAAATAAATAGAAAATTACAAATCAACGTATCAATTTCAAGAGATTCATACATTCTATTAATTCTAAAACAGTGTAATTACTTACACTGACAATTTATAATTTATAATACAAAATTATTTATAAATTTTTTCAAATACAAATCCCACAGTCAATCTTCAAATAAATAGAAAATAACAAATAAACATATAAATTTCAGAGATTCATACATTCTATTAATTCGAGAGCGATGTAATTACACTGACAATTTGTAAATCAGATATTTAAACGTTTAAATCCAATATTTAACTAATAACAAAATCGCCTCTATTGAATGAACAATGAATGAAAATAGCTGTAAGTTCCAATTCAAATAAACAAGAAATATAATATCAAAAATTCCCAAAGGCCCAAAAACCACCCCAATATCCATCGATCACAAAACAACACGATTATCCATTTGTCCATATCGACATTTATGACAAAAATGGACATTAAAGAAAGGATATTCCCGAGACGAATACAATCGGGAAAACTGTCGATGGTCTGTGGGGATGAATCCTCCCTGAATATCTATACTATCGCTTCAAATTCGAGTTGAATTTCCACAGAAACCACAACCATCCACCTAATGTCAGTTACAAGGGAGAATAACATCCTTGGTATCGAGTACTTCCGTCTAAAACTTCAACCCTTCGTAATCAGACCAACGAAGATCCCAAAGACAAGCCTCTATTCCATTCTCCCTTCAAAGACCATAATATTCCAAACTCTTTGTAAAACATCCATCAAAACTCCATGAAATTGTCACCATTAAATATCACAAGGACTTTTGGGCCGTAATGAAATTATAACTCGTAAAATACGATCATCCATGCAATAATTACCAATGAACAGTAAACTCATGGAAACCTGACGAAGGTGACACGCAGCGTCGCCGAGGTAATTATCAACTTGTAATTCCACCATTGGACGATGAGGTCTCTCATTAACCGTTCAACAAATCCGCAATTGTTTTGCGAGGATGACCCAGGGAAAGCGGTGGGATAATTTTTGCGACCACTGTACCAAGAAGAGACCACGCCGTGGCAGGGTGAAAAGAGAGACAGAGATATAGAAAGAGAGAGAAAGAAAGAGAAAGGAAGAAAAACGAAGGAAATACGGGACCCCGAAGAGAGGAAGAAAGGCTATCGAAGAGAGGAGAGACCAAGAGAAAGAAAAGAGACGGGGGTAGCAGGCGAAGCTTCGGTGAGGTTGAACGGGGTACGACGAAACGACCAAACGGAGACGAAAAGAGCCGGAGGGTAGTAAAGGGAGAGGGGTTGCAAGTAGCACCGGTAAAAGGGGGTAGAAGAGAAAGAGAGACGAAATAGAGGAAGTAAAGCGAGAAAGAAGCATAGAGTGAAAGAAGGAGAGACTGGTAGATCGAGGGAAGAGTCTAAAGTGTGACAAAGAGAAGCAGATATAAGGGGGTGGTGGGTTAGGTCCTCTGGTGGGGGTGGCCGGGTGTCGAGGGGGTGTATTTGGTCCGGGAACTCACGGTGATGCTGTATTGATCCGAGTGCACGAGCAGAGCTAAAGTAAGCCGAGGCTGGCAGAGCGTTGCCTTGGCAACCTCCTCCCTCATCCCTCAGGACTTTCCATCGGTCGGACCAACCCCTCGCACCGAAAACCACCCCCGAACGAGCCGTTTCTACGTCCCTCTCTGGCTCTTCGGTTCCCAGTAATTCTCTCTTTCCCTCTCGTACTCTATTCCTGCCTCTCTGTCCTCGCCAGTACCGATCTATAGGTGTTAAACGAACGCGAGCACCATGGTGGTGTGGCTCTCGCGTGTGTGGATTTTTCCTCGGCTCTGAGCCCGTCGAGTTTGTACGTTCTCTGTGGGCGTACGCGAAAGATCCTTTTTCCAGTCGCGCGCACGTAGAATCGCCCCTTCCGGGGTCTTCGACACGTACTTTTTCTTTTGCCTTTACGGAAATAATCTCGTCTCCAGCGGCACCGGGCGTCCTTGGTTACCGGGAAACCCGGGCGGTTGGCTTGTTTCGAGCTGTTTTCGTTGCCGATGAGGATGCCGGGAAAGAATAGGGGTATAATTGCGACGATTGTTACGTAAGGCGCCGGATTGCTTGTTGGTTTCATGCGTGACTTACGGGGATAAGGTGTAAGTCAGTATGGGAGGGATGGTGGATCGACTTGATGCCGTTTTTTGGGACGATGGGGGTAGGGGATTAAGTGGATCTTGGAATGAATCTATTTTTAGGGGGTTGATGATGTATTTTATTTTTTTAGGGACTTTTTGATGATCCTTTTTAATGTTGAATTTTGTAATTTGTTATTGAGATTTTTGTAAGGACCTGTATATGGTTCTCAGCGGTTAGAGTTGTAAATGGGGGTTGATATTGAACTATGTAACTTGATAAATATGTGAAGATAATTATTTACAAATTCTTAGGAAGATAGAGAATTTGTAAAATGTGGATCGACTTGATGTTTTTTAGAATGGCAGGGGGGTAGGGGGGTAGGGGATATTGAGATGAATCTATTTTTGAGGGGTTGATAATGTATTTTTCCTTCTTAGATATTTTCTAATGGATTTTTTTAATGTCGAATTTTGTAATTTATTATTGGGACATTTATTGTAAGGATTTGTATAAAGTTTTGTCATAATGTTCTCAGTGGCTGGAGTAATAAATGGGGGTTGCTATTGAACTTAGTAACTTGATAAATATGTGAAGATAATAATTTACAAATTCTTAGGAAGATTGAGAATTTGTAAAATGTGGAGAAATGTATAAAGGTGGATCGACCTGATGTCGTTGTTTTAGCATGATAGAGGTAGACGATTAAGTGGATATTGGGATGAATTTTTTTTTAGGGGGTTGACGATTTATTTTTCCTTGTTAAGGGTTTTTTTTTATGATCCTTTTTAATGTCCAATTTAGTAATTTAATATTGGGATATTTTTAAGAGTCTGTATATGATTCTGTCATATAGCTTTCAATGGCTCGAGTAATAAATGGGGTTTGTTATTAAACTATGTAATTTGATAAATATGTGAAGACAATAATTTGCAATTTCTTACAAAGATAGAGAATTTGTAAAAGTGTGGATCGAATTTATGTCGCTCTTTGGGATGATAGGGGTAAAGAATTAAATGGATATAGGGATGAATTTATTTTTAAGGGGTTGATAATGTATTTTCCCTTCTTAGTTATTTTCTGATGGACTTTTTAAATGTCCAATTTTGTAATTTATTATTGGGATATTTCTAAGAATCTGTATATGGTTCTCAGTGGTTACAGTAATAAATGGGGGTTGCTATTGACCTATGTGACTTGATAAATAGGTGAAGATAATAATTTATACATTTTTAGAAAGATAAAGAATTTGGAAGATGGGGAATGATTGTTTTTCGGCAAATATTTCTATCCGATTTTCGAATCTGAGTAACACGGATAGTTTTGAGATAGAAAGAACATCGTCTTCCACTTCCTGACTGCTCGAAATTCAACGAGAGACTCTTCAATCGAACAAGTCGTTTACGGAGAAAGGTGCTCGACCCAGAAAGATTTCGTATTTATTTTGCCACGAATAGAAAACTTCTTGTACGTACCGCTTATCCGGCACAATCGTTCGGAATTCATTTTTAACGAGATCGGGAAACTACTAGAGAAAACGAGAAAACTCGAGCAACATAATTAACGCACAATTATGTATACTGACGTTAAACAAATTGCTCTGCAAAGATAATACTATCTTCTTTAATAGATTGATGCTGGACTTTAACATTAAATGTTATTAAACTAAACATTGTAATATCCTTCGTGCCTTTTAACAAAGAGAATTCGAAGGTGCATTTAACCGGAACTAATCTTAATTGGAACTATTTTTTCAGTGTCTGACCACCCATGTGAAATGAAATTGACATTACTCTTTGTTAAACAAAACAGTAAACATTTTAATTCTCCATTTCAGTACCTATATAATTAAATTTTACATACTTCAAATTCAAAAATTCCCAAATTCGAAATTACTTCAACAGACACAAGGACTCAAACCAACAAAAAATTTTTAATTCCGCAAAACTAAGTCCGCTAGCATAAAAATTTGTACATACTTCATATCACTTCTTATAACCATTGAAAGCCGCTATCAAATCCCAAAATTCTCAAATTTAAAATTACTTCAATCAGATACAAAGGCCGAAACCCAAAAAATTAAATCCACTATCTAATATTCTATAAAATTCATTAAAAATTCACATAAAATCACATCAGCCAATCTACAACTTCTGAAAATCCCAGAACCATCAATCTCCGCTAAAAAAACCTTTTACCAAGAATCCGAAAAAGTGCACTTAATCCTCTAACGTTCGTTAAATCGTCAACGCTGTATCTAAACGGCACGAGATCTCGTAAAATTTCGTAAATTCGAGGGTTCGAACTTCCCAAAGAGGGATCGAAGGTAAAGGGAGTTGAGACGAAGGGGACGATGCTTGAATTCGATGAGATCGACGAGTGGAGATCGTGGAAATTCCTTAAGCACTTCCTATCTTCGATGTACCCTCATTTCTGTGCCAAAGGTTTGGCCACCTCGAGAACAGCAGGGGTCGGAAGACTGCAACATTATGCCGGATTGCGTACGGTAAACACTTCGGGCAAAAGTAAAACTAAACCCCAGCCGCTGTCTCTGCCAGTAGGGGTGGATCTACCGTATGATTCAGAACCGGGGGATGTCGCCAAATTGTCCCGACGTTTCGAAATTCAGTATGCACTCGAATACGTGGAATCCTAACGGCGTTTCTTTGGCAAACTGGATGGTAACGATTTAATTACAACTGTCGTGCCGTAATTTCCGTGCAACTGGAACGATGATATTTTGTCGTGCGGTGCTCTTCGGGGAGACGCTGTTGCGAGAGAAGAGATTTAACCCCCATGCCGTAACATTTCTTTTCTGATTGCGAGCGCAATAACTCAGAATTACTTTCTGAAATCAAAATTTCTCACTGATTTTTAAGATTTCGTGTAAACATTTAACCCCTTGCCGTAACATTTCTTTTCTGATTGCGAGCGCAATAACTCAGAATTAATTTCTGAAATCAAAATGTCTCACTGATTTCTAACATTTCGTGTAATTGAATGCATTATTAATAGTATAGAAATAATTTGACTGTTAGGTGACCAGCTGATGTTTTTAATTTGATCATTTTTGTTTAATCATCACGAGTGTCACACTTTGTTGTAGGCTGAGAGATTAAAGGAATTGCGCTTAACTAAAAATACTTTAATTAATTAAGTAATTTAATTATTTTGTAACTTAATTAAATACTTCAGAAGAAAGAGAATGAAATGGGCGATAAACTAAATTGATTTCATCTATCACGTTTTATAAGAAAATAGAAAATTAAGTGGAACACAGTTGTACAAATTTTAGCAATGTTTTGAAAAAATGTGGTTGCAAGTCATTTTGACCCCCTGGGTAGATCTAGTGTTAAATTTTGTAATAATTAACATATGTTTTTATACATGCACTACGATATTTATTCATTGTAGATTCTAGGGGATGAAATGTATTTTGGACGAAGTTTTTGTTTATGTTGATCTATTAAGATTTTACTTGGGTATTTTATGGTGACTTGCTTTAAACCCTTGTCGCAGAATTTCTTTTTGTGAGGTTTTGCAGTAATTTAGAATTAAATTGGTAAAATGAAAATTGATCGATGATTTTGGATATGTTGTATAATCTAAGGTAATATTAATATTAGAGAAATGATTTTAGTTGTCGTGTCTCACTGATATTTTCGATTTCATAGATGTCGGAAAAGTTGGAAATTTCTTATCCAATTTATGGCATCATTTATTGCATTATTTGTCGATAATATTACTCTTAACAATTAAAAATGAAGGCTAAATTTAAAAAGGGGTACCTTCAAATAATAAAGGGGGTATTTTTGAATTCAAAGGATGCAGTTAATTAACTACTTTAATTTTGTGGGGAAACAAAGGCCCCTCGATTAATCTATTTTCAATTAAGAGGTAGAAATTTAAGCAACAAACGACGTAGATAATATACTGATACAGTTCTAATACTTAATAAATATATTATAAATATCTCTGTAATACAAATTAATTATATAGCAGTCTCCAATAGCTCTACACAATATAATGTAGTATCACAAAAATAATATCAATATATTAATATAATAATTGTTTCCACCTAATTCAAAATTCCTCCCTGTAATAATGCATGTATTATTTGCTATTAATAATATTCCTATTAAAATACGCATTACCAATTAATACATACGTTATCGATATTAATAATAGACGCACTATGAAACAGTAATTTTCAATGTAGCAAATATAAACACAATTCCCAAGGATCCGCGAAATTATAATGATTTTCCTCAAACGATGAGTTTCATTATTCCGCGGATTTATTTTACATATCAGGGGGGAAGCAAAGCGTCGAATTTCCCGACGGTTTTGAAATTCAGTATGCATTCACCCTGTGAAACCAAATCCGTCAGACGGGCTTGGAATAAAATAGTTTTTATATCACCGTTTATGCAGCAACGCATTTCTCAATAAATCCCGCTTAATCCCTCCTCAGAAGCAGAACATGTACCGAATAAAAGCTCAACGGGAACCATGATAAAATAAATATTTCCCATTAACCTTCCCATAATCCTTCCATGCTATCACGACTGAAATTTCACCCCGGATGAACTTCCTTTTAAAATGCAACCACGAAAAAGTATAATTCTCATAATTTCCATTTAATATTAAATTAACCATAAAATATCATACTTCTCGTTGATTTTTAATAATAATTACAAATTTAACGATAATATGCCACGGTGAAATGTTATCTACTCCGTCAGATTTCTTAAACAATTGAAATATTCAATTCGGACAACTTGGAGATCGCCATTTTAGGCTGCCTTGAATTATTAATCCATTTTAATCGTTGATCGAACAATGAAAAATTGATAAGAATGATTGTAATAAGTTATGTAAATTATTTTCAATTTTCGCATATAAACAAATTCAATGGCGTTGTCGTTGTACCCCTAATGGTACCCTGATATCTTCTCTATCTGCAAATTTAATTTACTAATTTAACCCCTTACGATTTCTTTTGTGAGCGAAGGCGCAAAAACGCAGAATTAATCGTTGGAACAATAATTCATCACTGATCTCTGATACATTGGTATAAGTTAGTGCAATACTAATAATATAGGACTAATTTCAACGTCTCCTGACCTCCTGATATTTTCAATTTAGTAGTTTTTGGAAAATTAAAAATTTTTGCGCGTCACGTCATTAGAAACCAAGGAATTAAAAATACTCTTAATCATTTACAAAAAATAAAAAATCAACAACAACGCAAAAATTATCCTTCCACCAAGTTTCTCAAACTTACAATTTCCATAAAAAAACAGGTTACAAAATCTCACCACCGTTGATTCTAAGTTCATCCTAAAACCTCCCATTCCAAACTTTAATCATCAACATAAAAAGAATTTTAATTATTCCCAAAAATTAATCAAATCAGTACCAATACATTAGTCATCCCTTTTCCTGATATTTTGTAATGCAGCAACAGCGTCAACAACCCCCATCAAGACCAAAGCTAGTAAAAAAATCCCAAATTTTCAGCACATCCTCCCCTCCGCCCCCATTCAAGCGAATTACGCCGGATACAAAAATCAGTCGGTGCAAAATTCCCATTGTTTCGTCGGAAGAAACTCAACGTAGTAGTTCCGTCGAACGTGTTCCACGTTTGTGTGCATGACAATCCATCCTCCCTGCATCCCCTCGCCATCTCTTCGCCGCCCGTTCACCACCCCTTTGCCACCCCTGGCCGTGCACACGACAGATGCAACGAACAATATCGCTCGACGTGTGCGCGAAGTCGTTTTTGATTTCGGCGTTATTATACTCACGGTCAGGTATAACGCACGACGGAACGTGTCAGCCGTCGATCCGTTGTTATTTCGTGCTTCCATTCCGGGGTTCCCCGGCTCGCCGTTCGCAAAATTGATCTGCAACGTCACGAGCGAATGCGCCTCGTATTCGCCGATGCGCTTCGCGCTGCATTTATGCACTCGCCGCTCCCATTTATGAGATTTTCTGCTCGGCTATTGTTTGCCCCCTGTTCTCTCCGTAGCGATTTTTTTTACGAATTTTCGATATCCTCCTACACACACCCCCCATCACAAATATTCCCATCGAATATACGCGGGAATATTCGCTGGCATGCGTCGTTGCATTGGGATTTTGTAATTGTTAATTCTCGTGGGAGTTGCAACAATAGGATTTTGTAATTTTTTTATTATTTATTGTACTTTGATTTTCCATTTGATAATGTTTTATATCTTAAAATTGAAGGATGATTGGAAATTGTTTTTGGAAGAATTGCTATTGTGGATTGGTCTTTAAAGGGTTTTAGGGGTTGTTTTGTATTAGTTTAAATTTGTGGGGGAAGGGAAATTGAGAAATTGGTGGATGTTGATGTGTTGGTAGAATGAGAAGTAGTTTGAGAAAAATGCAGAAATGTTTTGAACATCGAGACAATGGAAAAGTACGTTGCACCCTTGAAACAAGGGGGTTTCTTTTCGATCTGCACGGGCATCGACCTATTCAGATGGTAAAGAGCAGGTGCATTCATCTGCTGAAACTTATCTAGACGTTCACCAGGGTTCGCCAGGAGATGGTCCATGCCAGCATCCCTTCGTTGATGGTGACACATCCTGCCGGAAGAGTCTGGAACTAAATTGGGGGTTGTCAGAGTATGCACCCTCTGCGCAGCGCGCATCAAACAATAGACGCGTGCGTGCTTCGGCTTAAAGGTGTCTCGTTTATCAGCTATAATTTCATTAAAAGAGAAATTTTCTGGAATTGAGTGAAAAAGGATTTGTCGACATTCAAATACAAAGTACATTGTACAATTATCAAATTGAAATTCTACGAATAAAAGGAGTAAAGTGAACGACATATGTTAAAACGTGAGATGAAAAGGATCCCACGGAGTTTCCTGTACCAATCTAAAATGGCTGTGAGTAAGGGCGTCGGATTAAATCGGAGACAGTGATAGGTTGAAACCAAAGGGTGGAGATTTCTTTGAAATTCTACGGTCATTAGAATACTGTGATTTTTCAATTCGAAAGAATTTTCTTAGAGGGATGGCCTATTACGCGCTCGTGAGGAAAAAATATTGCTGATCCTCGCTGCACTCGGGGATCCTGCGCCGTGCATGAATAAGGGTTGAAAGTAAATTATCGGTAAGTGTTGCAGTTACTATTGATTACATTACGTTTCTTCATTACAGCCTATTATTCTATCTATGGTGTGCGGATAAGTTTGTAAGACAATGAAAATTAAATTGATCCTGTCGGAGTAATTTTATTTTACTTGGTTTTTTTAATTGTAGAAATCGAGACCGGAAGTGTGGGTGAATTTTATTGAATTGGAAGAGGAAATTGTTGGAAAAATGCGATCGTACGACGGTGAGAGCAGCTCGACGGAGGATGATGATAGGAGAGAGGGTCTGCCAGAACCCCATATGCAACCGGGATCGTGGCAGCGTTCGGCGTCGCACCCCACATGGGCATGGGAACATCGTAGCGCTGTATGTATGCTTTATTAGTATATTAATCATTCTTCATTGCTAAAAGTTTATTTTTTGTAGAGTATAATTCAAAATAGTAGTATTTTGTATGAAGTTCGTTCTGGATTTAATTGACGTTGTGGGAATAGAAGACACTGTTTTGAATGAACGTCAGTGGCGGAACTAGAAATTTTCGGCCCCTTCGTACAACATTCTCTTGGTCCAAAAAAGACTTACATTAAGTTATATTTTTATAATAATATAATAGTAATTCCTTGAGTAATTATAAATAATTACATAAAGAAAAATCAATTATGAAATATCTTCTTAATACGACAGTTAATATCAACTGTATTTTTAACGAATGATTATTGTTACGGTAGCAAATAAATTTGCAAGTTTTTATTAATATTTATCTCTTAGAAGTATTAGGAAAGTTCCTGAAGTTGCGTGCGTTCAGAAGGAAATTTGGGCATTTACTTTAACCATTTAACTTTGTAAATAATGAGGAAAATAATCAAAACACGAACCAAAATTCCTTTTCTTCGTCAGTGTCCTTAATTTAATTTAAATAGAGAACAATTTTAGTAAAATTAAAGAAATAACACACCACCAAATATTATTATTCTTCTAAAGTGGGGCCCATGCGTATCGTAGTTCCGCCACTGGTAAAAATGTCCAATCGCTGCAATTATTATCTCGAGTGGAATAAAATTAATGATTAGAGTAAAAAAAAATACAGAAAAAGATAAATTCAAAGATACAATCAAAACGACGACGTTCTAAGCTTAAAATATCAAAATGATTCGTATTTATGTACATGATTTTTTCGTTTCTGCTAAATGTACATTTGTATTATAATTCTGAATTATTATTAGAGTACAGTAGATTGTCCTACAAATTAATGAATTCTTTTAACAGCATCCATTACCGCCACAATCAGCATCATCGTTGGAGTCAATGTACTCGGTGCCAGGAGCGTCTCACCCCAGTGTTTCTGCTCCTCCAGCTGCCTACTCATCGGAACACCCTCAAAGTGCACCTGGAAGGAGGACTCCCTTGGGTGCTGTTGGTCTTGGAGGCTTTTATTTCCAGCAGCAGCCTCAGCCACATACGTCGTCCAGTGCTCTGTCGGATGAAAACAGACCGGATCACGAAAGGTGATCATGAACATTCAGAAATAAACATTTCCTTGCTGATGAAAAACCAAATTTTCATCGGAAAGTCAGAGTTTCAATCCATAGACGTTATAAATTACTATTTATGGATTTATAGTTTAACACTAGATTTACGGATGTTGATATATTTATTTTTCTGAAGTGAGCCAATTTGATTTCTTACAAGAAAATTGAAATTTTTGGCAAAGAAAATAGTTACAAGTTAATTTAAATGAAAGATTTATTATTAAAAAATTAGCCAACCAATGTATTGTATATATAGTCATTAACACTAGATTTACGGAGTCAATTTGACTCATTAAAAATTTGATTACTACATTTATAATATATTGGTTGGTTAATTTTTTAGTAATAAATCTTTCATTTCAATTGATTGGGAACTATTTTCTTTGCAAAAAATTTCAATTTTCTTGTATGATTCAAATTGGCTCACTTCAAAAAAATTGGTATATCAATATCCGTAAATCTAGTGTTAAATTTGGAATGAGCCAAATTGGCTCCGTAAATCTAGTGTTAAAGATTGTATTTAAATTTTGTAACTCCAATCGCATATACATACACCGATATTTAGAGTTTTTCACAAACCATAAAAATGCGTGTTCAAAGGATTAATTAACTAATGACCAATGAGCAAGGGCGAACTAAGGCCTAGGCAACCTAGGCACGTGTCTAGGGCCCGTTTTTTTAAAAACCAAACTACCAAACGCAAAGTAGGTATGTGTCATGACTGAAAAATAGGCCCGGAATTATAATGTTGCCTAGGGCCCGCTTTAGCCTTAGTCCGCCACTGCCAATGAGAATGAGCATCCAATTAGAAATTGAAAATTTATACTTACAAAATAGAACTGTGATGTAATTATGAGATAGAGGTACAAAATTAAAATTCTAATACCATTATTCTCTCTTCATTAATTGACAAATTAGGAAAGTTGGTTCTCGGTGGTATGAGGCTCAATTAAAACGGTAGGTCGTAGGTGAGACAGATGTGGCGATTGGAATCGAAAGAATGCAAAAGAAAGGAGAGAAAAAGAAGGTGAAATTTTATATTCTGTCTGCGACATACTCAGATAATAAGAAAAATACATTATAAAGATACTATCTGCTAAATTTCGTTTATAAATTTTGCTCTTAAGTAAAATTACTATGCAGTTATACAAAGACAAAATGGGAACGAGGTAGGAAAAGTATAAATTCAGATATTTGGATTCAATCATCATCAAGTTTAGGTTCAGGTGTCAAAGTGTAAAAAATCAATTAATACTGTACTAATTAGAGCTGTTTCTTCCAGACCTGGAGCATCAAGACTGAACTGTCCGCCAAAATCAAAAACAACCCGGCAAGGGAAAAGCGTACGACTGAATATAAACGCAAGAGAACGCAGAAGAATGCACGATCTAAACGATGCCCTCGATGAACTTCGATCGGTCATCCCTTATGCTCATAGTCCGTCCGTAAGGAAACTGTCGAAGATTGCCACACTCCTATTAGCGAAAAATTACATTCTCATGCAAGGTAAAATTTGGAATTTTCTCAAAAACTATTAAATTTAAAATATCAATTGATCACGATACGATCAAATTATTTCCATGCCGTTAACCCCTACCCCCACGATTCGTTTCGTGACTGATGCTGCTATAATTTAAAATTATATTGGCAAAAATAAAAATTGATCAGTGATTCTTGATGTAATATTAACAATTTGCAGTACGAAGTATTTTGTCAATTTGACAGTGGACTAAATGAAATTAATTTCTATCGTCGGCCATTATTTTTTATTTATTGATAGCAATAGCTAGAAGTTCTGACGAATAATTATGTGATGTTACAAAATTATCATGAAATTGGAAAGTCGAAATTAAATCGTCAGAAAATAAAATGGGGTGAAAATCTACGTCGAGTGCAGCTCGACATAGGACTGCAAAGTGTTAATATTATTACGTCGCGACACACTAATATATTTTATCCAATAGGTTTTCAAAAACTTGAAAATTTCCTATCAAGGGGTTAATATTGCGCTTAGTTATATATTATTTTAGAAATCAGGGGTAGATTGACATTCCTTCAAATAATTCTCAATTGTTGTGCAGAAATGAAATCATAGGGCAAGGGGTTAATCTTAGATATTCTTAGAAAATATATGTCTGACAATATTTCTCGATCCTCTCTCTGTCTAACTCCTTGTCCTTCAATACAGTATGACACTCGTGGCACAATAAAAAGTACAGCAAACTATGAAGTCTTCCAAAATCTATTTTGGAAACGTTCAAATTAATTCTACGTTAATAATACTGTCCATGGTTTTCAAACATTTTTTTTCCTATTAATTATCTATTGAGAAAATGGTAAATCTTCATTATCAAATGAACATTTAACGAGGGTACATCTAGTTTGCCTAAACCAATCCATATAAATATGTGTGTGTATAGAGGAACAGTTTGAGAATCTACATTAGGGGTACCGAAAAGTGATCAACAATTTTTTTTGTTGGCGAAATACATTTATTTATTAAAGAAATTTTAAATACTAATCGACAAAATAACTTCCATAATTTTCTAACACTTTTTGCCAGCGTAAAGCTAGTTCGATTCCCTTTTTAAAAAAGTTCTTCGATTTTTGGTTGAAAAACGTTTCCCAATTACGTTTTCACATCTCCAATTTTGATTACTTTTCAATACCCCTAATATATGAAAGTCTCCAGTTTGAGAAGCATTGCGTTACACGAAATATAAAAAAATTAGGGGTTAAATGCCCCAATGGAGTAGCTCCTGCGTACCGAAAATGTACCACTCCACCGATCAAATTAAAATTGTCGTAAACTTCTTATTCTAACTTTTATTAAACTTATTTATCTATTCTATTATATATTCTATCAACACTAGAACTAACGTCGTTAAATCTATTATATTTTAATATTTAAAATAAGTAATTTAAAAAAAGAGGAATCAGTAAACATTAAAGATGACCAATTCGGTGATTTATGTTTTTTTGAAATAGATGTAGAATATTTATTCTACGACTCTCGTATAAACTTGGAGAATTTTTGGAAAATATTGTGTACCAGTCATTTTGACTGATTCGGTAGTTCTAGTGTGAATTATAATAATATTATATATTCTATAATTATTAGACTGCGGATTTTTATGCATTTATGGCAAATTAAATACGGCTAAAATATACAAAAAGAACATAATATAAAAATATATCTAAAATATCCAAAGTATGGTATTTGTTGTAATATTTATTAAGTGCAATAAATCCCTAGATAGGTTTTCCCGTCTTACCTGCATTTGTGAAACTCGAAATTTGCATAAACATCCGCAGTCTAATAATTATCTATTCTAAGGGTTATTAAACTTTTATTCTGACAACATTCTCTCATCAGGAAACGCTTTGGAGGAACTCAGAAGAGTCATAGCAGTTTTGCAATCACCACACGCTCATACAACAGCTTTGCCACCTACGCCAGTTTCCTACGACCTTCTTCAAGGATTCCCCGGAAAATTGTTCCAAGGGGTGCAAGAAATGCAGGGCCTCCCTGGGGGTGATCCTCAAGGTGTCACCGCGGGTGGTCCTCCGACTGATGGCACTGTGGCCAGTGGGGAATCAAATTAATCTACTTGAATCCTTTATTCCTGCATTAGTTGTAAGAGATATAATTGAGAATGAAATTTACATAAAAAAAAAAGAACGAGATTGTAGAATGAAAAGCAAGATTTTTAAGGAAGACATGAAACGATGAAAATGTATTACGTTTACAATGCATCTTACTTTAATTGAGAATTTTAATTCTTAAACTATTAGGAAGGAAAAAACCTTCAGAATGGAAACAGAATGATTAACAAGATTTATTAATATGAAGGTCATTAGAAAGTAAGATTAAAATGAGAGAAGCATTTGTTGATAAAACATGAAAGTATTAGAACGTACAACCGTCTGAAAGTTAGATTTCATGTGTTGCCTGAAAGTTCAGCGAGCAATGGGGCAAAACTTTGTCGATTCTACGAGGAAAGTTTGAATATGAAAGTACTAGCTAATATAATGAATATTTATGATCTCCAACTATGATCTACGATAACTAATTCAGCAATAAGTGACGGCATATTTCTCTCTTTGGTAAATGAGATTTGAAGAAAGATTGATGAGTAAAGAGATTTTGTGAAATGTTTTTTTTTTCAAAGTACGAATTGCAAAAGGGAGAAATGATGCGAGGGTGAGGAATAAAATTTCCGGATCCCGTCCTGCAACGCGATAGTCAATATAGCATGTGATACATGTCGAGATATTCTAGTCATATATGCGTAAAGATATTAAATATTCATATACATAATATATATATATAAAAATATAAAAATATAAATATATATATATATTTAATAATTCGAATGAACTATCGATTGTATAACATATTTATATACATAATGCGTCTATTAAGAGTTTAATATGATGTGCCAAGAATTTATCCATTTTGTGAGAATGATTATTACGTTCGGACCAACGAAGGACGAAGTTCTACGATATTAATGAACTTTTTCTCCGTTTCTTCTTTAACTTTTAATTTAACTATTGACTTCCAGAGTATTCGTCCTTCGACAGGCCACGGTGGGAGGATTGTAAAAAATTTTACGACGCCATGGAAATTGGCAAGCAATAAGGACTATTGATTTATAATGAAAGTGAATTTCTAATAACTACGGCCGTTAATTAAGAGTAAAGTGTGCGAATATTGCTAACGATAAAGGCAGACTAAAACATTTGTTGTAGAGTGTAGATATTACTGTTTAGTGCTCGAATAAAATCTATTTAAGAAATTTACGTGGAGAATATTGTGGAAGATTTTCCAAGTGAATGGTAGAAATGATTATTGGTACATTTATTCACCAGCTATTCTCCAATTATTGATTCTTTGTACTTTTATATTGATAGATTTTTACTCTTGATAGTGGGGTTGATAATTGTGTTAAGTCCTTGCCGTACGATTTCTTTTGTGAGTACCTCCGCAATGATTTAGAGTTAAATTAGTAAAATCAAATTGATCAGTGATTAGTGAAATATTTTGGAATTTAACCCCTTGCACTACGATTTGTTTTGTGACTGTCTCCGCTATAATTCAGAATTTAATTGTTAAAATAAAAATTAGTCAGTGATTTTTGATACACCATATAATTTAATGTATAATTGATGTAATATTAATATTATCGCGTTGCGCCTCATTAATATTTTCAATTCAGTCGATTTTGGAAAACTTCAAAATTATCTATTCCGTTTAACTGATCACGGGTGTCACTCGTTATTGTAGGGCTAAGGGTTAACGTAATATTAATGTTATAGAAATAATATTACTGCGTTAGGTCTTATTAACATTTTCAATTCAGTAGGTTCTGGAAAACTTAATAATTATCTATTCCGTTTAACTGATCACGGGTGTCACTCGTTATTGTAGGGCTAAGGGTTAACGTAATATTAATGTTATAGAAATAATATTACTGCGTTGGGTCTCATTAATATTGTCAATATCGTAGATTTTGGAAAACTTAATAATTATCTATTCCATTTAACTGATCACAAGTGCCACACGTTATTGTACGGCAAGGGGTTAAGCAGTGGAGGAAAAGCAAATTTCACTCTGCAAAAAGTAACTTTGGGTTTCCAGCTTCTTTGTAAGTGACGAGGAACTCTATGCAAAAGGCAACCAATAATTATGTTGCTCTTATCGATGTATTTTGAATCTAACTTAAATTAGGGATTATTTTAGTACATTTAAAAAAGTAAGAAATAAACAAATTCCAGGCCCTTCGGACTTTGGGTCCCTCCGCATTGCGGAGTCGTGCGATGTTATAATTCCGACACTGGTTTGAACCCTTTGCGGACGAGACACTTTTCAATATTGAGAGACAATAATTAATTTGGTGGTTTCAAACCATCTTTCAATCAAAAATACTAGGCTATGCCATATGTGGCACAATTAACCCTTTGATTACTACCGACGTATATATGCGATTCGAGAAATAATTTAATAGCAATTTATCGTCTCATATATACACGGTAAAAGTTCAAAAATTAATACAAAACTGCTGAAATATGGCTACGCAAATAGTAATTAACAATTTATATACATTAATGGTCTGTGTTTCAAATTTAAAAATGATTTTGGATCACCAAACACATGATTATCTCTCAATATTTAAAAATGTCTGTATCCCCAAAGGGTTAATATCTTCTTTTATAAAACTTATTGTAGGATCGGGAAAAAGAAAGAGATTCGCGGTAACCCATCTACATAGCAGTACTTGCCCCAAGTAGCTTAACATATTATTTGCCACAGACGCTTAATCCTGTGAGGACGAAGACCTTTTTGAATATTTTTAATATTCAAACTCATTTTAATACATTTGGCAATCCAAAACGACCTTTGAATTAGAAAATTAGACTAATTTATTAGATTAAATTGTAATTTACTATTTGTATAATCATGTCTCAACGGTTCTATTTCAATTTTTCAACTTCAACCGTATATATGCGGCAATAGATTACAATTAAATCTTATCGAAGGCCAAATATTTGCGTCGCCAATCCTCAAAGGGTTAAGAGACATTGTATGAAATAATTTTCGTCTCACTGTTCATGCAGAGCATTAGAAAAAAGCGGAATTTATACCAATTCAATTCAAAGATTAAGAAGAAACTTCGAATTATAAATACCAATCGAATCTGTAGATTGATCTTAAGAAAATTTGAGATTAGATATGATTAATTTCATAATGGAATAGCCAATGTGAGATTTACTTAGGAGGAACTTATCAAAGAGAGAGCAGGTGCAATCATCCGCCATATTTACAGTCTGACGCGCGAGTAAACGATTCGAAGTCGTCGAAAGGATACCTTTCAACAAGACAACGAACGAGTTAATACCACTCGTAAATTCATAAGACAAATTAATGTCTCCGATGAATATAAATTTAGTCATAATTAACTTGAAAAAGAGGAGACATCGCAATCCAAAAGTCTCACCCACGCGATTGCTCGGTGACGCCACCGCAGCGACCGCGCGGCGAACCATAAATTCGATCATCTCCGAACCTAACTCCACAATGACACGTTATTTAAACATAAAATAGCAATTAAAATCTCTAGAATCCTATAATACACAATTAATATGTATCACAAAGTATTAAAATGAATTTTCCATTCATATTTAACGTTATCGAATGGATCGAGTCGCGTTTCTATGTGTCGGCAAGTGGCGCCATCATGGCCGCCATTCGGACAGAACGCTCATTCGGTCGCCTTCCGTCCTGCTGGGAGGACCTTACACCGTACGTGCCTGATTTTCACGAAGTTTATTGTGTGCGTGTCTCGTCGGTGGCTTCAAGATGGCCTGCAGGGTGCTGTCGCGCGCCATGGTGTGATCTTTTCATTCACGGTGCTTGTGTTCACGCACGAAGTTTTGTGAGAGAGTTCTCCAGTGCCAGGACAAAGAGGCGTTTTGACAGGCTGTCTTGCCTGTGGTCATCTAAAAATGTGACGATTCCTTGCAGAGTGGTGAGTCAATTTTACACATTTATCCTATCATCACCGAATACATAGTTTCGATCGCCGGTCACGATTTCTCGCGAGTCTCAACGGCGTAGTTTGCCTTAAGAACGATGCGTAAGAACGAAACGGAAAAAGAACGATTAAATTTAGTGGTGGGAGAAAGGGAGGTCGTGACAGACACGCCACAGATTCCAGACAGCAAACTCTTTTTTTTTCTCTTGCGTACTATCCCAAATTTCAAGCAACAAATAACGTTGGAGCACGAACTGGTTTCGTAACAGGGTTCATTGAAAATTCACGAAGACTCTGTTATTGACAAGTCACATGATTTCTTTGTTACTCGAATCAGAGTCACGTAAGTCAGGATCTTCTTTGAAGAATTCTTACTTTTATTTATGAAAAGAATAAGACTCAAGGAACATCCTAACCTCACTTTTCATTAAACTCTCATTTCTATGAAGCGACGATAAGCTCCCTTGCTTATTCTACGATGCGCTTTAGAGTACAACGGATACTCTGCTTAATGTAATATTTTCCGTTACGAGTGGGAGAACTAACCTTACCTCTCAATCGGGCGAAAGACGCACGACGAGGTCGCTTATTGGTAGTCCTTTCTATATACCTGGCACGCAGAAGGTACCTACATTCTTAGGCCGCACAAACTTTGAATCTTTCGTCGAGGCTTTTCTGCTGTTCGTGGAAATATTTCAGGGAAATATGGAAAAGTAGATTTTCATGCGTCATATATGGCGCTCCCTCGTCTAGAGCATGCGCTTTGAAGCGCTTCGATGCCAAAAATATCAATGTTGAAAGTGCATGCCGGAAGGACAATTTTTAACAAATATCGTTAAATTTAAACATGCAAAACGTCATAGGATAATTTCTTCCGCCTGTGCTTATCAGACGTAACGTGGTACGTACAAACAGTACCTGCTTTCATGCGCGACAAGCATAGAAATATCGCAGTTAGTTGTGAACAGGCCGTTGGTCATCGAGTGGTTATTGCTGTTGACGTCAATTAAGGTCAAAACACCTTGAAAATCTTGATTCATTACCTCGTGATGTTCTTCAGTGAGAAATTAACGGCAGACGATATCAGCATACGTTCAATAGTAAGTGGATAATAAACTAAGACGAATTAGTATGATAAATAATTCCAAACAATTTGAACATTCGTTAAATACACATACTACGTGGCAGAATATGCGATATCTGCATTTCTTCAAGTGGTTTATGGATAATTACAATCGTTTTTTACTATCAACTGATTTTCTCGACATTAGTCTCAACATTAACCCATTAAGGCCCAAAGTTGCGTTAACGCAACATTTCACTTCTAATTTTTTTTTTTTTTTTCGGGGAATCGGATTAATTTAATTTATATTTTAACCTATATCATAGTAAAAGAACAAACCAAAAGTTTAATTTATGCACTTTTGTTCTCTAATTGTTCTTCACCTTAAGTCCTACAATTTTTGAAACTTTGGGGAAAAACAAATTTATAATATGTATGTCTACTTTTATGTAATCTTATAACAAATAAATAGTCGCATGTAAAATATTTCTGTTATTTCAATGCTTGGTCCTTAATGGGTTCACAACAGATCAATATATTTCATATTATTAAATAAATATATTCGAATGAGATAAATGAAGAGAGGAAAGAACTCAATCAATTCTATTTCTTACAATGTAAGACTTACATTATTCAAGATAAACGTAAAAAATTGAAAAAGGAATAGGGTTTGAATTTTCAGGAATATTTTGAAAAAATTTAAAACAAGTTATTTTCTCCTACTTGGTAGATGTAGAGTCACATATGTAAATGAAATATATGTAAGCTTTGGGTATGTGTCGGTGAGCCGACACTATATATGCTAGAGAGATGGCGGGACTTGACTAGTGATAGACAGAAGCAGATAGATCGATATTGACAAAGCTATAACATTAATAAAGCGTACTATTAAACAACATTAATAAATCAAACACAACAAGTGACATTAGATAGGGAAGCACAAACATTTAATTGTTGATTCTCTACTTTTAGGTTAGTACAACACATGGAAACTTGCAACAAACTATTTATTTTGTACATAATAAAAAAAAGAAACTCTACTTTTAGACGAATCAACCTGGTGTTTTTGCTAAATCAGAACCCCTAAACAATATTATATATATATATATACAATTTTCGCGAGCAATATTCTTTAACACTACTACCAAACCAGTCAAAATGACTGGTACACAATTTTTTCCAAAAATTCTCCAAGTTCATAGACGAGCAAGAGAACGAAAATTTTACGTCCATTACAAAAGACATGTCACCGCATTGATAATTATTTCCACCACTCGTTTCGTACATTTTTAAAGTACTTATTTGATATATTGAAATATGATAGATTTAACGCCGCTAGTTCTAGTGTTAAATTGCACATAGAAACTCGGATTTATCGTTGCTCTTAAGATTTCATTTTTTAAGCGATAAAATATGATAGTCTCGCTTCAATTTTCTAGAAATTTCGGTTCGATGGAGGAAGTCTCTTCATTGTTATCTGCAGCTCGTAGTGGACGACCTTTAGTTCTAAAAAAAATAACTTCTGACGCATTTCCGTTATGCTTATCTCTCAGGTACATGTTATATGCAAATACAATTTCACCGGCTGATCCGTATGCCAGACTTTAAAAAGAAAAACAGTTTGGATGCAATTCGTTGCAAAAGACAGATGCCACGTTTCTTACCTTGTTCTGGTGCCTGCAACGGATTCCACGTAAATAGCGGTTGCAATTTTAGCGCGGCAAATTTGAAAATGTATGTTTCTTCCTGGATTACGTTTGCTTGTTTTAACACGATTTAGAGATAGTCTAGGGTGAAATATATTTAAGAAAATGTCTGATTATTGGGTTACTTAAATAGTAGTTTATAAATTTTGAGTAAAAAAAGCTGGCTATCGAGCTATCGATTGACCGAAGTCTTCGCCTGCAAAGGGGTAATTGTTTGGGGCACAGTGGGCTGAAAAATACTATCTTCTTGTTATTTTAATAATATTATCTTTTATATAAAGCTCAAATACCACTGACTGACTCACTCACTCACTCATCACGAAATCTCAAAAACCACAGAACGGATTGCAATGAAATTTGGAACATACCTTCCCCTTGGGTCTTAGGCGCTCAATAAGAAAGGGTTTTGAAAAATTCGAAATTTTAGGGGGGGTTTTGGGGGGTTATAGTATGGGCCAAACTCATCAACGCAGAACCGAAAATACTTGACCTAGAAACTTGAAATTTTGCATGAGCGTTCCTTCTAGGGCATTAGCACCCAATAAGAAAGGGTTTTTCAAAATTCGAAATTTTAAAGTTTTTTTTTTGTTTCGATTAAATCGTAGCGAAGCACGGGAACTTTCAACTAGTATATTATAATTAAACATAGGTTACGTTTTTTGACACTAGATTTACCAAGGTGGTCAGAATCTTCTGAATTTTTGAAAATGTCCGTGAAATTTCTAAAGCTGTTTCTTTTTCAATTTTCTACGTCTATCTTGAAGACTGCGAGGAATTGAATCGCTTATGTTTTGCGCCCCTCATTTATTTGATTCGAATAGATTTATTTGACAATTTTAAATTTATTGAATTAATCGTCAGTAAATCTAGTGATAAGAGTTGATCAAGAATCAAATAAACGAAGGAGGCCAAAAGCTTAATTGAGTGAATTGCTTATAGTCAAGATAGACGTAGAAAAGAGAAAAAAAGCGGCGTTACATTTTCAGATAATTCAGATCAAGTCACTCTGATCACCTTAGAAGTTGTAGTGTTAAATTTTTTTGTAAAAATTGACGTAAAATATGAACAATTAAATTTGTATGGCAAAGGATTACAAATGTTATCAAATAATTTACTACGAAATAATCTTTTTGCAATGCTTCGTTTCTCGTAGCTGCAAAGTATCTTAATTGTAACCAGACTATTTCTATTTATAATTTTCAAATTATCCACAGTCATATCTCTGATAACATATACTACTTGCTAACAAACATTTTGCAAACTTAAAACTATTAATTTAACCCAATCCCTGCCAAATTTCCCTTGTAATTAGTTTTGGAAAAAGTACTGTTACAGTGTAAAAATAAAAATAATTCACGAACATTATTGCTTAAAAGTAAACTATAAAAGTCTGTTTTAATTATATTTAATTTCCGACGCACGTCAAATGCATAAATTTAATACTAAAAGTCTTAGAAAATGTATAAATCTACAAATGGGGATTATGGAAGGTAATGGGTTAAAAAAATTAGTTTCCTTGAAAATATATTTACAACGAAGTTAAATACTTATTGTTGACATTCATCCTCCACACTCGTATCTCTGATAACATATATTTCTTGCTAACAAATATTTTGCAAAATTGAAACTATTCATTTAATCCATTCCCTGCCAACTTTTCCTTGATTTGATTATTTCTGAAAGAACTATTGTCAGTGTGTAAAACTAAAGATAATTGATGAAAATTACTGGATAAGAGTACAACTAAAATAAACTACTTTGAACACATTTAATCTCAGAAGAATATCTAACATCTGAATTGAATTCTTAAAGACTTAGAAAATAAATAAATCCCATAGGAATTTATTTCTAACAATTTCTGAATTGAAGAGACTTAGAAAATAAATTAATCCCCATGTGGATCACGGAACGTAATTGGTAGACTGCGGATTTTTATGCATTTATGACAAATTAAATACGGCTAAAATATACAAAAAGAACATAATATAAAAATATATCTAAAATATCCAAAGTATGGTATTTGTTGTAATATTTATTAAGTGCAATAAATCCCTAAATAGATTTTCCTCTCTCACCTGCATTTGTGAAACTCGAAATTTGCATAAACATCCGCAGTCTAGTAATGAGTTAAAGAAGAATTACTGACCACGAAAATATATTTACAACGTATTTAAGTACTTGTTATTGACATTCATTTTTTAAATAGAAACAAGCTCTTTTTGCTGATTGTATGTCCACGTTAATTTAAAGTGTAGTAAGTAAAGCAATTAAAATTTTGCAAATTATCGTATGTTTTCACGATAGGGATAAAAGTATCTAAGTTATACGACTTACTCGTTGTACGACCTTTTTTTATACTATTGCAATTGAACGTAAATTATGGCGATATTCTGTATCGTTAATAGTCGATAAACTAAAATTGCCGTGGGTCAAGGACTACCGGTTGATTGAATTATCACGATTGCTTTTGACTTTTGCGTGTTTCATGACAATCGTTAAAAAAGAAACGTCGACGGAGAGCGTAATTAAGAACTTTGTTGCGGTTGAAGTGAATTTTTGCGAACAAGTTGCAGTACTGTCAGCTTATCTTTACCGAAGTCTAAGTGACGTCTGCTCAATGACGAGACACTCCGTTATCGGTATCGCCGTTTTCACTAAGGTTTTATCGATACATGCGAATTGGCAAATCAGAAATCCTTCCGCTATTTCAGCGGAGCATATATTCAGGCAGTGTAAACGTAGACATTTTGTACGTTTTCCATCTAATTAAAATTACATTTACCAAGGTCTTCGAATTGACTGACAACTTATATTTGTAAAAAGTTGCCGACGCTTCTGATGTTTCTTTTACTTTATTTTTCTAAGTTTAACTTTTAAGTCCTACGATTTTTATATTATCACTGTATGCGCAATTACTCTGAAATTAATTCCGGAAATGAAAATTTTTCTCTGGTTTCTGTATTGTAGGATTAATTTGGTCGTCTCGTTTGAGTGATACTTTCAATTTCAATGGAAAACTTGCAATTTTTCTACCACTATTATTACAATATAAATGTCTTGTTATTGTGTTGTAAGGAGTTAAATGTTTTTTGGATAACTTCGAAATTCCCTGTTCCTATCACTGCGACTCGAGTATCACTAGAGGTCAAAGGGTGAAACTTTAGAAATTCTATCGTTTCGTTTTTCTTTCGAGTATTTCTTTTCTGTAACAAATCTGTGTGTCTAAGAATACTAAGTTAATTAGCAATTTCTCCAGTTAATAAACAATCACAAAGGCTACGTTCGTCAGCTAATCAAAAAAGATTAAAAAAGAATTCTATATCGAAACTGAAAAGTCGTTGGTTCCAAAGTATTCCGCATTAAAATACTTGTTACTAATAAAAATTTAATACACATTTTTGGAAAACTTCAAAATACCCTACCTTAAGTTGAGCATAAAAAATTGCATCGTTTAGTTTTTCTTCCCAAATCTGGCTCTTCTGCAACAAACCCGTACGTCTAAATATACTAATTAATTAAAAATTTCTCCAGCTAATAAACAATTTCGAAGGCACATTCGTCAGCTAATCAAAAAAGATTAAAAAAGAATTCTATATAAAAACTGAAAAGTCGTTGGTTCCTAAATATTCCTCATTAAAATGTTAATAAAAATCTAATACAAATTTTTGGAAAACTTCAAAATACCCTAATTTATGTTAAACGTAAGAAATTGTGTCGTTCAATTTTTCTTCCCAATTCTGTCTCCTCTGGAACAAATCTGTACGTCTAAATATACTAATTAATTAGAAATTTCTCCAGCTAATAAGCAATCTCAAATACTACGTTCGGCAGCAATTCAAAAACGATGAAAAAAGAATTCTATATGAAAACTGAAAAGTCGTTAGTTCCTAAGTATTCCTCATCAAAATGTTAAAAATCTAATACACAATTTTTGGAAAACTTCAAAATACTCTACTTTAAGTTGAACATAAAAAATTCCATCAATCAGTTTTTCTTCCGAAATCTGGCTCTTCTACAACAAACCCGTACGTCTAAATATACCAATTAATTAGAAATTTCTCCAGCTAATAAATAGTCTCGAAGGTTGAGTTCGTCAGCTAATCAAAAACGACGAAAAAAGAAGTCTATATGAAAACTGAATAGCCGTTCGTTCTTGAGTATTCCTTATTAAAATACTGGTTATTAACTGAAATCCAATACACGTCGTAAACTAAATTCGTCGCTTTAATATCGTTCTCCCCCCCCCCCCCCCCCCATTTGGATTTATTATTTTTCATTAACGAATAGCAGCAAGATCGCCGTGTGGGCGAGAGAATCGAGTGAAAAATGGTGAAACGAGATGGAGAATGGAAGAGGTAGGAGAGAAACAGGAATGGGAGAGAGACGAAAACAAAGCGAACGCAGCCGCCGGGCAACAATGGCGCATCGACCCGCCAAAACTCGCGCTGATGCGCAGAAATACGCGCGCCGCGTCTCCTCGAAGGAACGTTTTAACCGACCTCTTATATCCTTTATTTTATGATCGATGTACCAGTCTAATCGATTTCTTTACTTGATAATTAAAAATACCCATGAAGATACATTTTTATCGAGGAACACAGTGTTTTGTTTTTTTCGATGACTAATAGTCAGAATGAAATACTTTCGATCTTTGGTACGTAAATGAGCAAGCGTCGCGTAAAAACAATTGGTTTGCCGTCTTATCATTTATTTTATGTGGCTGTTGATTAGTTTAAAGCTAAAGTGCACATTGACCAATTAATTTGAAATCATTGAACTATAGCTTCTTCTAACATAAAAACTTTAAGAATTATAATAGTCTTTTATAGTGATTTTTAAGCGTTTATTTTGTTGTAAAAGATTTTCGATTGTTATATTTCAATTTTCGCAGTATAGTAACCTGCATGAAAAATCGAAGATATTTTTTCACAGAAAAAAAAATTGTTCTTTCGTTAATTAAAAAGTCAGTTCGGAGTGCAGATGAACGAGCATTGCGTGAAAATAAGTTGTTCATCGTCTTATTATTTATTTTTAGCAGGTGTCCATTAGTTTGAACTTAAAGTGCACATTTACCAATTAGTTTTAACTCTTAATCATTAGCCCTTAAATACTTAATTGAAGTATGGATTCTTCTAAAGTAAAAACTCTAAGAATTATAATAACGTCCTTATTTTCATTTCTAAGCAGCTATTCCATGGTAGAAAATAAATTTTATTTAAATTTTCGCAGTACAGTAACCTGCATGAACAATCGAAGATACGTTTTCACAGAAAAATAAATTGTTCTTTCAACAGCTAAAAAGCCAGTTTGGCATGTAGATGAACGAGCATCGCGTGAAAATAATTAATTTCTTATCTTATCATTACTATCGAATCTAAAGTGCGCATTAACCAATTCATTTTAAATTATTCAAATGTAGATTCTTCTAAAGTATAACTTCAAGAACTATAATAACATCCTTATCGTGACTTCTAACTGTCCCTTTAGCAGTAGAAAACTTTCGGACATCATATTTAAATTTTCACAGTATAGTAATCTCCATCAGCAAGAGAACTGCGGTTCTCAACTTCATTTGCTACTTCCAGCATACTCCACCTTCATCTTCAAATCTACATTCTTCAAAGATACATCCTACCAAGAACAGCTTTCATCACCTAGTATTATTTTCCACTAGCCATCAATGCCACTCCATAATTCCCCTAGAGAAACCATGAACTAAAAAAATCTCTAGACTGAAGTCAAACGAAGAGACATAGAGTTAGAAAAGTCACAGAATAATAATTTTCATCGAAGTCATTCAACAACTTAATAATAATCCAATAAATCGTGAAAATTCTTGAACAAATCTCACCAGATATCCTGGAGTACCCCTCGTTCCAGTTCGTTCCCGTGCACGGGGCAGGACTGAGAAGTACAGGTCCAGGATGGATGAAGATCAGGTGCTGTGGTTGCTAGGGCAACCAGCATTGATCCCTCCCCTCTTGTTCTACCGTCCTTTTCACTTCTCCTTCGCACACATTATTGGTCTCTTCCCTCTCTCTCTCTCCCTCTCTCTCTTGCATTCACTCCCTCACTCATCGACTAACTCACCCACGTGCAACGCACAGAGGCCCAACTACGTGTACACCCACACAGATATGCGATTGAACAAGAAAAAAAAAGAAATAAAAGACCAAAGAAAACCTCTTCACCCTCCCCTTATTTGATATGCCATAATTCTTTGTTATTTTGATTTGTTTTTTCTATGCACTCAAAAACATTGGACATGTCTAGGAGATCTAGTAACAATCAGATTTCGTTGTGACTTATCGCGTAAAATGGGAACAGGAAATGCGACGAGGTGTAAGGATATCGAGGAGGAAAAGTGTGCAGAGGCACGATAGAGAGGATCAGCGAGAGTACGGTTAGAAGAGGTTATTGGTGAGATGTACAGAGGGAAGATAAGAAAGTGAAAGAGAGACGGAAAAACGTGGCGCAGGAGAGAATGAAAATGGGGGAGGAGGATGGAGAATGCGAAGGTAGAATGCGGTCTCTTAACAGAGCGTTGCCAAGCAACCGATATTGTTCCCATTGTTGCGGCCACGGTGTAAATATTTGAGGCGAGTTTCGCTTGCCACGAAACTCCTTCGCTTTCCTTTCTTTCCTATTTCCCTGTTCAGACGGGCGCCGAAAGTTACGAGGGTATACACTCTACTCGTCCATAGAATTATGTCGGAATCTTTTGAAGTAAGGTACCGATCACTCGCTATCATTTCAGCAGAATATTTTACTTTCTATTGTACCCTCGATTAAAATGGGGAGAGGAGAAAGTAAGTGTATCGAAAGGCTAGGATTATCTGTTGATTTTTTTGGACCCCATGTTACATTAAATGTGATTAAGTAAGATGAAAATTGATAGTGTCGAATTTGCTGATATATTTGATATTGACGTACCGGTATCAAATAGATAAAGCGGTACTCGATATAAAGGTGGATTTAGCTGAGATATTTCCACTTTGGGGATACGTGATTTCGGTGGAAAAAGTTTTGGTTGTAATATTAATTAGATGAGACTTTAAGGAATATGGAGTACTTGGCTTTTGGATGCATTCGAACAAGTTCGCTTAAATTATCCGTACAAATTAAGTGAATAGTGAGAGATTAATCGTATGAAGATAAACTGATATCCTTCGGCTCATTCTCCATTGACTCGATATAAAAAATTACAATGGCATCGACCCTTGAAACTTTTCTTCACTATCCGTTTTTCTTATCCCTAGACTAAATATTCTCACTAGACGATCATTTATCGTGTACCAAGTGAAATATTCTAAACATCGACTCACCGATTTCCGAGTTAACCCTCTATGGACCCCTGCGACTTTGATCTAACGTGGTCTGAGCTTCTACTCTTCAAAATCAATTTTTATACATTGCTTCATTTTATAATTTAGTTCATGGAAATCATGAAATTCTTTGCAATTTAATATTTAAAATTCTATCATTTCAAATAGTATTTTCGTCATTTTCTAATTGTCCTGTCGTGAAACTGGTCTTCGGAATCGGAAAGCAGAACAAAATTCGGTCTATAGAGGGTTAAAACTATTTACTAATCCTAAACCATTATGCCTTCTTTTTCACAACATGCATTCTCTATTGCACTCGCTATTTTATAAAAATAGAATTTTTAGAGTTAACTACCCCTTTAAAATGACGTGTGTCAAATGTAACGTAGTAAATGGCACAGAAAATTTTTAAATGCTACAAAAACTGTTATATAAAAAATATCAGTAGATCAGGACACGTTGAAATTGGTTTTATTTTATTAAAATTGTCACAATTTATAAGGGGTTAAAACTTGTAACTTGAAAATTGGAGAATATACTACAATTAATTTAATTAACAGTTTTGAATTAAAAATTCTATTGCTACGATAATTACCCCTTTCATCTCAGTATCCAAATAAACAGTAATCGACTTAAAAGAATTAATTCAATTTTTTAAATAGTATTCTTATCATTTTCTAATTGTAGGTACTATCGCGTAACTGATCTTTGGACACCACAAAAATGGGCACACAAAGAAAGTATAACTAAAATCTACGTAAAATTTCAAATTAATTGCAGTTATAGTTTAAAATTGGAGAGTATGCTACGATTAATTTAATTAACAGTTTTAAATTAAAAATTCTATTGATACGATAATTACCCCCTTCATCTCAGTATCCTAATAAACAGTAATCGACTCAAAAGAATTAATTCAATTTTTTAAATAGTATTCTTATCATTTTCTAATTGTACTATCGCGTAACTGATCTTTGGACACCACAAAAATGGGCACACAAAGAAAGTATAACTAAAATCTACGTAAAATTTCAAATTAATTGCAGTTATAGTTTAAAATTGGAGAGTATGCTACGATTAATTTAATTAACAGTTTTAAATTAAAAATTCTATTGATACGATAATTAGCCCTTTCATCTCAGTATCCTAATTAACAGTGATCGACTTCCAGAGAAGATGCACACGTTTGTTTACCATCGTTTGTTTTGTTGATCCCTCCGGGACGTAAACGTACGTAGACCAGTGCTGACCTCGCGGTCAGGGGTTAACCTCCCCGTGGTTGGGGCAGATTACGATAGGTTAGGGTCGTGGACCACTGGATTACCATAAGCACAAGGGGCTCAGAGAGAGTCGACGTGGATTCTGTCCGATCTGTCGTGAGATCTGAGGAAGTATTTAAGGATAAGTGTGATGGGATGGACCGGGAAAATGTCGAGGTTGGTTTTATTGCTCGATGGTATTTAATCGCTGTACTTAGCTCCCAGCGGTTCAAGGTTAGCTCGTAAAACGGCACTTTGTTCTTGAATGACCTCTCACGAGATGCATCGTGGTACCAGATCGAACAACTGTTTCCCTCGTTTGCAGCAGGTTCCTGAAGAGACGTTGCTGATGACCTCGTTCATTTTATCTAGATGGTAAATCGATGAGTGGATTTAAATATATGTATATTTAATAG
Source organism: Cerceris rybyensis (assembly GCA_910591515.1). NCBI lineage: Eukaryota > Metazoa > Arthropoda > Insecta > Hymenoptera > Crabronidae > Cerceris > Cerceris rybyensis. The sequence continues at coordinate 6,219,500 of OU342800.1, read as the reverse complement.
TGTTATATATATTCAATATATATAACTATATATATTTATAATCTTATATATAAAGCTCAAATACCACTGACTGACTCACTCACTCACTCACTCATCACGAAATCTCAAAAACCACAGAACGGATTGCAATGAAATTTGGAACATACCTTCTCCTTGGGTCTTAGGTGCTCACTAAGAAAGGGCTTTGAAAAATTCGAAATTTTAGGGGGGGTTAAAGTATGGGCCAAACTCATCAACGCAGAGCCGAAACTAGTTGACCTAGAAACTTGAAATTTTGCATGAGCGTTCCTTCTAGGGTATAAGCACCCACTAAGAAAGGATTTTTCAAAATTCGAAATTTTAAGGTTTTTTTTTAGCTTCGATTAAACCGTAGCGAAGCACGGGAGCTTTCAGCTAGTATATGTATATTTGACACGGACTGTGCCGGATCATTTTTTGAGTTTTTCTGTTCAGGCCGCGTGAGGCGTATACTACGACCCACACTTTTACAATTAAATAAATTTCTTTGCAGTTTACATGATATTAAGATGACTATATTGAACTTTACAATAGATTTTTCACAATAAAATTCTTTGTTTTGCAATGAGAAAAAGAAAACTGAACGGAAAGTTTAGCGTGGGTCGTATATGCCCCACGCGGCACGGAACGTGTTAATAGTACTATATATATACATTAAATATATTATTATAATATATGTATATTAAATATATATAAATATATATATTTAACACTTTGACTGCCGTGGGGGTGTCACCGGTGACCCATACTATTGAATTCATTACAGTTTCATATGATTTTTTAATTATAATATTTACGAATTTTTTAACACATTTAGTGTTTACATACTGGCGTTCAAAACATAAAATCCTGTTAAATAAGAACATGCTTTGGCATGTTTATAAATAAACTACAACTGCAACTAATTTGAAATTTTACACGAATTTAAGTTATACTTTCTTTGTGTGTCTATTTGTTGTGATGCCCAAAGGTCAGCTTCGCGATGACACAATTAGAAAATGATAAAACTACTATTGTAAATAATAAACTACCCCGAATTATAAATATTAAATTGTGAAAAATTTCATTACTTTCACGAGCTAAATAATAATATTTAACTTTGAAGAATAGAAAATGTGTCTTGTGTCATATTAAAGTTACAGGGGCCCATAGAGGGTTAAATGGTAGTAGGTGGATTAATATTTTTTACAAACTGGTATTCTACCCTAAAATAATCCCTAATCGTATCCTATAATCGAACCAGATAAAGCGCAAGGCAATTCGATTCTGTTGCACTAACACTTCCCTCCGTGCACCGTGGAAAGTGGAAACGCTGACGAAGAGGAGAAAGTGAAGTCTCTACGGAGATTAGCCGTGATCCACGGCAGAGGTTGGGAATTAGGGATGGTCAGTTACACGGGAAATCGAGCCCACCTCTCTCGTTTATTCGAGGTTCCACTCGTGGCGACGTCTACCGCTGGGACGCTATCGACGCGCGTCGTCAGAACGCCTCGTGAATTCCCGTTTCTCGGCAAATCTCCCCAGTCTCGTGTCTACTCGCTACAGGCATTTTCACAGAGGTTGATATTATTTTAACATTTTTTTTTTTATTCAGTCACGTAGTGTCTCAATTTGTTTCATCGGATATAACTATTAGTCGTAGATTCAAAAAATTGCGCGAACGACTGGATATTGACTTTTTTATTACATTTGGTAATGTCATTTAAGTAAATATGTATTTATATGCAAATAATTCACAATTTAGAACAAATATTTTATTTTTTGTTGGCTTTACCGTTTTCGCCATGAGAAAATATGGTGGATATTGATCGGTTAAGTCTACAATGGTATATTTGTAATTTCTTTGTTTTTTTATGTACATTTTGTTGCTTTTTGTGATATTAAGTGTATTATTATGTAGCTATTTGACAATTAAATTATCACTAACCGTGAATTTTATATTTTAAGTAGCAGTTATGCTGTTGTATTACATGTTGGTAATTTTGAATTTATCTATAGTCCGACAACGTAGTGATGGCTAGCAAGAGGAATCTGAGTCCAATTGCCAGATCTGAGAATTTTTGGAATTTTTTCACATCAAACCACACTGTCCATTTAACCCTCTATAGCTTAAATTTTCTTTTGCTTTTGAAGACTCGATACACGATAGCATATTGTTAAATGTTTGAAATAGAATTTTAAATAGTGGTTTTCACTTGATTTTGATGTATTACAAAATTTAGTAGAGCGAGGTCAATAAACAGTTAATGGATGCACCAGTGCTTTCTTGCTCGACATTGACATCTTCGTTGAGGTGGTATTATTTCCTAGCCATTTCTTGAGCTTGCCGTACCTATAGTCCGATAATGCAGTAATGGCTAGGAAGAGGAATGCGAGTCTAATTCGTTAGAGGACAAAGGTCATGCCTAAACATACACTTAACCCTGCCAGATCTGAGAATTTTCAGAATTTTTGCACATCAAACCACACTGTCAATTTAACCCTCTATAGCTCAAATTTTCTTTTGCTTCTGAAGACTCGATACACGATAGTATATTGATAAATGTTTGAAATAGAATTATAAATAGTGGTTTTCACTTGATTTTGAAGCCTTACATTCGAAGAATACATTTTGATAACTTTCGAAAGTAAAAAATAATTTTGAAAAATGGAAACACAAAAGTATCTTATGTAGCCTCAAAGATACAATGGTCTATAGGGGGTTAAACACATGGGGACAGTGTTTTTTTTAAGTACGTGACGCATTTTTTTCACGTACTAGGCAAAGTAGTCAAAATTAGAAGTAAAGCGGTAGATACGAAAATTTTTGGAAAATCGGTACAGTCGAATCTCTCATAATGTAACCTCTCAAAGTGAAACCTCTCTCAAAATGTAACATGGTCATCTCTCATAATGAAACTTCTCCTATCCCCACCAGTTAAATGCTACTAACCAATCAAATTTGAGATGTATGACGCGACATATTATTTGAAAAGATTTAAATGTTTGTATGGAAAGGTTATGTTCACTTTTTACTTCTGCGCATTTCTTTGCGCCGACGAAGATAGGTACTATATGAGAAAGATAGACTATATAATCAAGAAGTGGGGATGTATATGACTGTAGGGGAATGTTGCATTTTGAGAGAGCGTCCGGTCCCGAAGTGTTCCATTATGAGAGATTCGACTGTATAGCGATTTGGTAGGGTTAATTAGGGGAATATTCTTCATTAACTTCTTAGCGTATAACAACGTGTGACACTCGTGCCGTGGTAAATCGAATAAGAAATTTTGAAGTTTTTCAAAATCTATTAAATTGAAAATATCAGCCAGTAACAATATGGTCAAATTATTTCTGTAACATTGCTATGGTGTTCAATTATATGAAATTTCAGAAAATTAATGGGAACTTTTGATTTTAGGAATTAATTCTGTATTATTGCACTCGACGTCACAAAAATCTTTGAGTAAGGGTTGTGAATTCTTCAATTCTTTGTTAAAACGTTATACATTCAATTTTGACCACGATTTCAAGTATGTCGGGGCGGGAGTAATTCCATCGTCACAATAGACATCAAATCATTGTCGTACAGTAGATCGAGTACGTATAGAAATCCATGGATATATTCTACATAAATTTCGAACGTTATGAAAAACAATGAATTTTACAGAAAACACAGTATACGGAAGAATAAATTTTATTTTCCATCAACCTAACGTTACGCGCTTTCATATACTTTGGATCATATTTCTGTTTTCGCTCGGATTACATTTCATTCTGACTAATTGTAAGAGGAATAAGTTTCGTATCTCAGTTTCCAGGACCTTTTATCCTTAATAAAATACAACAACCGAATCGTCCACTGTGGTAAGTTAATCTCACGGAAATAATTGTCAAAGTTACAGAATTCGCGAAAAATAGTCCCCTCACTTTTATTTAAATTTCAACGAATGAAAATCAAATATATCCAAAATAACAAGTATCTTCGCTAAAAAATTTATTCAATTTTCCTTACAGCAGTCGTTTCTGATTTATTAATGTAGTTTTTACATTATGATCGTTAAAGTTTAAGAAATTTATATTTTTCTCTAAAAATAACTAAGAAAATTCCCCGAAAACACAAGCGTGAGCTTGCTTTTGTTATCATCGTATAGACGTACCCTCAGATTCAATAATAGTACCTTCATTAACACTAAATTTACCAATGATTGATTTAATACATTCAAAATTGTTAAATAAATCTGTTCGAATGAGGGAGACAGAAAACTTGATATATTCAATCGCTTGCAGTCTTCGAGATAGACGTAGAAAAATTGAAAAAGGCGCAATTCTAGAAGTCAGGACATTTTCGAAAAATTCATGGCAAGTCTTTTTGACCACCTGGTAGTTCTAGTGTTAATGTACGTTCATAAAGAGCATCTTTCCCAATTTCTGTCTGCATTCTTGAAAGTTGGTGAATTGTGATAGCTTTAGATGAGGTCACTCGGAACTGCCTTCCACTCTGTCCTCGTTGCCTCTAAAATTGATGCGGTTTCGACATCGTTCCATCTAACAATGGCCGTTGTGAAACTCTCGCAATGCTCGGCCAGCCGGTCGGCTCGAGCAATCTCAAGATGATTTTGCAACCGGTTGGTCTCCGACTCGTGCGTTCGTTCTACTTGCGTTCTACCTTACCGGTTGTCTCTAGAATACTTTCACATACGACAAAAACCATAGGCGCATTAATTGTTCCCCAACAATTTCTTAGTTTCGGTGAAGAAATGATTGTTCTGGAAATGTAATTAAATAATGGCGACTCTCTTAGCTTTGTTGCGAATTACAAGGTGAATCTGTTCTCTTGAGATAGAATTAAAATCTAAATTCGACTGTTTTTGGTTAGATACTTGTTTGAAATAATTAACAATTATTTATTGGTTTGAAAATTGTTTTGAGGTACTTATTTTGTAATTTAGAAATTTAATCCTGGGCGTCAATAAAAAAGTATATTTTGATGAGTAGTAACTTCGTGGAAAATTAGAAGAGAGATAGTATTTGAATGGATTTTTTTTAACTATATTTTACTTTTTTTGTGAATAATTTCAAAAATTTTCGAATGGAGTCTTATATTTTATTCAGCGAAACTTCTCTTGTTATTGAAATATGTAAACAATTGTTATAATCATGATTTGACCATTTTTTCATTACTATTTAACCAAGAAGAATTTTTTTTGCACGAATGTAAAATGAGCGTTAAAAAACTTTATGAGAAAGTGGAGATTTAAGTTCCCAAGAGATTTGCGAAGGACATATTGGAAATTCTTTCATATGAAGCTAGCCTCAGTCGTTAAAAGTGGGTCACACCCCTTCTCTTTGATCTCAAAGATTTCGTGCGTAGAAACTAGAATTTTTTCTGCAAATCTATCTTGTACACCTCGGATTGACAACTTTGAGGGGGGGGGGGGGGGGTAATTCCAGATAATGAGACCGTGAAGTTTAATTAGTTTCCTTATCGCGAACTATCTGCTCACTGATTGAATATAGAAATTTTTCATTGGAGAAAAAAAGTTGGAGGAAATCCACTCGTAGGATTTTATTGCGATGAAATGACTTTCTCGACTCTATCTGAAATAAATTCACTGTTATCGGAGATATCCGTCGAAACTTCTTAAGAATTAACCCTTTGCACTCCGAGTAATTTTTATTAGGTGCTAACAGCTACGCCAAGACTATTTACACGGTGTGAGTGCACATCAGTGGAAAATTGAAAATCTTGCTTTGATATTAACGAAGAAACGTATAAATTTTGAAATTATGTTTTATAATATAAAAAAAAATATAAAAATATGCCGGATTTATCTGACAACGGAGTTGTCAGTTTTTATTACAATGTCGCCGCTGCGGCGACAACGGAGTGCAAAGGATTAATATATTTACTGGCAATAACGTTTTGATATACGTATATAAACGTGAAAGTTTTCACGGTAGTCTCATATCATCAATTCAGATCAGATTCTCAATTCTGATCTCCATTTTCGAATTTCGATCATGCTGAATTGTTAATAAATTTGTTTTAATTTAACTTAAAGACTTGGTAACGATTAAAAGGAAATTTTCAAGTTCTCCTATTCTATATACCTATATATGTACTGTCCGACAACTGAAAGATGGCTAGGGAGCGGGGCGGGGCCTCTCGTTTTCAACAGCCTATCATTGGCCCACCTAAAGAAGTCACTTGATACGTAGTTTGCTCTGATTCGCCCAATGAACAAAGACATCCCTCGTCCTCACGTACTTTCAATTCTAACTCGCTATTGATCGACACAGCCACACAATTAAAGTTGTAGGCAGCAATATGCGGTGCAAGGACAGCCTCTCCTTACCCCATACCTCAAGCCAAGTGACTTCATAATTATGACAAATAATATTCCCACCATCTTGTTTTTGTAATCCCCAAAATTCAGTCTTCTAAAATAAACGACTATACACAGTGTTTATCTCAGAAAACTGGTTTTGAGGATTTCAAAAACGAAATAGCGTGAGTAGGCCGTTGAAACCGAGAGATTCCACCGTCCCTAGCCATCTTTCATTTGTCGTACTGTACCTGACCCCGTACCTCAAGCCAAGTGACTTCCTAATCATGGTAATCTATATTAATGTTTCGTTTTTGTAATCCCTAAACTCAGCTTTCTAAAGTAAACAATTATAAACAGTGTTTACTTTAGAAAACTGGGTTTGAGAATTTGAAAAACGAAATGGGGGGAATAGGCCGTTGCAAACGAGACGTTTCATCGTCCCTAGCCATCTTTCATTGGTCGTACTATAGTATAACCTCGGTAAAATCAAAAATCTACTAAAAATTTTAAATCCCATACAAAATCGCCATATCAATTAAAACCGAAAAAATTCAAAACAAGCACCATACCAAAAACAATACGCCGGATGACCGGTTAACCGCGAAGGTTCTCCCCCGTTTGTTTTGGCGGGCAGTTCGCGGGGTTTTTGTCCTAAAGTGTATCACTGCGCTTGCACCGCGGGATGACGTCATTACTCCAGAACGCGAAGAAGTTCGAGGATCACGCAGGTGTGCAATATGTATTCGCACGTTGCACAAACTTCATGCGCCGGTGGTAGCATATATAGTAGCAGCGAGTACACATGCTGCATGTGCTCCGTCTGTAACGTGACCTGACAAGAGCTCACCGCGGTATTTTCACTCCTCGTCATCCCTCTGTGCGTCGTCGTTCTACGTCGACGCGTGACGTCAGACGGATCAACGACGCACAGTGGTCGATTTGGCCGAAATCCTGGCCAAAAGTCAAAAAATTTTTTTAACGATATTCAAAATCTAGCAATTGCGGTTGATTCATAACATATCAGAGCATCTTTTCTCAGCAATAAAAATTTTTATTGCCCATTATTGTTAGAGATATTCAACGTCAAAGTTGACACTTAGATAACGTAACGTTTTTACGTCGGAATTGAGAGTACATTTTCAATGTGATATCAAAGTACAATCCTCATTTTCAGTATTGGTAACTATTTATCATACTTTTAACTTATAAATATCTTGGTTTTATTTTTTTATTTAATTTTTTACAACTGTAACAGTACAAAATATAAAACCTATACATTTCTTTCCTTCAGGTAGGGAAATAGTTGTGAGGAACCCAAAATACCTCCGTGTTTTTTTTTTTAAATTAATGTTTAAAGCTTCCGGAAGGAAGCCTCGTTGATGTTTTTTGCTACTTTTTGCTACTCCACGAGTTATTGTTATTTGTTTGTCGCGCGCGCCATACTGTAGGAAGAGCGTTTACGACCTAGGGCCAAGATATCATGCTTTTCTCTATGGATACTGTTAATCCTGCACTAAGTTCACCCTGGCAATTAACGAAATAATGTATATGTTTCATGGGCTTAAAAATCGAAATAAGTTTAAACAGACTGGTGGTCTTTTGTTTTGTGGTAACAATAGCTAGTCGAGGGTACCCCGACCGCTTGCCGTCATAAACTGGAATATCTTTGAGGATTCGACTTTTACGTGGCTGGTAGCAGGTATGGAGATGATATTTGTTTCTTATAATATTCCGTTTCTCTCCTTTCACCGAGATTTTTATTAAAAAAAGGGAAATTCGGAGGTGGAGAAGCAGAAATATGTTGGTTTCAAGATACAGTGACTGTTTCAATAAATATCGTTATAACTTCGCAAAGAATAGAAATAACTCATCATTTTTTTTTTAAATTAATCTTTGAAGTTTCCCAAAGGAGGCCCCGTAGCCCTTTTTTGCTACTTTTTGCTACTCCACGAGTTATTGTTATTTGTTTGTCGCGCGCGCCATGCTCGGGGAAGTGCATTTATGACATAGAGCCGGGCTATCGTGCTTTACCTAATGAATACTGCTAATCCTTCTCTAAAATCAACCTGGCAGTTAATGAAATAATATGTTTATTTCATGGGGTTAAAAATCGGAATGAGTTTAAACAAGCTGGTGGCCTATTGTTTCGAGGCAACTATAGATAGCCGCGGCTACCTCGACCGCTTACCGTCATAAACCGAAAGATCTTTGACGATTCTAATGAAAATCTGGCTAGTTGCAGGTATGAGGGAAATATTTGTTCCTTACAATGTTTCATCTTTCTCCTTCGACCGAAATTTTTATTAATTAAAGAGAAATTCGGAGATGGAACAGCAATGACATGCTTGTATTAGGATACAGCGACTGCTGCAATAAATATCATTAAAACTGCAGAAGTCCGTGGAATAACATAATATATTTTTTTTTAAATTAAACTTTGAAGCTTCCCGAAGAAGATCTTGTTGAGTTTTCTTGCGACTTTTTGCGATTCTTCGAGTTATTGTTATTTGTTTGTCGCGCGCGCCATGCTCGGGGAAGTGCATTTATGACATAGGGCCGGGCTATCATAAGACTACTGATTTTCGTGCCGATCCGACAATTTTTCGATACTCGCACCTGCCATATTAGAGCCGCCATTTTGTTTTTGGAAATTCTGTGTCCGGATTCTTAATCAGCGACCGGAAAAACATAAGACTACTGATTTTCGTGCCGATCCGACAATTTTTCGATACTCGCACCCGCCATATTAAGCCGCCATTTTGTTTTTGAAAATTCTGAGTTTGGATTCTTAATCAGCGACCGAAAAAACATAAGACTACTGATTTTCGTGCCAATCCGACAATTTTTCGATACTCGCACCCGCCATATTAGAGCCGCCATTTTGTTTTTGAAAATTCTGAGTTCGGATTCTTAATCAGCGACCGAAATAATAGTAATATACCAATTTTCAGCTAAATTGAAAAACTCCTTGGGGTTTTGGCCAGGATTTCGGCGAAATCGACCACTGTGCGACGGCTGGTTATTCTGGTATAGAGAGACGGACAACGATCTTTCTATCCATCTCTCTGTGCTCGTTGCTGACGAGATCCCGTTAAATGGAGATTAGTTTCTCTCCGTTTTTTCCTACGACTCGTTCTTATATGTTTTTATTTTTGCACATAGACAAGATTTTATATTAAAATTACCTATGAGCATTTATATAAGCAGACTACGGATCATGCGCTGATACGTCTGCGTTAATACATTCATCGTTGCCGTAGCTATAGATGGCTTTCCGTTTATGTCAATTGGGTTATTTAATATTGACGAGATTAGGTTGCATAACGAGTTTATTTTTTGAAGTTTTTCGGTGAAGTAGGTTTTGAATTTTATCAGAGAATTATGGTGGAGTTTTTAATTGTTTTGGATGAAAGTTAGCATCTTTGGGAATATAATTACGCGTTGTACGCGTGTTATATAACTCGACGCCATTATGGTCAACGAAGACTGTCATGGCGGCGAATGCGTTCAACCGAAACCTATGTATTTTAATCAGTTAACTGTGGCGATTTCTTTTGAGACTGAGGACCTACGTGTGTCGTAAAATTGAGCGGTGACGAGTATACTCGTCAATAAGAGCTAACTGATTAAATAAAAAATAATATGTAGGTTATAGACGTCATGAAATGAAATAATGTCATTTTTCCATGAAGAATATAGTCGTCAAACACAGCTGACTGGTTAACATATCGGATATGAGACAGTGGAATATTACGAGACCTCTCGTTCGTTTGATATTTTATTGAAATTTCTATTTCATTGGGTTTCTATTAATTAAGATGGGAAACTAGAGGATAGGAAAATAGTCTGTGACTCATGCAATGGAACATGCCAGACTGAGTTCGATAAGTGAAAAGTAGTCGTTGAATGATGAATAAGTACTTTTCATTGGCGATAATTGTCGAGTGAAGGAAATTAAAGAATAATTAAAGAAAGAGGAAATACTTCTGGAAATTCAGTAGATTTTGGAAAACTTAAAAATTATCTATTCCATTTAACTGATCACGAGTGTCACTCATTACTGTAGGGCTAAGGGTTAACGTAATATTAATATTATAGAAATAATATTATTGCGTTGAGTCTCATTAACATTCTCAATTTAGTAAATTTGGGAAAACTTAAAAATTATCTATTCCATTTAACTGATCACGAGTGTCACTCGTTATTGTAAAGCAAGGGGCTCAAGATGATTATTTCTAAGTCTACTAAAATATTAAATATATTTAGTAAATTCCGTGGCAAATGTTGGAGATGGTCGTTATTTATTGGCTGCAGGAAATTCCGATTAATTATGATTTATAGCAGCGGAATCCTTGGGCAAACAAACTTAGGGGACGTGACATTTATTGATCCATTAAATCACAGCAATTCACATTTGTGTTTCACAGATGTATATAGCGGTACAACAATTTCTGTTAAGGGAAGTGCTCCTTTAAGTACTGATATAAATCAAGGGTGGACTTAACGAACTTCCTTGGTATCGCCTAGTGTACGTACAGCACTTCAAACAGAAACTTCGCCATTGAAAACGAAAATTACAGCTCCTTTGCTTTGCAATTCTTTAGAAACGAAATCACAAAGAGCTTCGACAGAGTATGAAACTTTCCAACATTCTACCATGAATTTCGATGAAATTTTAATAACCCCGAAATTCGAAATTTTCTCACACGTAAAATGATACATAAACGATCACCATTTTCTTCTAACACCAAATTCTTGACTGAAATGAAATTATAGTAAATAAATATAAATAAAAACACTTACAAAAATGTCTTAAAATTAATAAACTTAAACCTCTATAGTCTTCATTTTTTATGATATCCGAAAATCAGTTCCACGACAGCACAATGAGAAAATAATAAAGATATTATTTTAAGTAATGAATTAAATCTGTAAATATTAAATTCATGATTTTCACAAGCTAAATTATAATATTTGACAAAGTTACAAATTTGACTTTGAAGAATAGAACTTTTTGTCTTGCGTTACCTCAAAGTCACAATCATAGAGTATTAATACGTGATCATTAACCCTGTATGGGTCCTTATAACTTTGAAATAACAAAAGCTTCCATCCTTCAAAATCAAATCAAATTGCCAAATATTATAATTCAATTTCTGAAAACCAGAAATACCTTAAAATTCAAGTTAACTCTATTATTAAAAATTATATTTTCTCAGTCCGAAAATCAAGTTAAATCTACTATTTAAAATTGTATTTTTATCATTTTCTAATTGAGATATCGTTTAACTGATCTTTAGGTGCAACAAAAAATTCGTAGTATAGGAGGTTAAAAAGATTTCCATGTAATTTAAACGTAGGTTGTATCGCTACAAAATAGGCGTTGGATTCCTTTTCTTCCTTACTTGTTTTGCTCGATTCCATGTAAACCGGGAAGATATCGGAAATCTTCTGAGCGGCTTCAACCCCGAAGAAGACCCTCGAGGGACGATCGACACGGGTAAAGCCACGACGAACAAGTGGATACGGATGATAGTTGCTTCTATCGACAAGAAATATAACAATACTTCATGGTGTTTCCGTCCTAAAGAATAATATTGTGAAAATCGAGAGAACACCGAATGAGAGGCATTCGTCTTCTGTAATTTGAGGAGAAATAACAGCAACAATAATAATAATCCTCTACTGCGAAAAGAATATACTCCAGACGTACAGAAAATATTGACATGATTTAAAATCAATTGGTTTGTTTAAAATTCTAAATATTTATTATCTAGGATTAATCTTAGAGGAACAATTAGGAAATTAACACTTTGGCGGCCGCACGTCTCATCAAAATTTGTTTGCTTGGCGCCGTTAGGACTGTTTCAGATCATTCCTCTTGTCACAAATCGTCAAGTTTTACTAATCTCATCGTCAATTCTCTTGAGTTTTTAATCCTGTGCCTCTATTTTCATGAAATTTCGAGGATATATGTATATATGTAAATATATGTAAAATTTTTTTGTTTTATATATTTCTTTATTTATATTTTCTTATTTATATTTTGCGCACGACACCACTGTGGTGTCGCCGGCCGTCAGGCAATCTATGCGAAAGTCACCACTGTGGTGTCGCCGGACGTCATAGTGTTAATAATAGGATTCGACAGAAGGAATAGTCTAGAAATTGTAAAAGTGAGCTGATTAAAAGATTTTATAAAAATTCTTATTTTGCTGACTTGACAGCTACTCAGATATTGCAGATGTTTTGCAATCCTTCGTGGCACTTCTTCATCTGTTGGACAGTTGAAAATAATAATTTTATTCTATGTTTTCTTACATTGTTCACCAAATATATTTAACTCCTTGGCTTACAACGTGTAACACTAGTGACACCATAAATGGAATAGCAAAATTTTCAAGTCTTCAAAAAATGAATAAGTGGAAAATATCAGCGCGGTAAAAAAGCGATCAAATTATTTCTCTACTATTAATAGTGCGTTCTGTCATAGAAAATATCAGAAACCAGTGAGAACTTTTAATTTCAAGAATAAATTCTGAGCTATTGCACGCATAGGTATAAAAGAAATCGTAGACTATGGGGTTAAATACATTTTCACATGATTAGTATAGAAATGTATACTTTAGTATAAAATCTAATAATTTAATTACAATAATATTTATCTAACGATCTAAAAAAATTAAATAAGTACGTAATTAATCTCTTCTTGCTTTGGAAATATAACTCTACCAGTTACGTTCAATATTGTTATCATAACATTTATAAAAACATCATCATGTCGTTCTTATAACAAGTTCCTGTTTTATTGCATCCAGTTATAGAAAATATTAGAAACCAGCGAGGACTTTTAATTTGAAAGATAAATTCTGAGCTATTACACATGTAGGTATAAGAGAAATCGAAGGGGTTAAATACATGATTAACACATTATAAGCGGGGCGGGTAAAATTACCTTTTGAATGTACTTACTTAAAAAACGGGGCAAGTATTTTTACCGGCTGGGTTTACATATGAAACTAAAAGAGTTAGCTCGTACAATTGTTTTAGTTTAATAAATTTTATTTTTTCAACATTTGTTTACATAATAAAGGAGCCATAATAATAATATATAATGTATATTTTTATATTTCAACCTTGTTTTAAATAAAATCAAATTGTTCCCAGTATTTTGTCAACCTAAATACTGGGAACAATTTGAATAATATATAATATTTTTCAAAAACAATAAGATAATTTATACATTATAATAAATTTAAATAGTTTGTATAAATAGTTTAAAAGACAAGACATAAGATAAATACATTAGTTTAGGTTGCTATATGTGTGAATTTTGCAAACTACTTTTTCAAAAAAATGACTGTTTCTTTAACTACCACACTGTACAAGTATTAGATAGGCTGGGTTACGTTTTAGTACCAAACTTTTGATAAAATAAAATAAAGTATAGAGGTAAGTAGTACATTAACAAATTTTATCAAAATCTAACCATTGCTTTTGCAAATATTATTTTTTTTTGATCGCGCAATTTTTGCTTTGCCCGCAAATTAAAGTGAACACTTTACTTATCTTTTCACATTAAAATCAATATTCGAACTTCTACGTCGTTTTTTCTTGTTTTAGAAATCTAACTCTGCCAATTATTTTGAATGTTCTATCACGTCCTTCTCATAATAAGTTCCTGTTTTATTTTAATTATTACCTCATTACATCATTGGATACTTTTATCTCGAATAGAGAATTGAATTATTCATTGTTGTTAATTAGCGATTTTAACGTTGCGAAAACTGGCAACAGAATAAGTAAGATGGACTACTATTAACGAAGAGTGGAAAACGAGAGAGACATTCGAGAAGGAGAAGTCGAAGAGGCTCGTCTGACCTCGCTAGTATAGTCCCGTTATCCAAGAGTTCATTTCATGCCCTGCCTCTCTTTACGAGGGATGCTACTCTTCTTCTTTCCGTTAAAATTGCAAATGCTATCCAACGATACGTACCACTGCGAAAGATCAAGTAGACAAATTGTACGAAAAACGATTCCAACAGAGGTTTCTCTTATTTTCAGTCTACTATGCATGGACCGATCGATGCGGCGCTTTAATATCCAGTGATGGTAATATTTCTGTCACGCTTCTCTAGTTTCCCGATTTATCACTGTTACCGTGTTGTTCGAGTTTGTGGTTTCAAATGTTACGAGCAGACGAGGCATAGTGATTTTATTATTAACTAGAGGAACAAAAAAAATTTGAAGTTTTGTCATGATTTGTGGGACTTCTGGGCCACCTTTATCAATTAAGATTATGATAACGATATTTGAATTGTAATTCGGTTAATAATTCGAAGTGGAGAATACTAGGTTTTGCTAAAATTAATATCTTTTTTTCGAACTGCAAGTAATCAACTGTAGGAGTGTAATAGATTTGGTGCATTGTCAGGAATTTTTTTTTGGGAAACGAAATTTTTTTTTTTTATCAATTAAGATTATGATAACGATATTTGAATTGTAATTCGGTTAATAATGCGGAGTGGAGAATACTAGGTTTTGCTAAAATTAATATCTTTTTTTCGAACTGCAAGTAATCAACTGTAGGAGTGTAATAGATTTGGTGCATTGTCAGGAATTTTTTTTTTTGGAAAACGAAATTCACAGACGGCGACTGATTGGCTTGGACGTTATTTTGTGATATTGTACAGAGTATGACCAAACAATTTGGCAACTACGCACTTTTCCATTTTCCGAGCCACTTCCGTTTTCGAAAATGGCAATTTTGTGCAGGTCGGCTCTTTTCGGGAATTTTATTTCCTTAGTAATGTTGTTGCATGTTCAAATTTGATATGCCAGGCAGAAGGCTGCAGTATATAATATTCGAACAATTTTAAGTCTAAGTTATCAAGTTCTATGATATTTTATGGGATAACCTACTGGCGATCATTCCGCCTACGACCTTCTACCTTACGTGGGTTCCAAATCAATGATACTATGGTACTTTTTGCTTTACCTACTCCGATGAAAAGGTCGCCTAAAACCTTAATTATTTTAAATGAATTCTAAACCACCAAATGCTATGATATTTCATGGGATACCTATACTGCGATCATTCCGCCTACGACCTTCTACCTCACGTGGGTTCCAAATCAATGAATGCTATGGTACTTTTTGCTTTACCTTACTCTGGTGAAAAGGTCATCCTAGCACTCAACTATTTTACGTAAGCTCTTAACTAATCCAGACTATGGTACCTTTTCTAACATCAATTACTACGGTTATTTCATCTATGAATTATCAGTTATGAATTATACTTAATTCATCTATTGTTTAAGAATTTTGATGGCTAGATAAATCACCGAGGTTGCATATTAATTAATAAATTAGAAAAAATCTCTTCAGAAGTGGAGAACCGGGCGGATTTGAACTCGGCACCCACTGATTGTGAGTCCGAGCCTTTACCTACTTACCCACCATAGACTCTAGTATCCCCTGTTTAGTGATTTTATTACCTACTACGCCCGCCGTGACACGCATTGCGAGTATTTACAACTTTCTTCGTTACCTACCATATCAAGATATTTTATATAGCATCCACGTAGACGATTTATGACACGACAATTAGAGAATATAATGCTGTCACATTAAAACACCACGCAGTTAATCGTTTAACGCGCGTAAGAAAATAATCGACCGTGCCACGTAGATTGTATTTACCGTATGGCCAACAGGTTATGAATAAATCCATGTGAAAGTCTTTTCCTTCACATCTTCCGGTCACTCCTGCCACCTTGTCCTCAGTCTGGTGAGCATTTACATGGCGCGTCGATCGACGTGCACGGGTATGCATTTATATATAGACATATCTACAGGGTGTTTCAAAATTATTTATCATGGCTTTCAAGGGTTGCTTGACACCCTTCGATCAATGGACATTTGTGAAAAAAACACCGCAAAATTTACGAAAGGGTAGCAAATTCTTTTTAACCACTTAACTGTGGCGACTTCTTTTGAGAGTGCGCACCTACCTGGGTCACGAAAATCAAGAGATGAGCATAAACCTATCTCCAATTATTTATACTTTTTAATAATTCGTTTTATTTTGGCAGGGCCTCATAATATTCCAAACATCTTCAAATTTACGAATATATTTCACTTTTTGTCAAAATTGCAATTTAACACTAGATTTACGGAGCCAATTTGGCTCATTCAAAATTTGATTACTACATATATAATATTTTGGTTGGTTAATTGTTTAATAATAAATCTGTTATTTCAATTGATTTGGAACTATTTTCTTTGCAAAAAAATTTCAATTTTCTTGTACGATTCAAATTGGTTCAGTTCAGAAAAATAGGTATATCAACATCCGTAAATCTAGTGTTAAATAACTAGTAGTCGCTAATTTTTACGCATGACGAGTATACTCGTCAATACACAAAATTCTGTCGTCCCTCCATGACGAGTATACTCGTCAAGCACAGTTAACTGGTTAAAAAGCTAAGAGCCCATCAATTTAACGGCTTCCATAAATGTAATGTTAACAACAAAATGTCTAACTGCACTTAAAAAAAGAACCTACTAAAATCTTAGTAAAAATTATTTATACCTCAGAAACGTGTTGATTCTTTGCTTGGGTGGCTGAGAGTAGACGTGCAATGGCAACGGTGAAAGTTCTTTGGTGGCTGTGAGCAAATGTGCGACAGCTAAGGGTTGGTACCAGTGTGAGGATGTATTGCCAAGCAGCCCACAAAAAGAGAGGCAGTTGGAGACATAGAGACTCTTATTCGAAATTATTATACTGGTACTAGTAGGTGAAAATATTTAAAACCGATCGCGGAGCACTGATTACTCGTCGGCGACCGAGGACAGACTGATATCGAGGCGAACATCGAAACGGCTTGTTATTGTTAGAGGACCAATGAGACGAGCACCTGCAAGGTGAGATCGCCGAGTTTGTTTTGATTACATGCCACGGTCGTTGTACTTCTTGGCCAGTGACGTGGAAATAATTTCTCTCGTTGCTCGTAGAATTAAAGTTCAAATTGTAAATGGAATTAAATGATATTGTTTATTTATGTATACAGTACTTACTTTGTTTAGCGTTGCGTTATTATCAGACTGCGGATTTTTATGCATTTATGACAAATTAAATACGGCTAAAATATACAAAAAGGACAGAATATAAAAATATATCTAAAATATCCAAAGTATGGTATTTGTTGTAATATTTATTGAGTGCAATAAATCCTTAGATAGGTTTTCCTGTCTCACCTGCATTTGTGAAACTCGAAATTTGCATAAACATCCGCAGTCTAGTTATTATCAAGAAGTATCTAATAAATATAAAATGTACTTGTACAGCAAGCTACATATAATAACATGTAAAATTATAAAATAACTTATAAAGAATAAATATATACTTGTTAAACAAACTATGATAGAAAGATGTTTGCTCTATCATCTCATGTCATTAGAATTTCTTCTGGACGTCCAATTTTTTCAGAAATTGATTCTAAAAATCCTCTTTAATGTAACACTGGTTATTATTTTAATGTTATAAATGTTGAAATATGTTTAACACTAGATTTAGGGATGTTTACATATCTGTTTTTCTGAAGTGAGCTAATTTGAATAAAATAAAGAATTGAATTTTTTTGTAAAGAAAATAGTTACAAATTAAGTTAAATGGAAGATTTATTATTAAAAAATTAAGCAACCAATATATGTATGGCGATCGAATTTTGAATGAGCCAAATTGGCTTCGAAAATCTAGTGTCAAAATGAAAATAGTTGTTTTCTAACCCGTGCTTCCTCTCAGACATTTTATTTACGTCACACGACGAATGATGAGCTAATTAAAAAATTTGCTACCCTTTCGCGAATTTTGCAGGAGTTTTTTTTACACGAATGCATTTAGTACAATCTCTGACTGTCATGAAAATAATTTTGAAACACCCTGTACGTTTATGCACTCGTCCACCTATGGTACTTCCACATGTATAATCCAAACTGTGCCATATAGGGTGCATCGTGGCTCGATCGATGCATAATTTGATCACTGAAATTCATGGCTGAAAATACTTTTACGGAAATTATCGTGAAATGAATTCAGTATATTTCAAATTGTCAAATAAATCTGTTCGAATTCAGTAAATGAAGAAGATTGAAAACTTGATCGATTCAATCGCTTACAGTCGTCAAGATAGACGTAGAAAATTGAAAAAGGAGCAGGGTTAGAAATTTTAGAAATAGTTTCAAAATATTCACGGTAAGTCATTTTCACCACCTGGTGGATCTAGTGTTGAACGATAGATTTAATAGGAGGAATCTTTTGAATTTCATTTTTGGAGATTCTAGAGTTGGGTAGTAGAAGACGTGCTGGATAATGTCAGTTTTTTTAAAAATTGTAATTAATTAGTTATCAGAGAACTTATATGAGTGAATATCTTGGTCGCCTGGTAACCGGTATATAGTTCTATGGGGGTAATAACCCTCTTCATTATGCCGAATTGGCTTTCCATGCCGATCCTTCTTACACATTTTTCGCAGTCTCGAAAATTCAAATTTTAATGAAACTCTCTGCGGGAACGTAGAACTTTTTTTACGAAACTGAGGACTAATTTTTTGCGGAAATTCTGTGCAAGGGGTTGGCACGACTCCTCACAGTTTGCCAGATTTTTGTTTTTTTTTCCGTAATATAATTCAACAAGCGTGAACGACAGAGATTTTTTACGCAAAATTTGCGCCAAACCAGGAGATTCATTGGGGTTCAGGAAAACATTATGAACTTTGAAACCTAAATATAGGGTCACAGATTTTCTCTAAAATTACCGAATAATTATACTTACCTCACGTTAGAAATACTAATTATTGCCTAAGATCTGCAGATTTATTCCACAAATTCAATGACAATGTCTCTTTACAATTTATTAAGTACCTAATTACTTATGCAGGAAATAACAAATCTTCATTATCAAATGCACATTCAACGACACAAATGCATCTATTTTGTTTGAATCAATCCAGCTAAGTACTTCTTCGCGATCCTGTAGACTAGGGGTGCACGAAATCTGCCCACCAGAGCCGATTTTGCAGAGGTGCCGCCCCCTTTTTCCAACAGCACGTTAGGCCACCCCCTTATACCCATAATACTATATATTTCTGAGGCGCTTCTTTGCTCTCGCACACTTTCATTTATAACTGAATAGTGGTGCATAATTACGTTCCCTTTTAACCCCTTCACCTTTGGTTAATTTTTTTAGTCTAAATTTATAATCTTTAGTCTCAATTTATCTTATTAGCCCTCAATTTCTCTCTAATATTTGAATATTAGAGAATCTAATTGATGTTTCTATTTTTATATATATTTCTGCTGTATTTATTGATATAGGTTATTATTAAAAAAAAATCTGTTCATTAACACTAGAACTACTAGAGGCGCCAAAATGACTTATACTGCATTTTTTAAGAAAGCTGTTAAAACCTTTAGTAGCTGTTGTCTGCTTCATTTTCCATATCTATTTTGTAAAACGTGAAAGATTAAATGAATTTAGTTTCTTGCGCATTAAATTGTCTTTCTTCAGAAACATTTATCTATCATCTTTAAGTATAATAAATCAATAGTCAGTAATTCTAGTGTTCAAATAAATGTGATTGTTATTTGCAAAAATCCATTCATTAAGAAAATGTATAATTTCATTAACTAATCAAATTGGCGCGTGTCCATCTAGATATCTGTATAAGAACCGTCCTCAAAACCAAGAGTTAATAAAAAAGCACAAAAACTTCGGCATACATTCATCGAAACATTCACTCAGAATTTCAAAATAGCCAGCATCCCGTGAATCTTGCCAGAGTGCTTTTTCTTTGCATTTGTAAATTCCATGGCGGACTAAAATGCGAATGACAGGCTCTGTATGAAAGTACGTAATGCGTTCACACGTGTATGAGGTTGGGTTGGCATGCACGCATGGACCGGTGTGAGAAACCTATAGTCTCGTCTATTGAACCGAGTACAATGAGCGACGGCTATGGCCGCTTGTATCGGCTAACGTAGTGCGAGCCTTGTATTTATGCTCGTGTTAACGTTCTATGTAATCCGGTGCATGGGTAGCTTTGCCGGGAAAATATGGATGTGAGAAAGTAATTAGGAAACACTTACGCGGCTTATGAAACGAACCCATTATACTGCATTAATGTGTTATTTGTACGATGTGAACTACGTAGGAATTTTAAATTGAGGGGATCCTTTATTCGTTGTTTAAAAACATAAATCTGAATAATCGACGTGGGACGGAGTTTGAGAAGGTATAAAACTTTGGAATTTTCCTTCTTTGGATCAAACTAGACACAAAGAGGGTGTAAATCTTTGGAATTTTCCTTCTTTGGAGCAAACTAGACACAGAGAGGGTGGAAATTTTTAGAATTTTCCTTCTTTGGATCAAAGGAGGTACCGAGAGGATGGAAAATTTTGGGCTTTTCCTTCTTTGGATCGAACCGGGCACAGAGAGGATGTAAAGCTTTGGAATTTTCCTTCTTTGGATTAAACTAGACACAAAGAGGGTGTAAAGCTTTGGAATTTTCCTTCTTTGGATCAAACTAGACACGAAGAGGTTGTAAATCTTTGGAATTTTCCTTCTTTGGAGCAAACTAGACACAAAAAGGGTGTAGATCTTTGGAATTTTCATACTTTGGAGCAAACTAGACACAGAGAGGGTGGAAAATTTTGGAATTTTCCTTCTTTCGATCAAATCAAACACAGAGAGGGTGCAAAACTTTGGAATTTTCCTTCTTTGGATCAAAGCCGATACAGAGAGGGTATCAAATTTTGGAATTTTCCCTCTTTGGATCTAAACAGACACAGAGAGGGTGTAAAACTTTGGAATTTTCCTTCTTTGGATCAAAGCAGATACAGAGAGGATGGGAAATTTTGGTATTTTCCTTCTTTGGATCATACCAGACACAAAGACGATTTGAAGTTTTGGACTTTTCCTTCTTTGGATCGAACGGGGCACAGAGAGGGTGTAAAAGTTTGAAATTTTCCTTCTTTGGATGAAACTAGACACAAAGAGGGTGTAAATCTTTGGAATTTTCCTTCTTTGGAACAAACTAGACACAGAGAGGGTGGAAAATTTTGGAATTTTCCTTCTTTGGATCACACCAGACACAAAGAGGATTTGAAGTTTTGAACTTTTCCTTCTTTGGATCAAAGCGGATACAGAGATGTATCAAATTTTGGAATTTTCCTTCTTTGAAACATACCAGACACAAAGAGGATTTCAAGTTTTGGTCTTTTCCTTCTTTGGATCACACTAGACACAAAGAGGGTGTAAATTTTTGGAATTTTCCTTCATTGGATCAAACCGGGCACAGAGAGTGTGTAAAATTTTGAAATTTCCTTTCTTTGAGAAATTTGCAATTTCTTTTCACGATGAACTACCAGCCAGAGACCGTGTTATGTATAGTGGAATTTGTACGACGGTTGTACACCACGACAGACGTAATAATACCCCATACCCGTTATCTTCCCACACCGCATCCCATCGCTTCACCTTCATCCCTGCTCCTACGTGTGTTCGATTTGCAGCACCGTAGTGACTGCATTCTGTGACTATGACCATCGGTTAGAGAAGCGCGAATAGTACGTATTTCGAATTGAATGAACGCCAGGTAATCCTCGTACGAGATATCCAATCAGTGCACGAGGATTTAGGTTCATCGCTAACATAATACCTATCAATGTTAACTATCTTTCACACTACCCTCTACCAATGAAAATTTCATTCTCACCTTTCAATTTTTCCCCAATTAATCTCCAATTAACAAAAAACTTCATTCAAATTACCATACAATAACACCATCAAAGACTCATCCAATGCATACTTTCCAAATATTCACTCAATTTTCCCACATCCTATCCCATCTCATTTAAATCGATAAAAACACAACCCTACACAGTACTTCCACCGTACAATGTCATGACATTAATCGCGTTCATTTTCTGTCTCCGTGCACGTCAAATCGATTAAAAAATTTCATTTGGGATCCAGAAATTTCTATTTCACTCCAAACCGTTCTCGGCGCAGCTGCAGCAGTTTGTTACGGTGTAGTACCATGGAGGCACAGAGTGAGAGACGGAATGGTGCAAGGGTGAGAAGGAGAGGGTACAAAGAGGATAGAGGAGGAGAAGGTTGAGAGGAGTATGAGGGAGAGTAGGTAGAGATATAGACGGAGAGAGAAAGAGAGACAGAGAGTCTATGGTATGTATGCACGTGGACAGCTATAGTGGTACACTGCGGTGGGATCGATTCGGCCGGAGGTGGAACCCCCACCCCATTTACAAGCCCCAATATACACCCCCGCAGCTCGTCGTCCATCTCTTTTGCACCCTCGCGCGAAATATCCATAGGTACGTCTCCGACCTCTTCGTTCCACCACCCTCTCTTCTACCCCTTCGACATCCTCCTGGCTGTGTTGCTTCCTTGTTAGATTTTTTTCTCTTCAACATCCTTTATTCTTGTTTTTCTTTCTCTCTCTTGCTTTTTTCTCGCTCCATAGAGAATATATGTTTGATCGAAGAGTTTTCTTTTTTTTCCTCATACGATAACGATTATTGGAAATGTCCGGGTTGATTATTGCGAGGTCTTTTGGATCAATTGGGGTGACTCCGAAGGAGATTTTGAGTGTGATTAAATGGAGAATTTAGTTGGAGATGAATAGAATTCATTTGTTTGGTATTATTTGGACTTGTGACTCTTAGAAATGTATGAGGCGGAATTTAGTAATGGGGGTGATTCTAAGAATTTTTTAATTTACGTGGGTATCAGTTGGAGTTGAGTTTGCTTGATTTGAACATTTGCTTGAGTTAAATAATTACATTGATAGGCTGGGAATTAAATTTCTCATCAGTTTTATGAGAATGTTGTAAAAAATTAATTGCTGTGCAACTTCTATGAATTTGAGACATTTTTATAAAACTGTAGAAAAGTGTTATTTGGACTGTATGGATAGTTCCATCATTGAATTCATCGCAGAATTATAGAATAATGGAAGATAATAATAATAATACTATTTCTTAACACTTTACCGACCGGTAGTCGATTAATCGACTTTTCGGGCCCAACACGTTTGGGCTTTTAACGTATTAATTGGTCGCTATGGAAATTAATAAATTGTTATTTTTCATTGCGGTTAACTGTGTCAAGGACTCAGCGAAGAAACTTTGCAATTTTCGAAGAGATATCAGTATCAGGGAAATATGTGCGTGCAAGTGACCGATCAGAAGTGCGTAAGATGTTAAAAAGTACCGGTCGGTAAAGTGATAAGTAACATTCGAATGGAGAACTGTCATTTTGACTATCCCAATGATTCTATTATTCAATTCATCCTGGAATTATAGAATAATGCAAGAGAATATGTTCTATATGCATAATACTATTGTTTAAATAATATTCGAATAGAGAGCGGCCATTATGACTGACTTGATAGTTTCACCATTGAATTTATCGTAGAATCATAAAATAGTGAAAATATTCTATGTTCTATAATATTAATATTGTTTTTGGAATAATATTCAAATACAGGACCGTCATTTTGACTGACTCAATATTTCTATCATTGAATTTATTGCGGAATTATAGAATAATGCAAAATAATATGTCATATAACGATAATACTATTTTTTAAATAATACTCGAATAGAGAGCCGTCATTTTGATTGACTCGATAGTTCCACCATTGAATTCATCGTAGAATTATAAAATAGTGAAAATATTCTATGTTCTATAATATTAATATTGTTTTTGGAATAATATTCAAATACAGGACCGTCATTTTGACTGACTCCATATTTCTATCATGGAATTCATCGCACAATTAAAAAATAATGCAAAATAATATGTTATATAACGATAATACTATTTTTTAAATAATACTCGAATAGACAGCCGTCGTTTTGACTGACTCGATAGTTCCACCATTGAATTCATCGTAGAATTATAAAATAGTGAAAGTATTCTACGTTGTCTAATGTTAATATTGTGTTTGGAATAATATTCAAATACAGGACCGTCATTTTGACTGAATCCATATTTCTATCATTGAATTCATCGCACAATTAAAGAATAATGCAAAATAATATGTTATATAACGATAATACTATTTTTTAAATAATACTCGAATAGACAGCCGTCGTTTTGACTGACTCGATAGTTCCACCATTGAATTTTTCACGAAATTGTATAATAATGCAAAATAATATATTCCATAGTAATAATATATTCTACCGAATAGTATTCTCGTAGAGGTGCACATCGAAGAACGTAGAAATCGCATTAAAAGTGTCATATCTGATCATCAATGGATCTACTTAAAATATCCATCAACGTCGACGGAAATTCATCTCAGTCGTAAGAATGGAAAACGTGAGCATATAACGACGGTCGTACTACAGTTTACACGCCTACACGTCATGAGAACAGAGTGTCTGGTAGTACGTACTAAATCAGAGTTATACTACGGTGGATTATTAAACAAGGCGCGTAATGAATGGCCGGTTATATTATGCGGTTACACTGAAATTCTCATACGCCAATGCAACTGACCTGTGCGCTTGAATAATTGACCAATATTTTTTCACGGATGCAACTCACGATTGCACCGTGACACGTTCAATCGGGAAAAAGATTTCGATACAGAAACGATACATGTTTGCGCGAATGATGATGAAGAAATGTGAATAATGTACCTGGATAACGATGGGAATAACGGTAAGAATTCCATGGGGATTATCAGTGCTGCGAATATTTCATTAAGTTTTTCATGATTATGACATTGTACTGATCGATTACATTATTCAAGTATTTTCCTATTATTCGGTATAAAAACAATGTTGTGAAATATGTATTGTTGCATATTTAACTGTGATATTTCCATTTTCAACGTTCCTACTTTATTATCGTATGAGAAAATATTCAAAGTGTAAATGGCGAGGCGAACTATTGTTAGAAATATTCACATTAAATATTAACAGATTGATACGTTAATACTATAAACGGATATTTGAAAATATCGATCATTTCTTCTTCTTTTATCACTCGATTTGTGGACGCTAAGTCTGTTGTACTTAAATACATTAAATAAGTAGTTTAAAAAAAAGGATCAACCGTTAAATTAGAGGATCAGTTAACACTAGAAATACCGACTATTAATACATTATATTTAAAAATACTACATAAATAGTTCAGAAGAAAGGTAAAAAGGTCCAAGAAAATAAATTGACTTAATCCCTTACGTTTTACAATTTAGATATAGAATATTAAACATGATCAGGCCTGATAATTTCAGCAAGAATTTTAAAAAATTCACTACAAGTCATTTTGACCCCCTTGGTAGATCTAGTGTTAAGTAATTTGCATATTATCAAGTACATATGAAATATCTACTGCACTGCGTTCCTATAAATCTGGAAACCGTTTGTAAAAAATAGGAATCCGTCAATCTGAGGGCCTCTGTAAATCTAGTGTTAAATGAAACTGATGGACAAGTATTTCTAGGAGTGGGATCAAAAAAATAAAAAATATTTGAAAAGCTATTTCATACCAATGCGATGGATGAAGGTGCAACTGCAGTTGTAAAAGTTCCTCATCATCTAACTCGAACCGTCACGTACTGATTCTGATCGTGGAATAAACAAGCGAAGAAGAAAATCGGGCCAGAAAAAACCTCTAAGCCGCAGCTCGACAGGCCTAGAAGAAACAATTGTTGATATCTCTTATCATGATGGTTATAACACATTTACTAATTTAAAATAAATTTCTCTCAGCTAATGCAAATTTAAACTCAAGCTCATCGATTAGAAATTTTTACCTCTATCTCCAAAAGCACCGAAACCCACTTGTTAATAAAAACATATTTGCTAATTTAAAATAAATTACTCCCAGTAAATGCAAATGTAAACTCAAGCTCATCCATTAGAAATTCTCACCTCTATCACCAAAACCACCGAAACCCGCTTGTTAATAAAAAAATATTTACTAATTTAAAATAAATCTCTCTCACCTAACTCAAATTCATGAATTAGAAATTTTTACCCCTATCTCCAAAACCATCGGATCCCACTCGTTAATTAATTCCGTGATAAAAAAAGTCTTTAAATAGCAATTTAAAATCTCTAATATTAATGATCTGGAAAACTGTTTACAACGACCAACCTATCTCAAATTTAAACTCAAATTCATCAATTAGAAATTCTCACCACTAACTCCAAAACCATCGAAGCCCACTCGTTAATTAATTCCGTGATAAAAAAAAAACAACTTTGCAAATAGCAATTTAAAATGTCTAATATTAATGATCTGGAAAATTGTTTACAACAACCAACGTATCTCAAATTTAAACTCAAATTCATCAATTAGAAATTCTCACCACTAACTCCAAAACCATCGAAGCCCACTCGTTAATTAATTCCGTGATAAAAAAAAACAACTTTGCAAATAGCAATTTAAAATGTCTAATATTAATGATCTGGAAAAGTGTTTACAACGGCCAACGTATCTCAAATTTAAACTCAAATTCATCAATTAGAAATTCTCACCACTAACTCCAAAACCATCGAAGCCCACTCGTTAATTAATTCCGTGATAAAAAAAAACAACTTTGCAAATAGCAATTTAAAATGTCTAATATTAATGATCTGGAAAACTGTTTACAACAACCAACGTATCTTAAATTTAAACTCAAATTCATCAATTAGAAATTCTCACTACTATCTCCAAAACCGTCGAATCCCACTCGTTAATTAATTCCGTGATAAAAAAAAAACAACTTTGCAAATAGCAATTTAAAATGTCTAATATTAATGATCTGGAAAAGTGTTTACAACGGCCAACGTATCTCAAATTTAAACTCAAATTCATCAATTAGAAATTATCACCACTAACTCCAAAACCATCGAAGCCCACTCGTTAATTAATTCCGTGATAAAAAAAACAACTTTGCAAATAGCAATTTAAAATGTCTAATATTAATGATCTGGAAAAGTGTTTACAACGGCCAACGTATCTCAAATTTAAACTCAAATTCATCAATTAGAAATTCTCACCACTAACTTCAAAACCATCGAATCCCACTCGTTAATTAATTCCGTGATAAAAAAAAACAACTTTGCAAATAGCAATTTAAAATGTCTAATATTAATGATCTGGAAAAGTGTTTACAACGGCCAACGTAGCGCACGAGTCTTCCGAGATATATATAATGGAATAAGGGTGGCAGGGTGGGTGGTACATTCCACAACTTCCAGGGAGGCCACTGAGCGGAGGAGGCTGCATTCTATTCCGCTCCCTCGCTCTTATTATGCCAAAGCGACCTATACCGTCGTCGTATTCATGGTGTGTTGAAGACTCACACATGTTCAATCTCCGTGCTCTTCGTCTATGTAGATATCATTTTCTTCGAGCACACATGGAACTGTACACGATGAATATATATTAAACATGAGCGCACGTACGGTACATGCGTGTACGTATATTTTTGAAAATGTACATTCGCGCATGCACAGTCACGATTATTGAATCGTAGCGCTTCAACGCTTTTGTAATCTATGACTCTGCAGAGGAAGTTTAATAGGGTATAACAGATAATTTACTCGTCGCTAGGGTGAGTCGTTGTCTGATCTTAGGAGAGTTGAAGTTAGAACAAATTTACTTTTATTCGTTTTATCTATAAAACGAATATAGGTTGCCAACAAAATGAAGTCACTTGGCTCGAGATACGGGGTAAGGGAAGATTGTCTCTGTATCGTCCATTTACTGCACATTGGTCCTTAAAATTTGTGCTCGACGAATGACCACTGGAAACTAAACACTTAGTTCATCGTTAAATGCTTTTTTGGCCAATCACTCGTTAGAATAGAAAATACATAAGGATGTCTCTATCCGTTGGGCGAATTGGGGTGAACCACTGAGTGGCTTCTTTTGGTGGGCCAGTAATATAAGTGACCAACGCAATGAAGTCACTTGGCTCGAGGTATTGGTAAGGGAAGACTGTCTTTGTCCAATCACGCATTAGAATCGAAAATACGCGAGGACGAGGGAGGAACCGAAGCAAACCATTTATGAAGTGACTTCTTCCGGTGGGCCAGTGATAGTAATATGTAATATTACTAGGTGGTGTTACTAGTCATTGGAGTAGGAATCCTAACCTATTCCTGATCGTAGACTATGAATGCAACAAATCTACTCTTCGCCGAAAGAGAGAAGTCGCTTCATAATTGGTTTGCTCCGATTTGCCCGACGAATAGAAACATTTGCGTCACACATCAACACATTGCGTCATTGGCTGGAAAAGCGTTTAGTTTTCAATTGTCATTCGTCGGGCTCAGGTTTCAAGGGCCAATACGAAGGCAGCAGGCGGAGCGAGAGCAGTCACTCCCTACACAGTCAAGTGACATCTTTCCTTTGGCCAGTAGTATATTCTTCAATGATTGTTTCAGTGCAAAGGTATACATACACTGGAGAGATTGTCAGTTGATACGCGATAGGGTTGAAATTCTTCACCCTCTGTTCCACGATTAATACCATACTATTATTGATCAAGTAAAAGAAGTCACTTAATAACTGGTTTACTCCGAATCGTCCAACGAACAGCGACATCCCTCATTCTGACGTTACCTTCAATTCTAATGCGTGATTGGCCGAAAAATGCCGCACACTCCTTACATCATTATGTGAATGACAAAGTAGATGTTCAGCTTTCGATTGTCATTCGCCCAGCTCAGATTTCTAGGACCAATACGATGAGAGTAGGCGGAGCAACCGACGATCCTCTTACTCCCTGCCACACAACTGACTTCTTTTACTTGGCAAATGATATTTCCATACCACCAACGTATCGTGTCTCAACGAACTAATCAATACCGAATACTAGCTCTCTAAAAATCAAAAGAGAGATCTCTTAACACGATTAATGAATTCTAATGATAATATTTACTCTATCAAATCATAACGTAGATGGAAATCGCCACCTCTCCGTTCAACGCCAGTTATTCCTGTCTCCGTCATCGTGGCCTTGCCTAGTTGCAGCACTGGATACTATAAGCGTTTATAGTTCTCCGCTATAGTAAAGCCCCTTGCACCATAGCATAGTAACGTACCATACTAGCTTGCGCAGAGGATATGAGAAAGCTGCGTCAGGAAAGTTAGGGTGGAAACAGAGATAGAGCAGCAAATGCAGAGGGTGAGGTGGAGTAGAAGACGAGGAACAGAGAAGAAAGGAAGGAAGATCAGGGTGTACATGGGGGAAAACGTGATGGAAACTGGCAGATCGAGAGAGACACTCTATAGAAACAGAGCATGGGTTCGTGTATGGGTGATAGAGTTGCGACCAAAGGAGAAAACGAGAGGGATGAAGCAACGGAGCTGACTGTTGGGAATGTGTGCGAGTGCAAACGAGAGAGGGATAGAGAAAGAGAGAGCAGGTGAAGGAGTGTGCGAAACACAGACAGAATACCAAAGTATGTGTGTAGATTCAAGCTGAAGGTGTGCGCAAAAGAGCGAGGGGTGAGGAGAGAAAGAGAGTGAGAGAGAACGAGAGAGAACACTTCGGACCTTTCCCAGAAAGCAGAAAGCACGACGGAGCAATATCGCAGCGTCTGCCGGTGTTGTAAAACTGCTTTGATCTTCTCTCTCAGTCTCTCATTCCTCTCCTCTATATTTTCATCCTTTTCTACAATGTTTGGAGAACTCTCCCCTGCCGTTTCGTTTTTAACTGCAGGAAAACCGGCGGTACCTGAGGCCAACCTATGTCTCGAGTCTTTTTTGGGGAAAATTTCGTATCAAGAGCCGATCAAACCTGTCCCTTTCGAGTGTCGTTGTTTTGAGGTACTTTACTACTGAGAGTACTGCACCAAGGAATTTTCTAGTTTTATTTTATCGTTCATTCAATCCTGGACCATATTTTCATTATATTATGACCGCCATCCAATTAGGGATTTAATATTCTTCAGTTAATGAAGTAATGAGTGCCAGTTACAAACACGAAGTGTTAACGAACCTTTAGATTAAAGAGGTACCGTGAAAGGTTTGCATGAAACGAGAGGTAATTACTTCACTGCGTTCTAAGGAATTATAATAAGGCTGACTATTAACATGGCGCGAAATTGAGAGTTTATTTGAAAATAAATGCTATAATTAATGCCAATCTTATAATCTGTACTCTCGTAAATTCACATACACTTGTTTTGTCGCGTGTACGAGCAATGACGTTTATACGTGACGACTGTAGTAAACACGAAGAAGAGAAGGCAACATTTCTCGTTGTAGTTCTCCGACCTTGATATACGATCGAGTGGTAGAAAGAAATCAAGGATGAATATTAAAAATCCAATTACCGTGGAAACGTAATCGATACATCCTACATCCACGTAACCGTATTAGAATCGAAACGAATGGAATTCCATTAATATATTTCCTTCCAAGAAGAAAGATATATACGAAAATTTCATGAAAATAATATGTCTGAAAGGGTTGATCACGAGGGAGGGAATCCTTTCTGAGTTTCAACATGGAGAACCGAAGTTTCCAGAGAAAGAGAATGGTACCGGTGTAAAGAGTATTAAACTGTTCCCTTACAAAATGCCTCATTGTCATATTGTCACATTGTGTATTGCATGGATGCAAGAAAGCGAAATTCGTGTGAAACGTGCCAAAAAAAAAATGTGTAATGCGAATCCTGCAACCGCGGCGAGTGTAAGGGTTAGTTCTTTCACCCCTAGCGTTTTGATATTTTGTCGCATGAATGTACCATTACTTTTCCTGCAGAGGGGAAAAAAAGGAAAAAAAGAAAAGGAGGAGAAGAAAGATTGAAAGGAGATGAGCAGGGCTGTCGCTGGTGTACGCCTTCTACTTTCGCAGCGCAGCGACAATTACGGCAGTCGTGTAGCCCTGCGCAAGCGCTACGTTCTCTCGTTCGTTGAACCGTTTGTGAGAAAGGCGCGTGTGTGCGTGTAACGGAGAGAAAGAAAAATGTATGTATATATATATGTGGAAACGAGAGAAAGAGAGCAGCAGACTCTTCGACAATACGCGCCAATTTCTAGAAGCAGTGCCATCTACACGGAACTTTCCATTTTCAAATGTATCGTACTTAAAGAAGAATTTTCTTCGGGAAATTCCGTCGTGCTATTGTCTGGCTCTGTCGATTGCTGGGAGTACATTGAAATATGATATAGTCCGACGACTCTAACTTGGCTATAGTCCGACAACTCTAACTTGGCTAGCGAGTAGCGGAGCCTCTTGTTTTCAACCGTTTATTTCCACCATTTTGTTTTTGGAATTCCTGAATCCAGTCTTCTAAGATGAATATTACACGTAGTTAATTTGACATTGATTTTGGGAATTCCGAAAATAAAATGGTGGAAATAGGCGGTTGAAAACAAGATGGTCTGCCGCTTGATATAGTCCCACAACTCTAACTTGGCTAGTGAGCAGCGAAACTTTTTATTTTCAATCGTTTATTGCCACCGTTTCGTTTTTTGGAATTTCCAAAACAAACCTCTTATAGTAAACACTCCGCATAGTTTTTTAGTTCAACACATTGATTTTGAGAATTTCAAGAACGAAATGGCGAAAATAGGTGGTTGAAAACAAAATGCTCTGCCGCTTGCTATAGTCCCACAACTCTAATTGGGCTAGCGAGGGACAATACCTCTCGTTTTCAATCGCTCATTACCACCATTTTGTTTTTTGGAATTTCCAAAACAAGCCTTTTAAAGTGAACACTCCACATGGTCGTTTAATTTAAGACACTGGTTTTGGGAATTCCAAAAACGAAGTTGTAGATATTAGCGGTTGAAAACGAGATGTTCCGCCACTTGCTATAGTCCCACAAATCTAACTTGGTCAGCGAGCGGCGAAACTTCTCGTTTTCAACCGCTTGTTGCCATCATTTTGTATCTAGAATTCCCAGAACTAGTCTTCTGAAGTAAAGACTCCACATAGTCCTTTAGTTTAACACTGGTTTTGGAAATTCCAAAAACGAAATGGAGGAAGTAGGCGGTTAAAAGTGAGATACTCTGTCGCTTGCTACAGTTCCACAACTCTAACTTGGCTAGCGAGCAACGGAGTCTCTCATTTCCAACCGTTTATTTCTGCCATTTCGTTTTTGAAATCCAAAAAAACCCGCCCTCCCAAAGTAGACGACTCTGTGGAGTGTTCACTTTAGGAAACTGAGTTTTGGAGTTCTCATTAACCAAGTTAGAATTCTCAGACTATAAAACGAAATAGAGAATTTTATTTCTCTACTCCTAATTATGGACTCCACGTATTTCTCGATACTGTTCGATGTTATTATTCCTAGAGTCGAATCTAGGTTGGTATAAATGTATAACAGCTTATCGATCGAGAAAATAATAGAACCTTATTCCTACGAATTTCCAAAATTCATAAAAGTAGAGCGTAAAAAAAAATGTAGAATTAACGATAAGAATAATATCGTCACTTCACGCTATACTTGCTTATGTAACAACAGAAACCTGTTTGGTATACCATGAATATATCGCATATACCAGTGACTCTCATGAGTCACATTTTGGAAGTTCAACGTTCAGTTTCTCCCCTACTTAAAACAACAAATCCAAATACTTTCTTTGTTCTTCTCGAAGCTCCTGGTCTGGTAACGTTTCAACATTTAGACGAAGGTGTATCTTCGGTATATTTGCCAGGGGGCTCGTCAGTTGCTGAAATCGATAATACGCAATGATTCTCTGTAGTTACCTGGGATCTTCTATTTCCTGTTTATAAATGAGTACTCTTGAATTGGAGGTTGAGAGGCGTAGGCTTAGAATTCTCTCGTGGTACACTGTGAACCGTCGTTGCATACAATAATGCACATGCACCTAACTGTAGCTACGTTTCTGCCAATGATACTCGATAATCGTTGAACATTCGCGAACGAATATAACAAGGTTAATTTAAATAACTGTCTCCACATTGGATCATGCACGCCTTACGAGAGTATAAACTCTAATTCTTCTTCGTTTTTACAAAGTAACCTGTCTCCGATATTCTATTGATTTAATAATTAACACATTGTACATTTTTCCCGCGAATTTCAAATATGTGATTATATATTTCGACCAATATCTACTACCTAATTCTGACTGGAGGAAAACCGAATTTGATGTTGATTTTGAAAATTCTAAATCTGCATTTAGAATTTGCATAAATGAATTTTTAGTTTAAGATATAGTCATCCTTATAAATTATTTTGTACCCAGTGCACAAAAAAGAGTTAGAATCTAGGTATTCTAATAATATCCCTAGTTAATTTTACTCATACATATACGTGCGCGTAGGAGTAAGCGTTTACAGTCACCATGTGACAGTATGCTGAAAATAGAGTTACCGCAGAAAGACCGCATAATTTTGCCGGTATAATTATCAAGTATCATTTTAATAAAACTAGTATTCTTCAGAAGCTTATTTACACCCTATGAGAGTAAAAGTAGGTTTAAAAAATCCTTATAATCGAAGAATGAAGAGTTGCTGAAAGGATTGATCGTATCCGACTTGAATTCCGTCTGATCGAACGTTGAGAACCCCAGCATTTCGTAGCCCTATACTACTGTTACACATTCACAAATACGTACACTCCTATGTATTAAGTACGCGTGTACCCTTCACTGGTAGTGTTCGGGGATAGCCGAAGTTAGCCGAGGATGGCCGACGAGCAGCGCCGAACAAAATCCTCATCGACGCGGCTTCGAGGCAGCTCCGCTCACTCTGCTCCGAGCTGTCGAACGCGACGCACGCGCCTCCGCTTCGCCCTTCCTTCGCTCTGCGAGTCTTATTCCACTTAGAAGCATTTCCCTCGCTTTCTCACATCGTGTATAATCACACGGCCACGTCTCGTTGTCGGTATTCTCGTGAACTTATCTTTACTTCGAAGGAATCCTTTTCTTCTCAAACGACTTTGAGTTCATTCGATTCTTCCATCGAGCTCTTCTGCTCCTCTCAGCTTTACCGCGTCGCTCTCTGCTCAAATTGCGAGACCTTTCCCAGAACGTTTCCAACTTCGATCTTCGTGTTCATCTAAACGTTTCCAAGTTTGATTTTTCTCTGTTCATTATTACAACCGAATCTTCGTTTTGATACTTAACGGTATCTCGTGTTACACTCTACATACTTCCTACATAAGGAAAACGTTTCCATCGAATCGATCCAGGAAGATACTCCGTTACCAAACTCACACTCCTCGTATTCATCCTCGATTGATTAAATGGCTGGAGGGTTATTAAACGACTCAAAGTGCGTGGATTCCATAGTGAGATACTTAAATCCGAGTGCGTCGCTCTATCCTCGTTATCCGAAATCGCATCTTTCATATCGGAGAGGTTCTCATTCGTGTGAGACATTGAATTTCTAACGAGCCTGATATTAAGAGACTGCCTATAAAACTACATCCACACACTCGTAAAAGAGTGCACAGCTTCACGCATTTACGCGCAATTCTCCGACAATCTTCAAATAGATTCGAATCCAGTCGTCCGCCTGACCATTAACCGTGTTGTGTAACAATGACTTATAGCTGGTCCCCAGAATCTATCTCAATGATTCATCATACCATCAATTCATTCTTCGCCCACAAAATTCGATCATTCTGTTAGCTAGATTCTCTCGCATGTTACGAACATCGAGTCGGTCGTCCTTGCTCAAGGACGTTGCCGATAGGCCAATGAATCTCAGGGATAATCGCGTTCACCAAAAGAATGGAGATAGTTGGCGTTCCGAAACGACTTAGAGCTTCAAAGATAAAACCTTATCAGTCTTATCAAGTTTCTTTTTCGGTGGTCCAGGGTTTGCGAGAGGACGTGGTGAAGAAAGTGGAGGAGGGGGCAGAAGATCGTACGGTTCGAAGGTAAAAAAGGCAAAGAAAACGAGGAGAAAGAGGTGGCTGGTAGGGGTAAAAAAAAAATAGAAAAGGATAATAATAGAGAGAAAAAAGATATAATTTAGGGGACCTTTTTACACCTGGCTCATCGTTGAATTCTCTGGGATATTTAAGGGGGGTACAAGGTGCGCATGGTAACCGAAGGCAGACAGAAACCTCCCCCTCTACCCCCGCTCGGTGTTCCCCTCCTTTCCTGCCAGCTTTGAATCAATAATCTCCGGTCAGGATTATATGAAGGCCCTTTTCGGCTATGTGATAAAAAAATATTGGTAAATTAAAATACTATCGATAATCCTTTACACCCTTAATACGATATTTTCCTATTCTCTGCAAGGGGTACCAGGATTCATTCGGATTACTGATTTCTTCCTCTGTCTCGTTCCGGCGTGTCTCCTCGTCTACCGGTGCGCGGGTATCAGCGCGCGGATTATTGATCCTTCCATCTTCTTCTCCGTCCTTCGCTTATGATATTTTCACGTAAAAGAGGGAAACATCGTTGATATGATTACCACGAAAGGGCCCAGAGAGCGATAAACTCGTATAATCCCCATAAATCGATTTTCCCCGTACAACGAATAAATAACAAAATACTTTTACTTCCTGGACATTCTCATTTTATCTGGTAAATTTCATTTCTTCCTTTTCACTTTATGGATCAATTTTTTAACAATATTTTATTGTTATTAATCACAGATCAAATTAACGCTGGGATGGAATCACCTTTGGCCCGGGACTGTCTTATTGGGGCCCAAGAGAATTCCACTTCCGTAGAGACATCCTCCATAACGTCACCAACGACGACGACATCAACTGAGAATAAATCCGAAGGTGCCGTTAATGACGTCGATTCGTCAACAGCATCCAATGACGTTCATGACGATTCTCAACGAATTATTGATACTGGAGGTGGTGGTTCTGAATCGATAGAATCATCAGATATTCCGGATGTACCTCTTGGAGTCATCGATGACACTTCCACTGAAGAAACCAAAACGGTGCAAGAAATGGGTCTTAGTCTACGGAAATCTCAAAAAGAAGAAGAACCTGATGAAGATTTAGAAGCTGAATTGGATAAATGTAACGACGAAAGAAATGTTTGCGAGGCAACATCGACTATTCAAACTTTCGACAGAGGGGAGGATAATTCAAACAGTGTTTTAATTAGTGCATCACCATTGGCAAGGAAAAGATCTGCCAGTGATTTTCTACCAATAGCCGCGGAAATCAAGAGAATCGGTGTAGAGAATTCTGAGGATGAGACGAATCAATTGAGAAGCGAAGTAAGAAGAATCTCACCAGTTCTTGTGAGCCTTCGAGAACGTACACTCGGTGAGATATCACTCTCCTCCGATTCTTGCCTCTTTGATGACGAAACTGATTGTCGTCGTGTCAGGAATAATGTCATTTTTGAAAATTCATCTACCAGCCCGTGCAGAGGGAAATCGAATTATGATAATTCCAGTGAGATAAAAGAATCCAAAGCTGATCAGAGGACTTGCACCGTGGTGTCTTCATCAGTGGGGGAGTGCAGTAGCAGCGTGGAGGATGCGGTAGATTCGAGTGGAAAAGTCGATTGTATCGAAGAATCAGTGGTTATCGAAGGAAATTCTTGCTCTCAAGCAAGTATGAATATACAGGAGGAGAATAAAACTGCCAAGTTGGATTGCATCGATAGTACAGCCACTAGTAACATTGGTGAATCGCCAAAACAATCAGAGAATCTCAATACAGAGGTGCAAAATAATAATCGCCTTGTGGTCGTGCTAGAACGTATAACCGTATCGAATCCATCGACACCGGAGAAACGAGACGAATCGAAAAGTCCTAAAAGTAGGAAGAAACTGGAGATCAGACTCGATGGTGATGTTAATAATTCACCGGTTACGAAAAATGTGGGAACAAGGGAATCACGTTATATTCAAAGGTGTGCTTTTAAGGACAACGATGTTCAGAGTGCAGATGCGGAGGATCGTTTGGAGACACAGATTGAATCACCGGTATCATCCAGAATTCAGAACGCTGTTCAAGGAAAGCAGGCTTCGAACAATGTTATTAAATGTTGCAAAGTAATCATCGATAGGTTAGACATAAACGCAAAAATGGTAGGAAGTAATTCTCCGGTGGAGAAAAAGGTGGAGAACGAGCCAGTTCAGAATGAGGAGGTGAAGAACGAGCAGGTGCAGAGTGAGAAAGTCCAAATGGAGCAGTTGCAGGACGAGAAACAAAATGAAAAGGTGCATAATGAGAAAACGAAGAAGGAGAATGAAGAGACTGCCCCTAGAGCGGTGATAGAAAAGTTAGGAGAGGACGAAGAAGTCATTTTAACGACCTCGTCGTCTACGGATGATATTCGGCCATTGAATGATTTAGATTCATCCGAGGCAACACCCAGTTCACCGGAGGAGATTTTAGAACCTCCGGGTGATGTTCAGGAAGCTATCGATACTGAGACAGAGACTGAGACTGGATCTGATAGTTCTGAGATGTCCATGACGAATGTACGTCTTCGTAGTTGCGACGATGAGGCAGTTTCCGATCAGATATCCTGCCCGGAGAATGAGTCACTGTGTTGCGTTGAAATTACACCGGAGATCATGACCAGGTTGGAGCCTGAAAGGCCGGAAGCTTTTACGGAGGATTCTGCGGAGAGCTTGGCACTTGCAACTGGTGCTAGGGACGAAGTTAGATCGGATGGTAGCGATTCTGGACTTGGAAGCGAGATTCCTGGCGATCCTGGACCTGCACCGGCGCCAGAAAGTGATTCGGAGACTTCTTTCTTGGATAGGATACCAGATGATATTCTTTCCGACAAAGAAAAAGGTAATTGGTACCTCTTTTTGTGTCTATTTGTTGAATATAGAGTTCTAGTTGAGAATCTGAGTTTTTTAATAGTAGATTCACAGCCGGTAAATCTGATGTATTTAACCCCTTAGTCTAGAACAATGTGTGACTCTCGTGGCGAGGAAAATGGAATAGGAAATTTTGAAAGCTTTCAAAAATTATTTAGATTGTAAAAATCAACCGGTTGCGGAACGGTTTAGTTATTTCTATACTATGAACCCCTCAGCCTAAAACAATGCGTGATAGTTGTGGCGCAGAAAATGGAATAGGAAATTTTTTAATTGAGAAATTATAATTTTTAATAGTTTTTAAATTCAAAAATTATTAGACTGAAAATATCAGTCGATCCCGAAATGATCTCATTTTGATATTATTAATATTAATTTCAGTACTAAATAGTAATAAATTAATTTCAGTATTCAATGGTACTAAAATTAATTTCAGTACTGAATATTAGAAATCAGTAAGGATTTTTGAATTTCGTAGGCCAAAGGGTTAATATTACTTTCAGTTATAGGAAATATTAGAAGTCTGTTCGAACTTTTAATTTCAGGAATTAATTTTGAATGATTATATGTAGTGTCCTAGGTTAGTGTCAACTAACCCCTTGGTAATTTTTTGTCGTTTTCTAATATAAAGATACTTTTGACCTGTAATATCATAAAATAGTCTAAAAAAAATTTTGTATATTCTGCAAATAAAAAATCATCTTGTTACGAAACGAGCACCACTTTGTTTTCGTCAGGAAATTTTTAAACTTGCTAATATTAAATATATAAGTTTGTTACATTTTATAATCTTTATTTTTTATTTCTTTGTAATAATGTTTGTGTGTAACGTTGAAAAGTAGAAATGTAAGTGTTGTTGGTTGAGAAGATAAAATGGAAGTGGAGAATTTCGTGGCTGCGGAAAATTAGGAGATGTTAGGAGTGGGGATCAGGGGCCTCAGTAGGTGGGGATGGGACTTACGAGGAGTGGAATGGACCCTTAGGAAAGTCCGTTTATGTGTATTTGTCTGCATCTTCCATGAGTACTAATCCGATTACTGATACGAATAATATTAATAATAACAATAGCGTTAATAATAATAATGGTAATAATAATAATAATAGTAATACTGATAACAATAGCAATAATAACAATAGTGTTGATGATCGATATAACGAGGTTGGGATTAGGACTTAACAGTTTTTAAAGGGTTAAACTCCTAATTCTGGTAACATATTCAAAAATGATCGAAATTCAGTGGGACGGGTCATTGTCTGTATAATCACATTGATTTTTTAACCCTTCGCGGACTAGCGACGCATTTATGTGGATGAAAAATTCAATTAGAATATGATTATACAAATAGTAATTTATAATTTCAAAATGTTAATTCTTACTTGAACAGCGATTTTGAATCGCCAAATAAATGATTATCTCTCAATACTCAAAAATGTCTCCGTCCGCAAAGGGGTTAAAACTAGAAGTTTTGGGGATGTTTCCGTCGGTGTTGTGGTGACAAATCGGTTAAGAGTTTCTAGCATTTTGTACTCAAACCGCACCTAGCATCAACTAGTACGAGCTGCGGTTGTCAACCGAAAGAAAGCGCAGCTCGATAAGTCTCGCATCGATTGTCGGCACGCGATAGCCTCGTGACGATTACGACGAATGGTATTCCCTTTCAGCTGTGAATCAACTGGACACCTTTGTGCCGAACACCGCCGTGCCGGGTACACCACCGGTACCCTTGACGAATTTCCGGAGTCCGACGAAAAGCAATCTGAAACGGCGTCGATTGATCGACTGTATGGAAGGAGAACCAAGCCCGAAGAGAAGCAACACCGACGAACCCATGAAAAAGAAGCGCAATATTCAATTCGACGCCGTTACCGTGTACTACTTTCCCAGGGCACAAGGTTTCACTTGCGTGCCTTCTCAGGTGAGACTTGCATCGTGTACACGATGGAATCTAAGTCGATGCTTTATTACGTAGAAAAGAATTTTCGTTGCTTTTAAAAGACTTTTTTTATAATACAATAATCTAAATGATTGCTTTGGTCTGAATTTCTACAAAGTACAGGTACCCCTTCTCAGCAGGGCATCCTGCAACACAGTTTCGCTATAACACGATTCATAAATTGCGGGAATCTTCCTACAACACGGTGTCCTATAACACGGTTTCGCTATAACACTATTCATATATTACGGGAATCTTCGTACAACACGATTTCGCTATAACACGATTCATATATTGCGGGAACTTTCCCACAACACGGTATCCTATAACACGATTCGTAAATTGCGGGAATCTTCGTACAACACGATTTCGCTATAACACGATTCATAAATTGCGGGAACTTTCCTACAACACGGTTTCGCTATAACACGATTTGTAAATTGCGGGAATCTTCCTA
The DNA here is from genome assembly GCA_910591515.1 of Cerceris rybyensis. Classification (NCBI taxonomy): domain Eukaryota; kingdom Metazoa; phylum Arthropoda; class Insecta; order Hymenoptera; family Crabronidae; genus Cerceris; species Cerceris rybyensis. The sequence continues at coordinate 6,178,996 of OU342800.1, read as the reverse complement.
CAACACGGTTTCGCTATAACACGATTCGTAAATTGCGAGAATCTTCCTACAACACGGTTTCGCTATAACACAATTCATAAATTGCGGGAGCTTTCCTACAACACGGTGTCCTATAACACGATTCGTAAATTGCTGGAATCTTCCTAAAATACGGTGTCCTATAACACGGCAATTTCTGGGAACGTATCTACCGAGTTACAGGAGGGTTACCTGTATTTCAAAAAGTGTTATTGCACTTTAATCAACAAATGTTGTATAAATAACTTAGACTGTTTGTATAAACCTAGATTCACCCACAATGCGAATGCATAAATACGTTTCGATAACAGTAACCAGAAAATGTGCGCCCATTTATGGGTTTGTGATGCAAATACCTTAAAACCCTTCACCTTCACCAGACATTTCAACATCCCACAACAAATCTCACTCTCAATATTTCAAAAATACCATTCAAAAGCTACGTAGAAAAAGTAAAAAAAAAAAAACAGTAACAGCGAGTACAAATGAGGCGTTGAGGCTACTTTCACAGAAAGTGCAAATCAAAAATATAACTTTAGTATCAAATTTCTTTATATGAAATCTATGCACTTGCGATGCAATTACCTTAAAACCCTCAATCTTCACCAAACCATTCAACGTCATAACAATCTCACTCTCAATATCTCAAAAATCCTATCAAAAGAGCTACAAAAAAGAAGTTAAAAAAACAGCAAGGACGAGTGCAAATACTTGTACTTACGTTGAAGCTAACTTTACATAAAAATAGCAAATCAAAAATATATCATTATTATTAAATTTTTTTGTATTAAATCCATGCAGCTGTGATGCAAATATCTCAAAACCCTCCATCCTCGCCAGACGATTCAACGCCCCATACCAATCTCACTCTCAATATCTCAAAAATCCTATCAAAAGAGCTGGAAAGAAAAAGCCTAAAAAGCAGCAACCGCGTGTACAAATACTTGTATCTACGTGGAGGCTACTTTCACATAGAAAAAGCAAATCAAACAATGGTACAGTAGCACGGCATTGAATCGATTTCTTCTTTTCCAGGGTGGTAGCACTCTTGGTATGAGCGCGACGCACACTCACGCCGAAAGGTTCTCATTATCGGAACACGCGGCCGAGCAGAGGAGAATTCATCGCGCTAGACTGGCGCAATTGCGCTCCGAGCGCGCTGCAAATTGCGTAGCCGAAGCTGCCTCGAGCTCGGAGGATCCAAGCGACGATACGGATGAGGAACCCAGCGACAATGAGGATCTCGATATCGATAGCTATTATTTCCTGCAACCGGTGCCAACGTGGCAGAGACGCGCTTTACTCAGGGCGGCCGGAGTGCGTAGAATAGACGTCATCGAGAGGGAAGAGTGTTGTGATATTAGAGCCAGCAGAGAACATTGCGGCTGTGGGTGTAAAGGATACTGCGATCCTGAGAGCTGTCCTTGCAGTCGGGCAAACGTGAAATGCCAGGTGAGCAAAAGAAAAGATTTTCTATACTTTAGCTGTGGCACGGTTATTTCCTGCAGGGAAATCCATTTTGGACAGGAAATTCATGGAGAACATTCTGTCAGGAGGTTGTAAAGAGTTTAGAGGGATGTGCTACTTCAAATTGTTTGTATAGAAATCGTGAAGAGCCAATGTGAGATAAGGCTATGTAGTGACCTTTAGATAGCAACATTTAGAGTATTTTTTCTGGTATAGCTATGAATCAGTTATTTCCTGCAGGGAAATCCATTTTGGGTAGGAAATTTATGGGGATCATTGTGTCAGGAGGTTGTAAAGTGTTTAGAGGGATGTGGTACTTCAAATTGTTTGTATAGAAATTGTGAAGAGCCAATGTGAGATAAGGCTATGTAGTGACCTTTAGATAGCAACATTTAGAGTATTTTTTCTTGTTTAGCTATGAAACGGTTATTTCTTGAAAGGAAATCCGTTTTGGGCAGGAAATTCATGGAGATCATTATGTAAGGAGGTTGTAAAGTGTTTAGAGGGATGTGGTACTTGTAATTGTTTGTACAGGAATTGTGGGGAGTCAGTGTGAGATAAGGCTATGCAGTGACTTTTAGGTAGAAACATTCACTGTACTTTTTCTTGTTTAGCTATGAAACGATTGTTTCTTGAAGGGAAATCCGTTTTGGGCAGGAAATTCATGGAGATGATTGTGTCATGAGGTTGTAAAGAGTTTAGAGGGATACGGTACTTCAAATTGTTTGTATAGGAATTGTTAGGAGTCTGTGTTGCTTTGAAAAGACGTGTAGATAGGAACATTTATCTCATTTTTGTCCTATGAAATGGTTAAATTAGTCGAAAGTATCAAGAAGCTGATGACTGGGGTTGTGCTTCACACGTCACTGTAGTGGAAGGGGTTGAAAATTGTACTAATATGCTGTAAATCTGTTAAACTCTACTTTTCACATACACTCGGGGCTACCTGAGCCAAAAGACAGCTAACCCATAATAGTTCTATAGAAAACTGTGCCAGGTCTAGATTATATTTCATTTAGCTTCAAGAGCTTAACTCCCAGCAACTTCCATTAAAAAAAAATCTGAATTAGATTAGTTAATACTATTTATACATTATACAATCACCGGTTTCATTACATTTACCGTATATATACCAACACCATGTCCACAGCTAAAGGGTTAGTAGAACGTACTTTAGTTATAGAACGAGCAAATGATAAAATTCTAACAAACTTCGACAGGTCGATCGTGCTGGCTTCCCCTGCGGTTGTACTCGCGATGGCTGCGCGAACAGTTCCGGCAGAATCGAATTCAACCCAGAACGCGTGCGAACGCACTTCATCCACACTCTTATGCGGCTAGAATTAGAGAAAAAACAGCGAGAAGAGGAAGAGGGTACGGATCATGAAGTTTCCGACAATCAGAACGGCCGAACTCCATTGCGAGAAATCAATTTAGGATCTGTGATGCAGAACAGAAGCACAGAATCGTGCATCAACGGAGGAGGTTTCACGACTCTTCATTACGAAAACCACGACGCAGGGGATGGAACCAATTGTCAGCCGGAAGTTCCTGGTACGAGAGAGGATAGTTTGGATCTTTATGCTATAAGAGACGACTGTTATCCAAGCGAAGACACCGTAGATGGTACACAGGGACCTCAGAGGAAACTTCATCCTGAATTTAGTCAAGCTTTCCAAACGTTTTCTGGCCAAACGAGTACAGGAGTGAATTTCCAACAACCGACTTATCAAGATTATCAACCATATGCTAATCTTCCTTCCACGTCCAGGGTGCAATTTCAATCACAGTTTCAAACGGTGCCAGGGAATTCAGGTTTTTCTCATTACGCTCCATACGGTCAAGATGCTGCTACAATTCAAGGAAATTGTCAGGTTCATCCTGGTCAACATACTTCCGGTTACGAAGCTGCATTCGCCCAAGATGAAACGACTGGCTCGCAATATACAAATTTGAATTCGGTGCAACCAATGAGTTCCGTTGTTCAGCAAATGGGTAAGCTTGAACCATTCTCGGAACTTCTATCCGGCAGATATTCGTATTACGGTGAAATGGAACCCCAAACTCATGGTACTTATCATGGAAACGGTACGAAAGTCGAAGTCGAGAAGGTACAGAATAACGAGCAACAATCGGAAAGTACGGAAGAGTGCGATGAAAACTTTGGAGAGATTATTAAGAAGTCAATGGTCGAAACTGTGTCCGCCTAGGTCGAATTGTAGATGCGTACGTATCTATGTGCGAATCCGTCAAAACGTTTTTGACTTTATAGTGATTCATACGAAAAGGAAAAAAAAGAAAAGAAAAGAAAACTAGAGTAATTTTTTGGGGAGGGAGGGGGGCAAGTAAGAGGGGCGGGAGGGCTTGATAAATCGAGTTCTCGCTTCGTAATAACGAGAATTAATCCGAAATGAACGAAGGTACTGCAACTTTGACAGTTGTCCTTCCGCGCGTTAGGTAAATCTGAGTAAATTGTTTATGTGCTTTTCGAAAAGAACGGTAAGAGGTTCTTCTCGAAAATCACTCGCGTTTAACTACGACGTGTCCCGTGGATGTCGTTAGAAATGAAATTGTACGGCTACGTGTGCGTCCGCCCGGGATGGAAACTTGAAACATCGTTCTCGTCCCGTTTTACAATGGAAATTATCGATTATATACTGTCGAAAAAGGGAAAAAAAAAAAAAAGAAAAACATTAAGAACAAGTGGAGAGGACGATGTATTCAGGGAAGACGAAGAGAATCCAATGATGCCAATATGGCGAAGGATTTTCGGGGGAAGGTCTTCGTCGAAAATCTTCAATTAACAGTTTCCTTGATGGAATTCTATTGAAAGGGATCTGTATCGGAAGTTACAGAAGAAATTTCAACGAGGTTGTGACCAAGAAACAACATGGGATCAGCTTAGAATGCAGTTTATAATATCTAACTTTAATACTTTAATCGTAGGAGCGCGGTTCGCGTGTCCTTTTGAAAAAAACGCGTAATTTTAAACGATTTTCGAATTCGTGCGATAGCGTCGACGGCGAACCTCGTAACAATTGCAACGGCGAATTTCAAAAGTGTTCGCTCTGTTGTTGGTCAGAGAGAAAAAGAAAAATACGGAAGAATGATGGAGAGAAAGGAAAACAAAAAGAGAGTGAGAGAGTAAGAGCGAAAGCGAGAGAGAGAGAAGAGAGAAAGGCATATACGCATACACAAACACACATTTATACAGGAACACTAAATGTGAGCGATTGTGATAATTGTGCATATGATTAAAAATGCAGTTTGCCAGGATCGTAGGTTAAGAAATAAATTATGGGACTTTTTTATGCCAGTTAGTAGGAGGTCGAGCTCGAAGTGGTTCTCAGAAAACCAACGATTGATGGTAATCGATGATAGGAAATAGATTTTTCTTGCGACGTATCTAAGGACACCGGAAGTACATTCATTGCGGATATACACATTTTCAATGATAAGAGAAAATTCATGGTTGGCTGGCATACCAAGCGCACGCTGTCTACAGAAACGACGTCATAATGTTAAGATCTCGTATAGTTTTTTTTTCATTCTTTTACACGGCACCTTGAAATTGCGATAACTTTTTAATACCACACGCACACTGCATATACGTAACAAATGTGGAGAGTTGTTTTCAACGGTTACATCGACTTTTGAGCATTACGAGCCCTTATATCTAAATGATCGACGGTTCAACTATGTTCCTCGGTAGCAATTTCAAGGTATGCGTAAAGAAAACCAAAGGAGAAACACCTGTGCGACACTTTTTTATGTTGGAATCGTCGAAGGACAAGCGAGGTATATAAAAAGAAAACAAAAAAAAGTGAAAGCAAGTCTTATACAGACGTCTTTTGCACACCCATCGTTATTCACCTTGTAGATTTTCAGACACAGACCTCTTTTTAGCATCCCGGGACGTTGATCGCCATACCCACGATTAATTGAAATATTACGCGTAAGGAAACAATATGAGGATAGTATTAAATTTATACATACTTACTGGACGTGTCAGCTCCCGAGCACCTTTCACGATCTTCTATCCCTGTAATTTTATCACTGTGTTCATCGTTCACTGATTGGTGCCTAAATTGCTACGATGTTAGTTTATCATCGGTGAAAGGATAACGGATATTGGTTTTCAAGGGAATAAAAAAAAGTATGTAGAAAAACAAGATGTTAATTAGAATGAGAGAAAAAAAGTAGATTTACAACGTTGATACGTTGCAAGGGATGTGACACTTCCGTATGGCATATAAATATACATTTAAACTATACGTATGTAAGTAACTTTTAGAGTATTTGAGTAAAAAAAGGCATACATAGTTGATAGCGTTTTATTAAATGTTGTGAAAAAGTCTCTTGTCTGTCGTGTAATGTGTTGTCTCATTGTGTGTGCGTCTTGTCAACTTCTTATTTCATTCTACTTTATCATTTCAGAAAGAAAACCAATTTTCTTCCCTTTTCCTTTCCTAGATTTTTCACGTTGACGACACTTCACACAGTTTTTATCTTAACACTCTGTATAGTTCTATCACAATATTCACACTTATTTTAAGTTCTTAACCTGTATTTATTCTACTTTATTAACCGTCTCTTGCAATCATCCACACATTCTCGAAAATAACTGCGCAAGTTCAATTTCCACGATCATACTACCGACTAATATTCCACAATCTCTTAAAACAAATCCAAGAAACCACACTCTTGCACTCAGATTCATGCAACCATATCCCAAAATTATACGAATATTTACCCATCGCAGGTTCGAAGTGGACCACACCATGGATTTGAACCGTTATCGCGATAGCCAATTTCAAATTTTGCTAGCACTTCTGCTCAATCACGATTTTCCTTCATACCACCCCAAAATACATTTATAAGTCTTTCACCTATATCAACTGTTTTTACCAAAACCACATATCAATTACTCAAATTGACGATTTAGAAAAAAATACCCAGCGTTACTCCACAAAAGAAAAAACTCCCGTACTTTCAATTACTAACTGTACCAAGTTTCAAACTACCTTAAAAAACCGCCAATGGCGCACGTAGCGCAAACATCGTAAGAAAACAACATGGCGTCATAGCGGGAAATTATTGTTTCCCCATATAATTCAATTTCAATTTCCCTCCTTTCTTCGTTCAATTCAACGTTAAAATTCATTGAAACAACAAGTCTACCGTGTCCTCGAAACGATAATATAAACAGAGCAAACCGATACACGTTCAGACTTTAACCATTCGGCATAGTTCGTTTGACTTCGTTTCTTCTCGTTTTTACGAAGCGCGGCACAATGGACGGGGAGTGGTGGGGGGAGAGACTCGATAGAAGGGAACGGCATTAGCCAGGTAGTCGAGCCGAGTTGCTGCTGGAAGTTAGCGGCTGTCCGTGAGATCGTGCAGAGGTTAGTTTGTGACGCGCGGTTGGAATTCGTCGGTTTGTTTCATTTCTTCCATCCAATTTCCACCAATCGAGACAAAAGACTCCACGTTATCGAGTAGCATCCTGTGCCGGAGGATCGTTTTGATTCGAATAATTCCAATTGCTTTCTAGAAGCGCATACAACGGCGTGCCAGTGTCGTTGACGTTTCGTGTGTCAGTGTCCTCTCTCTCTGTGTTTCTCTTTCCCTCTCCGTCTCACTCTCGTCCTTTCTCGTATTCTATCCTTCTTCTATCACCGTTCCTTCTCTACTTTACCATCGTCGTGTTACATACGAGACGCGTCGTCGTTGCAATGCCAGATGACAGGTGCGTGGCGCTATCACTGGTGTATTTTAGTGAGTCCTTGAAGTGTCCTGAGGATTTAGGATACATCGCAGAATGAAGAGCGTAAGGTCGTTCTACCGGAAGGGCGGCGAAGAGGATCGAAGACGACGACGACGACGACGATCTCGAATTCCCTTGCGCTAGCAGTGGGCTATGAGCGCTGACAATGGGGACGACTCCTTGGTAATTATCATACCTTTCTCTTTTTTATTGCTCTCTCGCTCATTCCACGTTTCTCTGTCTCGTTGAGCCGTTTGCACGGTGTGCAACGAGACTCGCAAGTTGATAGCGCTGTTTTACCGTGCGGAAATCATCGCGGATTTGAAAGCTCCTTCTCTGACGTAACGCGGTCATGGAGTATATCCTTGTTGAGATTTCGTCTAGTATCTTCATTAATCGGTTAATTGTGGAATTTAACCCTAGATCACTAACCTTCGCCGATTCGACGACACGGATTTAATAAGTATACCATATTAGTTAACGTTATCGTAATAAATAAATACTTATCTTTAATAATAGAAAAAACGTGTTTAAATTTTATTTAAATAATACCCTTTAACCCCTTTTGTAAACACCGTAGTCGAAGAGATGAAGGTTAGTGTTAAGCGTCGAAAAATAAGGTTAGTGATTTAGGGTTAAATTTGAGTCCCCTCGCAGGATACCGAATTAAAGTGGAGCAATGACGTATATATACGTTAAAGACAGTGCAAATGCTACTGTTATGAATTTGACGAAAAGAGGAAAGCGTAACGTGGAATTTTTACATTTTTAGTCGACAAGGAATTAATAATTTAGTGTTAAATGGCTAACGAAATAGAACTTTGGATTGACGTGTATACACGTCGGATGCAGTTAACAGGTTAACACTTTGCAATACGGTCCCGCGATTATGCGGCATTTCAAATATATGATTTTAGATTTTGCCGATCAATATCATATTATTTTATATTGAGGAAAACTATTATTCCATTTAAATTGCATATTACTTAATTTATTTAAATTTGATATTCATTTAAATAGCGAAGTTATCAAATATTATAAATTTGGTAGCACTTATTTAGCCGGTGTACAATGTGTTAAGAGAATCTCATAGTAACGTCGTTTCTCTAGACATTCTGCTCCAAAACTGATTTTCATCGATCCGCCATTGAAAATTTGCTCACTAGGAATAAGTTTATTAATTATTTATTATAAGTATAAACTTGTTGCAAATTTATTCGTTTGAATTTAATGTAAAGAAGACATTAGTATTCGGTAGCCTATTTCGCGATTGGAGTTATTTGGAGTGAAGTCTTTTATGGAGCATCATATAGTACGATTCTGTTGTCATGTTAGAATTTTGTACTTGAAGGTACTTGACCTTAAGCGTTACGAATTTAAAGAGATCCACGGAGAGTACAGGAATGTAAACACGGCAGTTTCGCTCCGAGGACCATGAGACAGCCTATTGTTATTATGTCGATGTCCGGAATAAATTTCGTGTAACCTTGTAGATAGTGTATGTATACGATATGTAAACAGTTCCCAACAAGTCAGTGTGACCTGCTCATCTAACGTCTCAAGCACGAATATTCTATTAAATTCAACACTCTCAGTGAAAATGAAATTATCATGGTTTATTTATCACACGTTACGTAGAATATTTTCTATTCTTTTACTCCGACAATCAGTCCTGATCGTTAACGACATACTTCTCGTCACGTGTTATTCAAACCACGTGATGTTACTAAATAGTCTCGTTTCTTTATTAATTTAATTTCTCACGATTAATCGTATTTTCTCGTGAAATCGCGAACAATTAGAGTGTCGTAGAGTTTTGTAATTTCGTTGGAAATTCGGCGCGAAAGGAGACGAAAACAGGATACAGTTTACGTCGCTGGTGTCGCCCTCTGTGGAAGGTGAAGGAAGTTGAAGCCATTGGAGTTAGGATTTTATAGATTCGATAGTTTAGAGAAAGTATTTGCACGAGAAATGATTTTTCTTAGGTAAAATTACGTATAGATTCTAAAGGTTTTTATTGTAGGCTTGTTTTTACAAGGCTTTAGGAATGCGAGGGGTTAAACTCGAGGTTTTTCTTGACCTCTGTAGCCGAGGAAAGAATAGTAATGCAGGATAGGCTTGTAGTTTGATGTGGCACGTTCAATAACTCGAGAGTCAATGAAACTCGCGCACGCTCGTGTACGCGATGGTATGCTTACTATCGTGTCGTGTTTATGTTAGAAATTAATTTAATTCATTGACTATACGACACATAGAAATCCCTTGTCTCTTATGTACTACAAAGTGTGATTAAGTACACTTTGAAATTGGAAGTTAATGAAACTTCTGTCGAACGGCTGTTCAAAGATAATGAACTCTTAGTTTGAATGGCTTCTTGTGCCAATATCGATATTTATGTATTAGGTTGTTCGGAAAGTAATTTCGTTTTTTCCCGACAGAGGACATAATTATATTTTTTTCACAATTAACTTCACACTTAATTCGCATTGCTATTATATATTTTGACAAATGATATAGCAACGCTTGTTTGTGAAAAAATTTGTTTGATTCTACACAATAGTCTTTGTTTGGTGTCCTATTAAAGATGGAAAGTCGTAAGCAGCATTTTTGCCATATTTGACTTTTTTACTATCGAAACGGTAAAAATGCTGTTCAAACAAGAAAAAAATTATTCGATTTTTATGGGGAAGACGCATTAACATAACGCCAGTGCCAAAACTGGATTGCAAAATTTTTTGAACGGCAAAACCTTTACGTCGAATGAGGAAGTCAAAAAAGGCTTTGATTTTTTTGTCAGCAGAGATCGAAACTTTTATGAATGTCGAATCATACTACTGCCAGAAAGATGGCAAAAGGTATTTGAACAAAATGGAGAATATATAATTCAGTGACATATTTATGGACTACAAGAAAATTGTCTTTCATTCTCACCGAAAAAAACGAAATTACTTTCCGAACAACCCAATATTTTAATTTTTCAACTATAACCGTTTATATATGCACCAATATAATCTGTTGTACAAGTGTTAATTTCACACGATTGTAATTTTTATCTAATGTATAATGCTACAGGAAGTAATTCGACGTTGAGTTGATGATATTCAAGAAATTTTGTAGATAAGGGTACTTGGATATTTGGTTTTCGATTGTTTATGGAGAATGTACGACTATTATGAAAGAGGTTTGGGTGAGAAATTGGAAGAATTGTCGATTGTAATTTTGTAATGATTTTAATGGAGAATTGGAACGTTTATTTTGAAAGTGGTATAAGTCAGTTTCTTTTTAAATTTACATATTTAGGAGTTTTTTTGTTATTGTAAAGCGACTTGTGGCAATTTCGAGATGAACGTGGTTGTACCGTTATCTAGCACGATTTCTCTCTAAGAAAGTTGAAGTTATTTTTATTTGGTTGATTGCAAATTTTAGCGACATAAGGAGATGCCGCGAAACTCTAATTGATGTTATTTTAGTGTAATTTAGAGTTCTGGCTAATACAAATGCTTTATTAAAGTGATTCTGAAGAATTTCAATTCCCGTTACTGTAAGCGCTCTTTATTACTGTAATTTAACAATAGACACGTGTTATGGAGGTGACCCTGGAGAATTTAATTTGCGTCATTTTAGGAATATTCCTCAAATACAAAATCACAATAGTTTGCCAATATCCTAATTTCTAATTATTTAAATTCTAATTACTGTCTTAGTTTTTACTATAACTTATTATTTTGAATGATAGAAATGTGTTATGGTGGTGATCCCGGAGAATTTAATTTTCACAATTTCAGAAATATTCCTCAAATACAAATTCACAATAGTTTGCAAATATCCTAATTTCTAATTATTTAAATTCCAATTACTGTCCTAGTCTTTACTATAATTCACTACTCTAAATATTAGAAATGTGTTATGAAGGTGATCCTGGAGAATTTAATTTTCACAATTTCAGAAATATTCCTCAAATACAAAATCACAATAGTTTGCAAATATCCTAATTTTTAATTATTTAAATTCCAATTACTGTCTGAATCTTTACTATAATTTATTATTCTGAATGGTAGAAATGTGTTTTGAAGGTAATCTTGGAGAATTTAATTTGCGTCATTTTAGGAATATTCCTTAAATACAAATTCACAATAGTTTGCAAATATCCTAGTTTCTAGTAATTTTAATTCCAATTACTGTCTTAGTCTTTACTATAATTTACTACTCTAAATGGTAGAAATGTGTTATGAAGGTGATCCTGGAGAATTTCAATCTTCGCAATTTCAGTAATACCCTCCAAATAAAAATTCCTGATTTTTTTGCGACTTTCCTAATTTCCAGTCATTCTAATTCTTCTCACTGTATGTATTATCTATTACTATATGTTAGCATTGTGGACAATAGAAATGTTTTATGAAGTTGATCTCAGAACATATCAATTTTCATAATTTTTAGAATACTTCCCTATTACAAAATCATAATATTATACGAATGTTCTAATTTCCACTAATTTTAATTCCGATTACTGTAATTGTTACTCCTTACTTTAACTCATTGTGGATAGTAGAAATATGTGAAGGTGATTCTGGAGAATTTGAATCTTTGCAATTGTAGAAATATCTTTTTGCAAATTTCCAAATTTCTAATAATTTCAATTCCTCTCACTGCAAACGTTACCTATTACTACAATTTAATATTATATCTAATGGAGACGTGTTATGATGCTGAACCAATATACATACTCCAATTTTTGCAATTCTCAGAGTACCTCTTGCACTCAAAATTCTAAAATTTCTTTGAAAATTGTAACACCTTGATTTAATATTCATATTGGAAATCTCAAGAAAGTCTTAAGCCGTTCTATTCGATGTCTGGAAAGTTATCTCTTGTTGGAAAACTTCTTTGATCTCACTGACCGTTCTGGAGGCCCGATTCTCGGGCGATATCGCGTGTTAGTCGCGTTATGGGAAAGGCAGGGCGGTAAAACGCTTATGAGAATGCAAAGTAATACGTGTCAAGTCTAACGAGGCGCGTCGCGGTATGCACCAGTCGAGAAAGAAGTGTGAACGTATAATATGTAGGATGAATAACGATGATGTAGGTGTACCTGATATAATTTACTCTAAAATTAGAATTTTATCTTCTTATTTCGCACTATGGAATTCCATTTTTCAAATTAGAGAAGTAAATACCAGAGTTCCAGAGAGATATTGTTGTTTGGTGTTTAACACTAGATTTACGGAGTCAATTTGGCTCATTCAAAATTTGATTACTATGTATATATAATATATTGGTTGGTTAAGTTTTCAATAATAAATCTTTCATTTAAATTAATTTGGAACTATTTTCTTTGCAAAAAACTGCAGTTTTGTTCTGTAAGTGAAATTAGCATAGTTTTAAAAAATAGATGTATCAACATTCGTAAATCTAGTGTTAACATTAACCACATTAGCTCTTTGCGGTCCGAATTATTTCACTAATTTTGGTAGTGAGCTAAAAGATATTAATTTTGCAATATTTTCTATCACTGGTTATACATTGTTTAACACTAGATTTACGAGGCCAATTTGACTCATTCAAAATTCGAACATTATATGTATAATATATTAGTCGGTTAATTTTTTAATAATAAATCCTTCATTTAAATTGATTTGGAACTGTTTTCATTGCAAAAAACTTCAATTTTCTTGTATGAGTTAACACTAAACCTACCGACGTTATATGTATCTACTAAAATCTAAATATACTCAATAACGACCTTACACAAAGAGAAGTGGCGAGATAAAGAAGATAATTAATTAACTCATTTTGCTTTTGTCCGATAGAAGTGGAATATTTACTTCATGGCTACTCTATGAATTTAGATAATTTTTAGAAAATATTTTGGAATCGGTCTTTTGACCGCCTTGGTAGGTTTAGTGTTAAATTGGCTCGCTTCAGGAAAGAAGGTATATCAACATTCGTAAATGTAGTGTTAATGATATCAGTAACTATAGGTATTGACGGAGATTTAAGTAATATTACAAAGTCATTGTGAAATTGGAAAGTCGATATTAAATTATTATAAAATGAAATCAAATAAAAATCTATGTCGAGTACTGCTATCATAGAATCGCAAAAGGTTAACATTTTCTATCAAGATCAGTGAAAATGATTGGCAAATAATTTGTTCTAACAGTTCTCGAATAAGAGATTTATAGGATAGATACTTTGCGTCGATCTTATGTAACATAAACTATCGAATCGATAATCTTTTTCACCTCTCAAGTTTCCTTGTTTCAAAGTAGTAATTTCATATATTTAAATACAATAGATTTAACGGCGATAGTTTTAGCGTTAATGGGAAAAGAAATATTGTACAGTTCGATATTTAGGGGGACCAGAAAGTAATGTCGTATCTCCAGATATTTTCTTCAAAAACCAATTGATATTTGTCGAAAATTTGCACACTGGATAGAGAGAGACATCATTCATTAGAAATAAAAATTTGTTAGAAATTTATTTCTGCGAATTTGATGTAAAAAAGACTCCTTCTGGCCGCCTAATATTTTACTGCCTGTATATTAGTACAAGTTTTTAGGGGGCCTCTTTCTGGCCCCCTAATATTTTACTGCCTATATATTATTACAAGTTTTTATGTAATAAGTCAAAGGTATTGATAATGTTGATAGTAACAAGCAAAGAATTAAGCTTAAGTAGGAATTAATAACTTAGTATATGATTCTTTATTCAATCTTCCCTGTTCTTCAAATCTTTGACTCAAACCACTTTCACAATCACCGGTACAAATATCAGTTTGAATATTTCATCGAGATTGCAAGAGTGCAAGAAAACAATAAAGACGTTTACGTGTTCAACGGAAATGGCAAGACAATCCAGTCGATTCGTAGTGTTCAATAAATGGTAGAGCCGTGCCAATGCCACGGGTACTGTTACTTCTAGTTATTCGATCCAAGGTGAAGAGAAAATCCACCTCCAAGGCCTACGTAGAATTACCTACAACGATTTTTGTTCCTTCCCCTAAACAACGAAGTTCAAAATTTGCGTATTAATTCCAAAACTCTTACATGAAACCAGCTACCAGTGTCAGCTGCAAGTTGAAAGTCGATTCTCACGATGATCAAATTTCTTTGTCAAAGTATACCAAACATGTGCTAAATATTGGGTCAGCAAGAAAGTAATTTCGATTTTTGATGAGAGCCAGCGTTACGTTTGTTCTCAATGTTATGATTTTTTTCTTCTAACAATCGAAAGTTGTGAAACTTTTGACTTGGCTTAGAAACAAATTGCGCTTTATTTTGTTTGTTTAGGAGAATTTTAACATAGAGTGGAAAACGAACATTTCTGATATGTTTTACTTTTTCATTTTTTGCAAAATCTAAGGTTGGTTGGAAAGTGATGTCGCAGCCTCCATGTAGCCCTGATCTGACACCATTAGATTACCATTTATTTTTCAGCTTGCAAAACTTTTTGAATGGTAAAACTTTCAATGGCGATGATAGCCTAAAATTGCATTGGGTTCAGTTTTTTGTTGATATGGGCCAGTATTTCTATAAAAACGGAATCACGAATTTGTCAAAACGATGGCAAAAGGTCATCGAAAAAATTCTTTGTTAAAAAAAATTAAGTTCCATTTCACACTACAAAACCAAAATTACTTTCTTGCCAACCCAATAGTTTTTATTTTACCAATTACGAATTTTGCAAAATCTATTGAGTTGAAAGTATCAGTCAGACTCGACATAATAGAATTATTTTTCTAATATTAATATTACGTTAAATTATACGACACATTTGGTATCACTAATCAGTTTTTATTTTAGCAATTACGAATTTGGAAAATCTATTGAGTTGAAAGTATCAGTCAGACTCGACGTAATAGAATTATTTTTCTAATATTAATATTACGTTAAATTATACGACACATTTGGTATCACTAATCAGTTTTTATTTTACCAATCCGAATTTGGCAACGGTTTTGGCTGTGATGTCACAGCCTCCATGTAGCCCTGATCTAACACCATTAGATTACCATTTACTTTTCAGCTTGCAAAATTTTTTGAATGGTAAAATTTTGAATGGCAATGATAGCCTAAAATTGCATTGGGTTCAGTTTTTTGTTGATATGGGCCAGTATTTCTATAAAAAGGGAATCACGAATTTGTCAAAACGATGGCAAAAGGTCATCGAAAAAATTCTTTGTTAAAAAAAATTAAGTTCCATTTAACACAACAAAACCGAAATTACTTTCTTGCCAACCCAATACTATCGATTCTTATTTTGTATAAAATAAATACAATTATGGATGATTATTTGGAGGTCATTAGCTCCAAATGAACAGTTAGGTATATGTAAGAAATATTTCGTCTGGTGAGATGTCTCCAGACTTCACGAAGGTAAAATATCGATCCTGTAGCCTCCATCTGGCCTTCTGTACGGCGTTCCACTCGAAGAGGTTCAGGACATTCATCTCGAAGCCGGTCTGTATCGATTTAATCGAGAAAAATCCGTGACCACGACCTGTACTTTCACGTTTCAGTCCTGCGGGTCTATGCGTGTATTGTTGCCAGATAAAAAGTTGTACCAATTTTTGTCATCACTAGACTGCGGATGTTTATGCAAATTTCGAGTTTCACAAATGCAGGTGAGACAGGAAAACCTATCTAGGGATTTATTGCACTTAATAAATATTACAACAAATGCCATACTTTGGATATTTTAGATATATTTTTATATTATGTTCTTTTTGTATATTTTAGCCGTATTAAATTTGTCATAAATGCATAAAAATCCGCAGTCTAGTCATCACTTATTGTATACTGGACTGCGTGAGCAACTTGGCGAGGAAAGTTTTATGTATCAGTGTACTTAGAAAAAATTGATTTTTATACTAAAACTATCAAGAAAGTCAAACAGAATTTCCACCTCTTGATTCCCCTCTTTTCGAAATACTTATTATTATATATATTTATATATTTTTATTTCATAATAATAATATATAATAGTAAATTATATATTATTATTATTATTGCACATTGAAATATACTAGATTTAATACAGGTAGTTTTAGTGTTACTCGGAAATTTATGGTGGTTGTAATTTCGAGAAAATTTAGGAACTATTTTAAAAATCAAATATTAGGCTGCGTGCGTAGCATAAATGGTAGAAAGTTCTCTGTATTAGAGCACTTCAGAAAGTACGGTAATAAATTGGAAATTTGTGGCGATTATAATTTCGTGATTGAAGTGAAATCACGAGCATGATTGCGATTCTGCGATCAATCTGATAAATAACACTTAATATTTTTGCACACCATCTCGAGTCCTGAATAATCTATTGTATCTATTTATAATTTTGAGAAATAAATTTATAATTTTAGTTAGTAAATTTATATCAGATTAGAACAATTTCTTCAAAGTTAATGACACATTTGGTCTCAGGCCCATTGATCGAAAATCTGAAACACTTTTCTTTCCTTTTCCCCTCCTCCATATTTTTGACTGTGACTACTATGGCCATTTCTCCTAATATCTATTGTTTTAAGTTGATTTCGTGCTATCGAATGTATACATGTTGCATAAAAGCAATTGGGAGTCCGAGTTTTTATCTCCTAATCCACAATATCACGGACTCCTTGTTTTTAGTACCATTCCATCGCATCGCCAGCACATTTGAACTGAGGCCCATTTATGGAAAATCTAAAACGTTACCTCCTTTTTCCTCCTCCATATTTTTGACTGCGACTACTATGGCCATTTCTCCTAATATCTATTGTTTTAAGTCGATTTCGTGGTATATATGTTGCATAAAACCAATTGGAAGTCCGAGTTTTTATCTCAGACACCTTGTTTTTGGCACCATTCCATCGCATCGCCAGTACGTTTGAACTCAGGCCCATTTCTTTCCTTTTTTCCTCCTCCATATTTCTGACTTTGACTACTACAACCATTTTTCCTAAGATCTATTGCTTTAAGTTGATTTCTTGCTATCGAATGTATATATGTTGCATAAAACCAATTAGAAGTCCGAGTTTTTATCTCAGACTCCTTGTTTTTAGCACCATTCCATCGCCGGCACTCTTATAAGCTCTAGGAAAGTAATATATAGAAAGACAGAAAGAGGAATGTAGAGAGTGATACATATAATTCTCTGGCAGTGTATTGAATGCTAAGTGGACATCCGCCTTTCTCACGATCGGAGTAACTCGTGAGAAGATCGATTCGTGCGAAGAGCGAGGTGTAATTGGAGCGTGTATACCGTGCGGCTCCACAGCCGTGTCACCTAGGAGGTATGCCTGTTTTGGCAGAGCCTGATTCGCCAGGCGTCAAGCGTCATGCCTCTTGTCACACGTACGCGAAGGCACTTGACGTTCTACCTCGCGATTCGTTAAAAGAGCTACACATGCAAATCGAACTGAAAGACAAAGAGAGAGAACGCTGCAGATCGAAGCAAGGGAGACAACGCGATTTGCGTGGCGACAGTGAGGACATCGGCGTAGGCACCAGATTTCTAACATCTCTATAGTGAAAACAGAATAAACTCCGGCAGAATTACCCCCACCACATGGGGAGATTCTCCTTGATGAAACGAAGCGCGCGACGAGACAACAATGTAATACAATGTCTCGCTCCTCCAGACAAACTAATAAGAATATTTGAATGCTACGACTTTGTCGGGTGCTTCCTTTAAGAGGCTGAGCGAGTGGACTCCAAGAAACAAAATGGTACGAATAGGCGGTTGAAAACGAGAAGCTCCGCCGCTCAGGTGACACGGCTGTGGAGCCGCACGGTACGTGTCTTTTATTCCTCGATGGAACCACCTCTTGCAGTATTCAAGCTTCAGTAACTGTAGATAGTTTTAGATAGAAATTACTATTTTATATTAACTTGATAATCAATTTTGTATCTTTGTTATTCTTCACGTATGATAAATGGTATAACAGAATAGCCTAGATACAAAATTCATGATCAACTGTAAAGTCGTGGGTATAATTACAGTTTCTAAATATTTACCATGGACCATTTATAATTAAGTAGGCTCTTTTCGACGATTTAAGGAAACGAGATGCTTTTATTATTGAGAATACCGGTTTATAGTCGTAGCATTGACATACTTTCTTTCAAATACATGCAAAAATTAAGATTCTCTGTTTGTTGGAATTATTTCTTTTAAGTTCGTATTTTTAATTTTTTTTTATTATTTTTTAAAATAATGAATTTTAAGGTAATTAATTTTTTAGAATAATTATTTAAGGTAGCCTATCAATAGCCATTTTGGATCCAAAGCTTTTGAAAATTTAATTTATTAATCGATTATCATGGCAATTAATAAATTGTTATTTATCATTGTGATTTACCGTGCCGAGGACTCAGTGACGAAAATTTCTAATTTTGGAGAGGGCAAAGTTAACAATTTCCTCATTTTTCACGTATTTAACACGTTGACTGCCATGGGGTCACCGGTGACCGGCGCTATTAAATTCAATGAAATTCCATATAACGTTTAAACAGCGATATTTATAAATTTTCTAATATATTCTACATATCAGAATTTTTATAGTTTCTGCTTTATAAAAATATGATTTTGAAAGAGAAAATTTCGCTTCAGTAGAAGTGACGAAGTTAGCGAAATACCGGTGGCGTTTAACGTGTTAAGTTGTAAAGTATTTGCAAACTTTCACTGTTACTAGTTCAGTTATTTGCGACCTATTCACCAGAAGACTTTCCAAGGATTATTTCCAAGGTGGAGTATTTTTAAGCAGCGTTTTAAGTATCACAACCTTCGAGTCGAGGAGTCGCAATGTCCTTCGTCGAGACAGAAAATCGTGCTAAATGCTTTAAGTGGATCTAATGCTTGAATCTCGAGCGGAGCTAAATTTTCCAGAAGTGGCGATTATGTAAAATCATTATGAAGCACGTTTCTCAACGAGTCTATCAGAATTTTTTCCTTCCTCCAAATTAACCCCTTGCCGTATCATTTACTTTGTGACTGTCTCCAAAATAATTCAGATTTAAATTGTATAAATAAACATTGATCAGTGATTCTTGACATGTAGTACTAATTTAACGTAATATTAATATTATAGAAATAATTTTATTGTGTCGCCTCTTACTCATATTTTCAATTTAACCCCTTGCCCTATAATGACGAGTGAGACTCGTCACGAGGTAAATAAGATAGGAAATTTTCAAATTTTCGAAAACCTATTAAATTGGAAATGTTAATGAAACGCGACAGGATAATATTAATTTCCTAACATTAATATTACGTTAAATTATATGGTATATCAAGAATCACTGAGCAATCTTGTTTTTAATAATGAAATTCTCAACTATAGCTGATGCAGTGACAAAACAAATCGTAGGGCAAGGGGTTAATAGGTTTTGTGAAACTTGAAAGTTTTCTTTCCAATTTATAGCATCACGAGTATCAGTCGTTATAGTACGGTAAGGGGTTAAAAGACAAGAATACTTCCTTAACAATTTGTTTTTAACATTTTACCTGCTTCTAACCGTTCACTTCGTTGCAAGTACTTTCCTTAAGTCTCTCTACCTGAGTGTCTTTCGAACGTTGTAAAGTCACTTAAAATCGCTACTTTTGCGTGAAAAAATCCCAACAGACTACAAAAGTATCAATAAACGTGTGTTAAAAATTCCAAGATTGTACATTTTAATGGTCCGTCAAAAAAAATTCCCAAAGGAAGCGCAAAAAAATAGTTGTCACATGGAATGACTCCCTTAACCCCTCCAACCCGAATTTATTTTCGATTTTTGCTGAGTCCGTAAAATCTGTTTTTATTTTTCTAATGGAAAAACGAGTCGATGGATTCTAATATAAAATCGGCAATGTATTATTTTATGCTTTTGGAATATTATTGAATTTTTTCATAATTTTTTACTTCATAGTTGTAGAGAAAGATGTATAAAAAGTGAATGAAATGACCTCTGTGAAGTTAGCCCCCCCCCCCCCCCCCGAGTCGAAAATTTCAGCCCAAAATCCTCCTAAATTACCAAATAACTTAGGATATTTAGGCTGAATATGGAAAAATATGTTACATATAAAAGAATGCAAATTTTAATTCCCCAATCGCCCTACACTTGTTACTTTTTGCCACTTTTACCTAGTTTAGGAGCAATTTAGGCTTCATACAGCACAAAATAATCCTCAGCGTTCTATAATGTGGAGCTTTAGAATTGGATTGGAATTGGAGTGGAATGATCGAGGTCCAAAAAAATTCTCGATATAGTAAAAATTAATTTGGTTTAGGAGATTTAGAATTTATATGGAATAAAATGATAATTTAATTCCAACTTGCTCCTGAAAGCCCTATTTTTAGAATATGAGTCGACAGACTTGGAACTTCTGAAATATTTTTAGGGGATGTCAGATTAAATTGGAATACAAATTTTACCTGATCAGTCCATATAACTCCTAAAACTCATATTTACAGGACTTTGAGGCGCGTAGACACACTAGTTGAGGATTTTGAGGTTCAAAATGGTATACATAATTAAGCGGCAAATGAGAGATGAAAAGAATCTAGGATTTGAAGTTTCTTTTTAGGCTGGACTTTTCGACTCGGGCCTGCATTAATTCTTACGCAATTTTTTTCATTTCTAATGAAAAAAGAAACATTTAGTTCTGAATCCAGCTAGAACTACCTAAAGGACATCCTGAGAAATGTTTGTATAAAAAAATAAAATTCATTAGGTGTTAAAACTAAGTTTAAACCTATACGTAATAAACTGCAGCACGAAAAGTATTATGCACACTACAATATGCATAGTTTCCGAAGGGGTTAATTTGAGTAAAAAAAGTCACTGATTAACTATAAGGAAATAATTTTGTAGAATCTACAATTTCACAAAATTCATTATTTCTTAGTAATAATGCAGGAGAATTATTTTACACGATTTAAAGATAAGGGCAACAAGAGAACGTGTACAAGGAAAGAACGCGTTCCATGGCGACGAGAGAGCTGGAAACACATTGTCCATGTTTGTATTAAAAGCATTAAAGTCTCGCGTGAGAAAAAAAAACACGTTTCCTCGTGTTGTTCACGAGGCGATACGCGGTTGGGAAAAGTGTCTTGCCGATGTGAAATTCCAATCGGATGCGAAAGTTAAACGTTTATACAAATGGCATGGTACGAATGTCATTCTTAAAACTTGCACTTATTCCTAAGGAGTTTTGAAAATTGCTACAAGTCCTGCTAATTTAGAGAAGTATTCATTAGCTACTTTTACCTTTAACGTTTTTACTTTGTAAAGATAAGATTGTGATAAAAAATTATACAACATTGTATGAATATGAGACTTTCGCGGGAAAATTGCTAGAAAAATGTTGATGCAAGGAGACGATGGCGTCTAACTTGTTAGTTAGTTAATAATAGGGTATTAAGTCCTCATCAGTAATTGTGAAATAGTTGAGCTATTCGAGCAACGAAGGCACTTGGAATTTAGTTAGACCTAGGTCAGTTTAGTGCTCCTTTTTATATTTAGTTATAATAATATTTTATTATATTCACCCATACGAATTTTTTTCTTAACACTAGAACTACCGGCGTCAAATCCAACATATTTTAATAAATTAAATAAGTACATTGAAAAAGGAGGAATCAAGCGGCGGAAAATTTGATCGATTGGGTGATTTATGTTTGTTGATATAGACGCAGAATATTTATTCTATGACTCTTATATAAACTTGGAGAATTTAAAAAAAAAATTGTGTACCAGTCATTTTGACTGGTTTGGTAGTTCTAGTGTTAATATTTCTACCATTTTTAACTTTATTTCCTTTTTCAATTTCCTACGTCTGTTAAAGTGTCGATGGCACTCAAATTGATAGTTAATAAAAACAGAGAATTACGCTCTTATCAGTAATTTTAAGATTATTGTTTTAAGATTGATAAAATTGTTTTATTTATTTTAAGATTAGTTGAGCTATTCTTTCATAACGTCACCTCGATATCGACCCTGGATCTTTCAATGCTATTAAGGTGAATGTGCTAATAATTTTGTTAATGTTTCTGTAATGTCTAAAAAATTTTCCTTTTTCAATTTCCTACTTCTATTAAAGTGTCGATGGCGTCCAACTTGCTAGTTAATAAAAACAGAGAATTACGCTTTTATCAATAATTTTAAAGTTGAGCTATTCGTTTAATAAAGGCACTCTGAATTTAGTTGGACCTAGGTCATTGTAAGGCAAGGGATTAATTAATATTTCCAAACATATTCGATTAATTAGTGATAGATTTGCGCTAACGAATGAATTATTTATCCTTCAGTTTGCGTTAGCTATTTGCGCTAAAAACAGGCTTTGAAATCATCAAAAGAAATTCACTTAACTATTCAAATATTTCTCCACTTGCAAAATCTTTATTTCACATTCAACGATTCTCTTATTTGTCATTACAATACAGTATTGCACAGTGTTCGCAATGTCGAAAGAATAATTAGAGAACAAACGAGGTATTCATATCCTACAAAACTTTCTCGTTTGTTGATCGTCAAAAGCGACGTTTCCATGACGCATGATGTAATAGAAAGTAATGTGTCTTTTTCTTCTTTATTTCCATCGAAATGATTCGTATTACGTTAAAACGAGTATGAACTTTGCCGTCATCGACTTGACCGATTTGAACCGTCTAACTGTTTCGACGAATTCGACCTTGGCTGCAATATTCCTTCCGCGAGAATTCGAGCGGGAAAAACATTTCTATAATCGATGGAACAATCGAGCATAAGTGTATATTTCTTTTTCTACCCTTTTATTTCTGTTATTTTTTTTAAAGGTTGAAATACTTTGTTTCGCCCGTGGCCTATATAGATTTAACAGTAAGTGGTTTTAGAACCACCAAGGTTAGAAGTATTGGAGTTCAATTTATTATGGGTACTAGAAAAGAATATTGTTTTATTGTATATTTTTTTTAAACATATGACGACGTAAAAGAAGGGCTAATTTGATATTTTGAATGAAAATTCGGTGAATTTTATGAGCGAAGTATTAAAAGTTGGCCAGATCGATGGAGAAGAGTTGTATCAAACTGTGAAAATTATATATATATATTTTCGGTAAATTAAATACTTATAAGAATTAATTTAATTTAATTAATTTAATAATTCTTAAGAATTTATATTTTTTACTTAGAAAAAGAATATTATTTTATTGTATTTTTATTTTTTTTAAACATATGACGACGTGAAAGAAGGACTAATTTGATATTTTGAATGAAAATTCAGTGAATTTTATGAGCGAAGTATTAAAAGTTAGCCAGATCGATGGAGAAGAGTTGTATCAAACTGTGAAAATTATATTTATATATTTTAGGTAAATTAAATTCTTATAAGAATTAATTTAATTTAATTAATTTAATAATTCTTAAGAATTTACATTTTTTACTTAGAAAAAGAATATTCTTTTATGGTAGTCTTAATATTATATTTCAATGTATCGAAGAAGTACATTGTAAAAAGAGAAATCAATAAGTGGAAAAGATGATCGATTTGATGATTTATGTTCTTTGAGATGGACAAAGAATATTATTGTATTTCTATCGATTTGAAAATTTTCTGTTAACACTTTGATCTTGAGCGCCATTGGTATTTTTTCTTTACACAGCAGACATCTTAAATTCTCAATATATATAGTTAGCAGGACTTTGTCCTTTTAATACCAATATGGAAATATCGAATGTATTAAAAAATGTGTAAATATTACAATTGAAAAGTCATATGAAATTCCATAGATTTGAATTATTCCTGTAACTGGTGACCTCCATTACATTCAACGTGTTAAAATGATATTTTATACGATAGAAAAGTTGAAGGTAAAAATATTTGTGTATTAACGGTACTTTATTTTGTCAACAACAATATTTAAATTGAATTTATTAGCAAGTTTACGAATATTTTAATTGAGAAGTTAAAAAAATTCTAACTAATTTAACAGCACCGTTGCATTTAGGGTGTCAAATTAAGTGCTTCGCCTGCTCGATTCATAATTGAAAATTTTATATATTAACACTAGATTTACGGGTGTTGATACACCTATTTTTCTAAAGTGAGCCAGTTTGACTCATACAAAAAAATTGAAGTCTTTTGTAAAGAAAATAGTTCCAAATCAATTTAAATGTAAGATTTATTATTCAAAAATTAACCAATAAAGGTATTATACATATAGTAAACAAATTTTGAGTGAGCCAAATTGACTCCGTAAATCTAGTGTTAAATATAAGGTTTTATAAAAAAAAAATAGTGTAATTTATAAAAGCAATTTGACATAAGAATTCCGAAATTTCACTCACGCATCGTGCAACGTGCAACGGAAGTGAGGTAACACTAGAGTGTCGTTTAACATGTTAAACTGCAATTAAATTTGAAAATACGAAGTGAAGCAATTCCATTCCTAGTTCGACACCCAAGTATCGTTATTCTTCGGCTCGACGATCGTTTTCGTGTAACGAGAAAACGTTTCTTTTGGGTCATGCGTGGGACACTCTCCATGACTCACCTCTGGTACACCTACGACTCGAAACGAAGGTCTTGAAAAAGGGTGATTCGAGTAACCATATCTTATTCGCTCTTTCTACCTTTTTTTCTACCTTATATAATGCGAATTAACTTTTTCAACATCCCATATAAAAAGTTACCTGTGATTTAATAAAATACTCTCACTTTCTCGAGTATTACTTTTACTTTCAGTCCTCCAAGTTTGTGTAATACAGTGTAAGAAAAAAGTATTCGATCTTTTGCAAAATCTTTCCCATAATTTGCACTAAAACTGGCAAGGAGTATATATTTTTTCTTGTTGAAGGAGAAGGCATTGGCATAATCCTGTAACTTTCGCCTGTACCATGTCGTGCATTCGTCCGCGCAAGCTAGTTGCCGTTAATGAAATCCTTAATTGCAAAGTATACAAAGAAACGTTTCAATTTGTTCTAATGACTGGGAACGTGAGTCGGCTACCACCGCTGTACACGTGTTTTATGCCGTTCATTCTCGTGTGAAAGTGGAGAAAACTTTTCGCGAGCAACGACACATCTGACTGGGATCTAATCTCGACTTTATTCCCACCGGTATGTTTCAAACAGCTGCTAGAATCTTATTGCGACTTATCCTGCAATTATTCAGTGTCCAGTTAACACTAGAACTACCAAGAAGGCAAAATGACTAGTTACCAATTTTTTCAAGCAGTTCTCCAAGTTTGTTAGAGAATCATAGATCAGATTTTCTACGTTGATCTTATAATATGCACATTATTGTATTAATCATTTCATACCTTTTGATTCCTCTTTTTCTAAAGTAGTTATTTAATATATTGAAATATATTAGATGTAACGCAGGTAGTTCTAGTGTTACACGGAAATTTATGGTGGACCGACGAAAAGATGATCGACGACACAAGGATAAGCGACCAGTTCGACAGTAGACAATAAACAGAGTAGACGGGTTAAAGAATAGACGAATAGACGAGTAGGCGAATAGACGAGTAGGCGAATAGACGAGTAGACGAATAAACGAGTAGACGAATAGACGAGTAGACGAATATACGAGTAGACGAATATACGTGTAGACGAATATACGAGTAGACGAATATACGAGTAGACGCATATACGAGTAGACGAATAGACGAGTAGAGGAGTAGACGAGTAGACGAATATACGAGTAGAC
Organism: Cerceris rybyensis; assembly: GCA_910591515.1. Taxonomy (NCBI): domain Eukaryota; kingdom Metazoa; phylum Arthropoda; class Insecta; order Hymenoptera; family Crabronidae; genus Cerceris; species Cerceris rybyensis. The sequence continues at coordinate 6,153,091 of OU342800.1, read as the reverse complement.
GAATAGACGAGTAGAGGAATAGACGAGTAGGCGAATAGACGAGTGGACGAATAGACGAATAGACGAGTAGAGGAGTAGACGAATATACGAATAGACGAGTAGAGGAGTAGACGAGTAAACGCATATACGAGTAGAGGAGTAGACGAGTAGACGCATAGACGAGTAGACGCATAGACGAGTAGACGCATACACGAGTAGACGCATAGAAGACTAGACGAATTGACGAATAGACGACTAGACAACCAGACGAATAGACGACTAGACGGATAAACGAGTAGACGAATAGACGAATAGACGAATAGGCGAGTAGGCGAATAGACGATTAGACGAGTAGACGAATATACGAATAGACGAGTAGAGGAGTAGACGGGTAGAGGAGTAGACGAGTAAACGCATATACGAGTAGAGGAGTAGACGAGTAAACGCATATACGAGTAGAGGAGTAGACGAGTAGACGCATACACGAGTAGACGCATACACGAGTAGACGCATTGACGACTAGACGAATTGACGAATAGACGACTAGACAACTAGACGACTAGACGGATAAACGAGTAGACGAATAGACGAGTAGGCGAATAGACGATTAGACGAGTAGACGAATATACGAGCAGAGGAGTAGACGAGTAGACGAATGTACGAGTAGAGGAGTAGACGAGTAGACGGATAAACGAGTAGACGTATAGACGAATAGACGAGTAGTCGAATAAACGAGTAGCCGAGTAGACGTGCAGAGGAATAGACGAGCAGAGGAATAGACGTATAGAGGGAGTGGACGAATAGACGCAAAATGATATGTGACTGGACAGATTTGGTATAATAGTTATATTGTTATATTTAGTGTGTGTGTGTGTGTGTTTTAGAGCGTTCTCTATATTTTACTCCAAATGTAAATTTCCACTTGTATATATCTATTTTTAAGTATGTTTGTTATCAATATCCTACAATACCTTAGTATTGAAGTTTACTCCGACAAAATCTCTATCTCCAAAGAGAATATTAATTCCTCCTGTCAAAGAAAAATAAAAAAAAATCCATATCGAATTAATTTCACTAAATCGATAGCTTAGAAAAGTAAGGACATCGACACCAACAGTTGTCACGGTGACACTCGATACTCGTCTATTCTTCCAAAAGAGCCGTCCAACCGAGAGAAACGAACGTAAATGAAGTTGGAGGACGGGGTTAACGAACGTCGTGTCTCGCCTAAGGCTAAAATTTTATGCTTCGAAACTTGCGTACACAGAAGCACACGCATACAGGAGCCGCAATGGTACGAAAGTAAACGACCTTAAGTTCGCCTAGTAGAGGCTGGATCGTAATTATTCCCGGCAGTCTCGCGGTCCAAAAGCGTGGCTATGAATAACGAGGTTCTTGCTCGAATGTGGCGATACTTGCGTTTGCCACTGTCGCACGTTTCCAACAGTTTGCTCTTTCGAAACAAAAAGTGGTATGTTGAATCGTTGGCGTTTGCTACCATTCTTTTTTTTTTATTTTTTTCTTCTGGTCGGCGGGTACTTTGAATTAAAACGTCTCGACGCGACGGGGATGAGGGGGTTTGATAAATTATAAGTCCCGCGTGTGGAATTATTCTGGCTGACGATGTCACGCGATGCTTTTCACTGTGATTGCAAGTCGCAGACGTAGTATTTTTCTTGTAACACTGGAATCTCTGGATGAGAGACTTTGTTATCGTTTCGTAAAGAGAATTCGAAGTATGACTTGACTAGGTGATTTTTCAAAAAGTCTCTCTGGGATTCTTCTCGTGGAAAGGGGAAGTTTCCATTTGAAAAAGCTTCGATGTGTTGAGTTTACAGGGCTATGCAATAATACGTGACTGGATGCAGTGCATAGCGGCACGTTTTGTTTCTCGATGCGTCGTTCTGCGAGTCGTCGAACAGTAAATCTTGTTAGCTTGTGCACGTACTTTCCTCTCAGCTAGTTGGACCTCTCTCGTCAGACTGCGCCTTGACGGAAAATCGATACGGGGTTTCTACCCCTGGTATTAACGAAAGCGTGCTCTGTTTCCGGGGCTAAGTGGCCCCTGGAATCGGAGGGTCTCTTTGTTAAACCATGTATGTAGTTACCTACTTTTTTAGCTTAGACTTCTATGGTCATGTCTGTGATCTGCTGCTTTAGGGGGTTGCAAACCCCCTAAGGAATATAGATAGGACAAATTTTTCTAGGGGTGGTGGCAAATTTGAACACGGGCCCACTTATTGAGTCCTTGCGTTCGCAATTTTTTTTTTCGTCACCGTTATTAGGCCCAATATTTACTGTTACATGGATCTGAACCGTTCAGTCTATGGTGTGTGTATCAGATAAAACAATTTTTTTTAGAGATACTGAAGAAGGATTTGAACCTGGGCCCACTGATTGAGTCCTTGCGTTCGTCACCTTTTTTTGGTCACCGTTGTTAGGCCCAATATTTACTGTTAATTAGATCTTTGCCGTACAACCAATAAAATGCACACCGAATAGGGACAATTTTTCCAGAGGTAGTGGGGGATTTGAACTTGGGCCCACTGATTAAGTCCTAGTGTTCGCCACCTTTTTTTGGTCACTTTTATTAGGCCTAATATTTACTGTTTAATGGATTTGAACCATCCAGTCTATGGTACCTGCATCAGGTAGGAAAAATTTTTCTAGAGGTGATGGAGAAGGATTTGAATTCGGGCCCACTGATTGGGTCCTAGCGTTTGCTATCTTCTTTTCGTTATTCCGCCTAATAGTTATTGTTAAGTGGATCTGTCGCGCCCAGCTTAAGAAATATACATAGAATGGAGTAAATTTTTCCAGTGGTGGTGGGGGACTTGAACTCGGGCCCATTGATTGAGCCCGAGCCTTTGCCATTTTCTTTTTCTTTGGATGCAAAGGCTATCGTTATTGCACCTAATGTTTAGAGTTAAATGGATCTCAGCCACCCAGTGTATGATATGTGTATCAGATAGAAAATTTTTTTCTAATGGTGACTGAGGAGGATTTGAATTTGGGCCCACTGATTGAGTCCTAGCATTCGCCACCTTCTTTTTTTCGACCACCGTTATTCCGTCTAATATATTCTGTTAAATGGATCTCAGCCACCTAGTCTATGAAATAGACACCGAATAGGGAAAATTTTTTCAGAGGTGGTGGGGGACTTTAACTCGGGCCCACTGCTTGTGAGTTCTAGCGTTCGCCACCTTCTCTTTTTGCGGCTACAGCGGCTACCGTTATTTCAGAATATTCGCCGGAAAATATGAAACGTTAGCGGTATCTACAACAACATTATTTACCAAGCTGCTAATTTCAATATTGTGCAGCTTTATGAACGGTGAAATGAAATCTGCTCTGCCATAATATGCGAGGAGAATTAGACCGCGAATAGTTCATTATTGTACATTCGTCGCGATGTTAAATACTTTCTAACAAAAATCCGTTTATTATCGTGCAGTTGAAATCTGAGCTCGCATGCAAATAATTATTTCGACTGAAATTTTCGTCCGATTGCATTGCAAATCGCCGGCGGCTTTAGGATGACGACATTATTACATCACATTGACGATTTATAGAGAAGTTGTTACGGGAATTGTAATTGGGACAGCCATTGGGTGATAACGAACGAACTACAACCGGTGACTCAGTTGCGATTGTTTATCGATTGGCACGGTTAATGTTCAAGTTCGCACAATATTATCCATCCTTTTTTTTGTTCTTTTTAAACTTTTAAAATTTCTTCAAATGTGATTATTCGCTCATTTGATCATTCCTTCATTTTGAGTAAAATTAATATCTGTATTAAATTGTGTTTAATTAATATATATATTAGGGGCACCAAAAATTAACCAAAAATTTTTTTTGCTGGCGAAAAACATTTATTTATTAAAGAAATCTTAAATACTAATTAACAAGATAATTTCCGTAATTTTCTAACACTTTTTGCCAACGTAAAGGTAGTTTTTCGATTCTCTTTTTAAAGAAGTCTTTCGATTTTTGTATGAAAAACTTTTCCAATCACGTATTCACTTCTTCGATTTTGATCACTTTTCGGTACCCCTAATATTAAAAGAAAATAAAGAATCACATTTGAACACATTTTCAAATATATTGTAACGTAATTTCCTCCTCTATAATTGATATCGATTATTAGAACGATAACAACGAGTTGTTAATGTTAATATTGATTTAATGTTAAGATAGTTGCTTTTTGAGCTAGAATTTTGGTTCTATTAAAATAGAGAATTTTGTAATTTTTGAGTTTGATTATGAAACGCTGTAAGAATATATACATATAAGTGGTAGATAATTATTGTAAATTCTAATTGGCAAAATAATTTATTCTCACTTGCAATTGTTTGCAATTTTTCATAACTCAACACTGTAAAAAGAAACGTTTAAATTTGAGAGTTCTTTAAAAAATATTTTCACCATGATTTTAATAAGTTCTGCAAACTTATTACACTTTTTAAAACCTGTCTCAAACTTGTAAGTGGACTTTAGAATTCTATTTTAAAATACGTGCAAGAATTTCTCGTTAAAACTTGAGGAAATTAGTCTCGACTTTCCATCTCCACGAACTTCTAATTGCCACTATATTGTTTTAAAAAAACTATATTGTTTAAAAATAGATGAAAAAATTGTTGATTAAAATTATCGTTTGTTAGAATTTCATTCGATTTAACAGACACATGTTATTAAGAAATATGAACATTTAGAAGAAAATTTAGATCGAAAAATAAAATTTTCCAGTTTTCTGTTCAATGTCTATAATTCTCGAATTTCTCGAATAATCGTTTATTTATCGCACGGAAATCGCAGAGATTATTTTACCATTGCCTGCTTTCGTAAGGAAATTTTGGAACCTTGTTCATCACACCCTTCCTGGTTTTCCACCCTCAGGCGTGGATTACGGGGAGAATTTGATGACTCAGAACGTTTTATGGGGAATGAAATTACGCCCCATCTCCGACGTCGACGAACCATCGTCCGGAAGAGACGAGCAAACATCTCGGGGTTGAATATCAGGTAGCAGGTTGTTGAGTCGACTCTAGGGAGAATTTACACAAGTAGAAATATCCAGGAGAGGTGCTGCAATAGGGACAATCCTTTTTAACTCCATTTCTGATGGATATCTTCCCTGTTTTATTGTTAGAAGTTGGAATGTGCGTCATTTGCAATGTAGAGAAAATGTGATATGAAAGAGATAATTTTTCTCCATCTCATACTCCGAAAATACTCCAACAGAGTATTTTTCTCCATTTCTTATGAGGTCCTTCCTTGTCTCAGAAATTTCTTTTTTTTCACCACGTTGATTTTTTTTCATTTCGGATGATAGCCCTATCTATCGCAGAAATTAGAGTGTCCGTTGTTTTTGATATGTAAAAGATATAGATTTAATAGTCGACTTATGCTTTCAATATGAATTTCTCATATAGAAGGAAAGTGGTATGAAGGAATGTGTAAAGAGATATTAATAAGTAATAATAATACTTGGAGATATTCATTTTACAAATTTAGTCTAGTCTCAGATAACATCCTGATTGCGTGTAATCGTGAGAGACGGTCTTGGGTTTCCAAGATTCGTTTAGAAAGCGTGACCGAACGAAATCCACCTCCTCCATGACGCCTGTGTGTATAGGATCTTTCAAAGGTAGTTGCCATGACTTTCAGGAGATGTCCTATACCCATGGATCGATGGAGATTTTCGAAAAAAAACGCTACAAAATTCTCTTTTTTAATGGCTCATGACATTCGTCTTGACACGTAGGTAAAATGTCTGAGAGAAATCATGGGTCTGAAAGACACAGTTCTCATGTAAATTAACTTGTTGCTGAATTTTAGTTGACTAACTCAGACTTCTAGGACTTTCTTAACCCTCTACAGTCCGAATTTTTTATATCTGGAGATCAGTTTTACGGTATCACAATTATTAAATGATAAAAACAAAATTTTACATAATAGATTGAACCTAAATTTTAAACATTGAATTGTAAAGAATTTTATGATTGTTATGAGCTAAATTATAATATTTGGCAAAGTTAAAAATTAGACTTTGAACACTAGAAGCTTAACATTTTACCGACCGGTACTTTTTTAACATCCTACCCCCTTCTGACCGATCACTTGGTCACAAATACTGCCTTGATACAGATATCTGTTCGAAAATTACAAATTTTCGTCACAGAGTCCTTAACAGAGGTAACCGCAATGATAAATGATAATTTATTAATTGGAGTGGCAACCAATTAATTAGTTAAAAATTTTTCGAAGGCGTTGGGTCTGAAAAGCCTATTAATAGGCTTCCGGTCGGTAAAGTGTTAAGTGTGTCTTGCGTTACGTCAAAGTTATAGGGGTCCATAGAAAATTAACACGTTGAATACCATGGGTTAACGGTGACCGGCGCTACATAAATTAATGAAATTTCCCGTAACATTTAAATTGCAATGCTTACGAATATCCTAATACATTCAATATTTAAATACTAACATTAAACAAAAGTAAATAAAACTAAATTTTATTTTTTAATAAAATAAAAAGTAAATAAAAGAATCAAACGGCATTTTAATTTGTAAACCTAAGGTTATCACCGGAACTAATTGTAAGACTACGAAGATATGAATGATCTGCGTGCGGCGTCAAGGTCGCTCAAGGTCGCTCTTGGGGAGAAGAAGATAAACATAAACACTTGCGCTTTCCTTGCTGTGACCCAGTCCTCCATTTTTAAATTTCACGCAGCACTAGTGAAGATATCTCGAGTGTATCTTTTCAAAGGTTGGACACCTAGAAGCCTGACTTACTCAGCTAAAATACAATGGCAAAAGCACAATTAGAAGATAATTTTAGTGAGAACAGTTTGTTTCTGACCAACGGTTGTATCAAAACGACGTATGCGGTGAGCCAATAAAAAATATTTAGTCATACAGTAGAATAATTCCTGAAAGCCACGAAAACTACTTTTGAAACATTCTGTAGGAGTGCGAATTCACATTAAACTTCTAGTTAATGTCTACACTAATAATTTCATATCAGCGGCATGCAAGATTAACGATTCATTACTATCGCGATGAAACAATAGGTTGGATAGTGCAAAACTTTTGTACTCCAAAATTGCTCGTTGCAGAGACTGCTATTAAAACTTTTTATCCTTTCTTCCTTCGTTAATTGTAATGACCCATATCTGTAATAAATTTTCACAAACCACCCGTAAAAGTTAGTTCCGCGAATAGAAACCGCAATTATCTATCTTTCTCATCTGTCTGTCTCGTGCAAAACGATATCAGGTTTGGTGAAAAAAAAAGAATATTATTAATGGCCTTCGTGAAGCCAGTATTTTCGTGCAGCTTATGCGAAATTGCCAGGTTTGTTTCCACGTGTTGAAAGTGACCTATTATCGCTACAAATATATTTATTTTTTCCTCCATCTTTTATTCTACTTTTATCATGTTTTAATTTGTGAATGAACGTAGCATGTTGGACTTAATGCCAGGAAGTATTACCGAGCGATAAGTGTCGTATTTGAGTGTCACGCACGTACATCGTTTACTTCTGAAACAACGTGCAATTAAATTCTGTTTTTCCATTTTTCCCTACAGTGTTTTTGTATTTTCCCCGCGGCTTTAGGTGATCCCTGAACTATATTAACCCTTTGGTCCACAATTTCTTTTCTCAACGTGCAATGATTCAAGATTTATTTATTACGTAGATATTTCTTATCACTGAAAGTAATATTAATAATGTAGAAATAATGAGACAATTTAATACTTGCTGATATTTTCAATTCAATAGTTTTTGAAATACTTCAAATTTTATTTTTTCCCGCCATGAGTGTTACACGCTAAGGGGTTAACTCTTTGCACTCCTATGTCGAGTGTGACTCGATATCAGTTCTTATTTCAAAAGCTCCTTTGTTCCACTAGACATAGAAATTCAAAAAGTTCTAAGCTTTGGGAGCTGCTGGTGAAAAAATTTTAATATTGTTTTTGTAATTGTAATTCGGAATGCAAATGGTTCAAACATAATTTAAGAACTATTTTTTGAAGGTGAAAGTGAACTGAATTCACGATCAGGTTCACTGATAGATCACGATAACATCTCGCGGCATTTTTTGAACCGTTGTCTTCCTAGGATCGAACGTATCGATAGAGTCTACGATCCTTCCGATGGTAATATCAAAGAGTGACTTTATCTACATGGTTGTAAAGCAGGAACGTATATAGTCAAATAAGAAAGTGGGGACGTTTGATGTTATCAGGGTGAAGCGTAGAATTTTCGCAAATTATCGGTTTGACGTAAGTAGAGATGATAAATAGGTTTTATTTGTATTATTTGAACATGTTGGACGATGCGGATATTTGACCAACTATTTAGATATTTTTTCAAGTACAAGTATATTGTTCAAGTACACTATTGTAGATGAGAAAAGCTGAGAATGACGTTATTTGACTGCAACAGGTTTTTTTTTAAGCCGTTTGAACGCTGGAAAATAAAAAAAAGTTCTTATTTAACTTCGTAACGCAGATTAGTATATTCATCGCTATCGACATTAATTTATTAGTTTTCAACAATGTGCGACACTCGTAGCGCGGTGTTTGAAACGGAAAATTTTCATGAGTTCGTAAAACTTACAAAATTGACATATCAATGAGATGCAACACAATACGTTACGTTTATGTGATATATCAAGAATCACTGGTGTCAATCTTCGTTTTAGAAATTTTATTTTAATTCGTTATGTACTTACAAGGAGAACGCAAGGCCTTCGGGACACCGATTTTATTGAAATTTTACATACTCGTAGAGTAAGTCGTTCTGATTAAGAATATACCCTATTATAGGGGCAGACGGTCAATAGTTTTTAAGATATTTGTAATTAAAGTTTCATTGGCATTCTTATCAAAAACTGTTGAATGCAGTACCAATATCTACCGTGGCACAATATCCCCTGAATATTTTCTTAACATTTATAAAACATTTATTTTATATAATTATTATTTTAAATAAAATATTCCCTGAATATTCCCTAAATATTCTCCGAATATTCCCTGAATATCCTCTGAATATTCTATAAATATTTATTTCATATCTGCTGAATATTCCCTGAATATTCTATGAATATTTATTTTATATCCCCTGAATATTCTATAAATATTTATTTCATATCTGCTGAATATTCCCTGAATATTCTATGAATATTTATTTCATATCCCCTGAATATTCTCTGAATATTCTCTGAATATTCTCTGAATATTCTCTGAATATACCCTGAATATTCCCTGAATATTTTTAAAATATTTATTTTATATCTCCTGAATATTTTCTGTATATTTATTTTATATCTCCTGAATATTTTCTGAATGTTTATTTTATATCTCCTGAATATTTACTTTACATTTTTTAAATATCTAGTTTATATCTGAAACTTTAATTAACTATTATAATTTTATACTAAAAATTTTTATACTGAAGTTTTTTGTGAATATTTCTTCAATTTCTAGCACTGTTTGTTTTCTAATTTTCTACGACTATCTTGTAGACTGAAAGTAATTAAATTCACAAAGTTTTTTGTCTTTTTCATTTCTCTTATTCCAACGAATTTATTTGTCCTTTTTAAATACATTACATTTTATATGACACATAAATATAAATATAATTACACATCTAGTGTTAAAATACTGTTATTCTTAGGTTTAATACAAAGAAATTTGATAGTAACGATTTAATTCACATTTTATCACATAATGCAAATGGGTTAACGCCGGTACTTCTACTGTTAACACATTGTTGATCCGCTCACGAGTTAACTCATGTTTTCACGCTCAAACGTTGTTGACCACACACGAGATAACACGTGTTTGCATTTGCATCAGCTACTCCAATTTTACCACACCAAATAGTTACTAAAATATATCACACATGTAACTTACAATATATGAAAAATATGTATAATATTCCATTCAAATCTATTGCCTACAAATAAAGTATACTGAAGTTTTATTTTATCAATTATCAAAAAAAAATACCGGTGACATGAGTTAACACGTTGCCGCAAATGACGGCTATAGCCGTCCTGCACATTTTTGTACTAATGTATTTATTTGTTAATTACTCAGTAATACACCGAAAAAAGATGTAACATTCCAGATAACATATCAATTGTTCTTTTTGTGCGATTTTTCATGCTTTAAAGGATCGAAACATTTTCGTGTATGTTTCTGAGCACTTTTGTCAAATTAAAAGTGTGCGGCAACGGGTTCACTTCCACGTAAAATTGTCGGTTAATGTGTTAACAACCCCAAAGAAACTATCTCACGTTTCTCCCATATCCCTCAGCAATTCAAATCACCCCAAGAATCAAACCCACCCGTCATCTCTGAATCAATAACATCGATTAACCATCGTCACTATTATCGTAAATTCCTACAATCGTCCAGCAGCGTCATTGATTTCAATCGGCGCAATTCGCCGTTGACACCGGGGCATTACGTCCGTCACGTCAACGCCAGAATCGAGATTTACGTCACTACGTGACTGTGCGGCCCACGGCAAAGGATTGCACGTAAAGAGCGTGGTCAGTCCAATTGCATTCAGCCGGCTCGCGCGGCCCTCGAATCGCGTGCGTGCAGTAGACTCAGTCGTTGCTGGAACGGCGAACTGGCCGGATCACAGACAGTTCCGCGTTACGTATTTACTTCATGTGTTACGTTTACTCACGTTTTCCTAAGTGGAATAATCCTTTCTCGCGTGGCACGATCACCTGTGAGTGTTTCTCCACTGAGGATTCTATCTCGTGCTCATTGTTTACATCTGTTTTCCGTTGAAGTTCGTCGAAACGGAAGGTATCGTATGTTATACATTGAATGTCTCGGAAATCGAACTGCTTCGTTTTGATGAGTCTATACGTTGGATTTTAAGTATATTTGGAAGGGTTGTTTTGATTTTACGTAGGGTCAGGACATTTCTTGGGTAGAAATTTGGGAGTATGGAAATGTGGGATAATTGGAGTGATATACGTTATCCCAGGAGACAAATCTTTCTGGATTTTAGGTATATTTGGAAGGTTTGTTTTGATTTTACGCAGAGTCAGGATATTTCTTGGGGTTGGTGGGTAGAAGTTTGTGAGTATGGAAATGTGGGATAATTGGATTAATATACTTTGTCCCTGGGGACAAATCTTTCTGGATTTTAGGTATGTTTGGAAGGTTTGTTTTGATTTTACGTAGAGTTAGGATATTCGTTGGGGTTGGTGGGTAGAATTTTGTGATTATGGAAATGTGGGATAATTGAATTAGCACATGTTCCCCCAGGGGACAAACCTTTTTGGATTTTAGGTATGTTTGGAAGGTTTGTTTTGATTTTAGGTAGAGTCAGGATATTTCTTGAGGTTGGTGGGTAGAATTTTGTGAGTATGGAAATGTGGGATAATTGAATTAATAAATGTTCCGCCAGGGGACAAACCTCTTTGGATTTTAGGTATGTTTGGAACGTTTGTTTTCTTTTACGCAGAGTCAGGATATTCGTTGGGGTTGGTGGGTAGAATTTTGTGAGTATGGAAATGTGGGATAATTGAATTAATAAATGTTCCGCCAGGGGACAAACCTCTTTGGATTTTAGGTATGTTTGGAACGTTTGTTTTCTTTTACGCAGAGTCAGGATATTCGTTGGGGTTGGTGGGTAGAAATTTGTGAGTATGGAAATGTGGGATGATTGAATTAATATACGTTGTCCCAGAGGAAAAACTTTAAGTATGTTTGGAAGGTTTGTTTTGACTTTATGTAGAGTCGGAATATTTCTTGGGGTTGGTGGGCAGCAGTTTGTGAGTATGGAAATGTGGGATAATTCACTTAACACTAAGTCTACGCAGCCCAAGAAGGTTTCAAATTCCGTCTAAAAATTATTTAAATTGACAAGGTAGCGGTGGAATAAATATTCCACTTATAAAATCTAAATTAGTTAATTAATTATTTTCTTTCATCTCTCCATTTCTATTTTTCTACAGTAGTTATTAAGAGCATTTAAATTTTAATAGATACAACTAAATGTCTGTGGTGTTAGTGTTAATTTGAGATGGTGTTAGAGCTTTTAGACGAGGGGAAGGAGGTTTGTTTTTGGACACGTAGTTTTAGGAATTATAGGAAATTGAGAGTTGCTTAGTTTGTCTGATAATGCTCCATTTACATATTATTGAACTGTGAAACACTCTTGAAGAATTTCAAGTTTGTCTCATTGATGTATCGATCGATGGGTTAATTAGTGAACAAATAGTTGTTACATTACAATCTCGCTATTCCTAGCTAAAAAGATCTAAAAATCTGCAATTCGTTCAAATAAAGTAGCCACAGCTTCAAAATTCTCCAGTAGGTACAAAACCAATCACGAAAGAGTGTAATCAGCATTCCACGTCCGGAAGTTGCAATCCTACGATCTCTCTTATCAGACCCACAATAATAGAATCAACGTCACAATGCTCCTATCTGAATCTTAACACCTAACACCCCCACATTTCCCTATCGCAAGTCTCTAAATGTCAATAATAAAATAAATCAAATTTCTCTCCACCCTGACGTAAACGTGGAACGATAAATTTCTCCCATAAGAATCATTCATCAATTATTTTGCGTGGTAAAAAAACGTGTCCCCTTTGCACGTGCACTACGAATGAAATGAACCATTTCCACCTCGACAGCTCTCTGTCATTGTTGCACATTGCAGTTTGCACTTGGTGCACGTACATTTCACACGTGCACCGATCGTTTACAATCGTAAACGGCAAGTATGACTAACCAAGTGGCATATTACCAGTCACCTCGTTTCCCACAATCTGCTAACGGCCGATTTTTTCACCTATCTTAATTGGACCCACTGTCGTCTCATTAGGAATCGATAGATGGAATCGCTTCGATCTGTGCGAGCTTGTGTGAAATTATACGAAAATAGAGAATGACGTTGGCAGAGTATGAAAAGTTTGCTTTGTGCGAAGTTGCATAATCTGAAGTCTCTGAAGAGGACTATGTTAGATTTTAGTTGAATTGTTTGAGCTTATTGTTTATCTTTTTTATTTTTAACCGTTATAGGTATTTCTTCGAGGACCTACAGTGTTTATGGGGCGAAGGACTGGTGAAATTTTGATATACTAGATAATACATTTTCTAGAGGTGATGGAGTAATTGAATTTAAGTACATTGATTGCGAGTCTCACATTTTATCTCTTTTAGTTTTTCTTGTGATTACAATTTCTATGGTCGTTTCGATCTGGACTTGCGTTTATGGGGTAGAGGACTACCGAGGCTATGATGTATTAGATAATGATTTATTAATTTTCTAAAGTTGATGGAGTGTTTGAACTCGGGCGCGCTAATTGCGAATCCAAGTTTGCTTATTTTACCCTTTTGTTCGAGTTCAATTTCTATGGTTACTCTAACTAGGACCTACAATGTTAGGGGGTTCTGAATCAGCCAGTCTATGGCAAACATAGTAGAGAGAACAAATATTTCCAAAGGTGGCGGAGTGTTTGAATTCGGATGCCTTGATTGCGAGTTCGAGCATTTGCCTCTTTTATACTTTTTTGGCGGGAAATTTTATGATCATTCTCACTAGGGTCTACAATGGTAGGGGATTCTGAACCAGTCACACAGTGGATAGAACAAATTGTTTCCAGAGGTGATCGGATATTTGAATTCATTCGCGCCAATTACGAGTTCGAGCATTTGCCTCTTTTATACTTTTTTGGTGGGAAATTTTATGATCATTCTCACTAGGGCCTACAATGTTAGGGGATTCTGAATCAGTCACACAGTAGGTAGAACAAATTGTTTCCAGAGGTGATCGGATATTTGAATTCGTTCGCGCCAATTGCGAGTCCGAGCATTTCTCTGTTTTATACTTTTTTGGCGGGAAATTTTAAGATCATTCTCACTAGGACCTACAATGTTAGGGGATTCTGAATCAGTCACACAGTAGGTAGAACAAATTGTTTCCGGAGGCGATCGGATATTTGAATTCGTTCGCGCCAATTGCGAGTTCGAGCATTTGTCTCTTTTATACTTTTTTGGCGGGAAATTTTATGATCATTCTAACTAGGATCTACAACGTTAGGGGATTCTGAACCAGTCAGTCTATGGCAAACATAGTAGAGAGAACAAATATTTCCAAAGGTGGCGGAGTGTTTGAATTCGGATGCCCTGATTGCGAGTTCGAGCATTTGCCTCTTTTATAGTTTTTTGGCGGGAAATTTTATGATCATTCTAACTAGGGCCTACAATGTTAGGGGATTCTGAACCAGTCACACAGTGGATAAAACAAATTGTTTCCAGAGGTGATCGGATATTTGAATTCGTTTGCGCCAATTGCGAGTCCGAGCATTTGTCCATTTTATACTTTTTGGCGGGAAATTTCTACGGTTATTCCTACTAGAATCTTCTATTGCATTTATACACATTAACACTAGGTTTTCAGGCGCCAAATCTGTTATACTTAAATATATTAAATAAGTTCTTCAAAAAGAGAATGATCAATCACCAATAAAAATGATGGCTTAAATAATTTGTGTATTATAAGATATATCTGACATATGCACTGTATCTGTTCTCTACAAATTCGAGAACTGTTTATAAAAGAATAAAAATCCGTCAATTTCACCCTCATAGATCTACTGCTAAGCGTGAAAAGTTTTATAATTCTCAAATATTTCAATACAAGAAGAAAGAAGCTTGTAAACTTACAAATATTGAAATAAAAATATGAAAGCTCATTTACTTACACAAATTTTATGGCGTGGCTCTTTATAACATTAGTCCAGAATGGACTCTATATATTAGACCGGAAAGTAATGTCGCTTTTTTACATTAAATTCAAGCAAATAGAGTTGTAACAAGTTTTTATTTTCCATAAATTATGCACCCTCGTTGTCAATAATTTTTTTCTTTTCAGCTTGCAAATTAGAATCGATAAAAATCAGTTGATCTTTTAACAAAGTATCTGGAAAAACGACATTTACTTTCCGGTCTCCTCAATATATGAAAAACCAAAATCCACCCCACATTGACCTCTTGCGCATTGACCCTAGCCATAGTATCATTAACTAAAAATCTTAAAAATCTAAAAATTCACCAAGCTTCCCAAAGGTTAAATCAAACGTATAGCAGAAAACCCACAAAAAAGTGCTACGTCCCCATCAAAACGAACGTTTCTATTGTCTCGAACCCATCGACCGCGAAAATCCATGAGATTCCACCTCACTTGGTAACCAGGGAGTAAAACAACAGCAACAAATTGTATAGAAAGTTGGCAATTCATTGGCCGATATATTCGTACCTTCCGATCACGGTTGAATGAATTTCCACTGTCGGTGTATGCACCACGTTGCACGTGCAGCTTGCACTCTGACGTATTTCGGTTTTTAGCAGCCTGAAAACAGAGTTATTTCGTCAGAATATCTGGCATCAAGTCTTGCACGAGTGTTGAGATTAAAATCGTGCCTTGTACTAGGACGGGCAATGGTCCAAAATTTACGAGACAAATGTGAAAACGACTAGACGGAGATTTTGGGCGGAAGAAAAAAAGGGAAAGAGGTCGAAGACCAAGGTCACTGTGTTTTCGAGACAGGATCGAGTATGCAAATGCATCTTGTTCTTTACTTTCTTTCCTTTTTATCTTAAAAATATTTCGGTTTAATTATGACGCCAGGAATTTCTCGTTTGTTGGCCAACTTCTTTTTTTATTAACTTCACTTTGGATTTTATGAGCTGATAGGGTGAAAAATGAACTTGGCTGCTGGGAGAATTGACAGTGGCGATGCTTGCGACACGAATGTCGTGATGTGTGGAATTTTAAAAAATTATACAAAGTTAATAGTAGGGAGACACAATAGGTATAGTTTCTTTTTTTATTTTGAAATATTACAAGTTTCTTTGTTCTTCTTTCAAAGTATTTATTTAATACTACAACTATCGATTTCAAATCTATTATGTTTCAATGTATTAAGGAAGTGCTTTGGAAAAAGTGTTGTCAAAAGATCAAAAAAATGAAGTCTGTGAGGGTGACAGCAACCAAGCAAAGGTTTAATAAAACTAGAACTACCAAATCACCAAAATTCTCCACGTCTATAGAAGTGTCATAGAAGAAATATTCTACGTCCTTTTAGAAAAACATAAATCATCGAATCAGACTTCATTTCAGCCAAAGAAAAATCAAAATTTAACTAGAAAGTCATGGACATTAAATTCTTTATATTTCCATATTTTGGAAAAAGGGGAGGTGAGAGATAGAAAAGACCACCGATTTAAAAATTTGTCTTTTATAAAATCAACGGATAATATCCGCTCTACGGTACTCATATAAACTTAACACTAGAACTACCAAGCCAGTCAAAATGACTGGTTCTCAATTTTTTCCAAAAATTCTCTAACAATAAGTTTATAACAGAGTCGTAGGTTAGATATTTTACTCCTATTGCATTAAATACAAGTAACATAATTGGTCATCCTTTCTACATCCTGATTTCGCTTTTTTCAAAGTAATTAATTCTGGTATTAAAACATAGTAGATTTAACGCTGGTAGTTCTAGTGTTAATATTTATTTAGAAAAAATTGAGAATCAGTCATTTCGACTTGCTTAGTGGTTCCAGTTTACATTTTTTTTGAGCTACAGATTTAACATTAAGGAGGTAAAATCAAATCCTCCGTCACCTCTGGAATATTTTCTTTTAAATGATTACTCAACATAACACAGCCTCGGAGTTCAAAGGTTACTTAACCCTTTCAGTGCCGAACGACGATATATCGTCATTAGCACTAGTCCTGACGCCAGTTATGGTAGGATTATGATTTAGTTTCCTCCTGCGATATCAGTAATTTTACAATAAATTTATTTATTTATTTACGGGTAAAAAATACCCTTTGGTCCAAGGTACAATAATTATTGAGAGGATAAATTGGATACAATTGAGTGTCTAATGGAGCGTAAACAATTGTCAAAGAAATTCGCAGACTTAAATAATCGAAAATACACAATTTATGCACCATATTTCGTTTTCTACATGAAACTATGACCAAATGACAACTACATTTGTAATTAATTCAATCAAATTTTTCTATCAACAACAAAAGAGTTAAACTAGTAATTCCTAGTCGTAGTAACATCAAATAAAAATTGAAAAGATGCAAAAGAAAATGAAGAAAGTCGTTGTAGCAAAAACCAGTGGCAATATAATACAAACTACAATACACAACAGAATACCAATACGATAACAGTCCGTTATTAGATTGTTAATAAGGTCAACGAGCGCTTGGAAGAATTTTCCATCGTACAATCGCCATGCACAGAACAGAAAATTATTGAACCATTGGCCTTTGCTCCTGCGCCCTCGTCTATGGCTGCCTTTCTCGGGTAGTTTGAGACTACTTTTAAGTCCAACGTGGGGATTATGCCGTCATATAAATCAGTCTCGTATCGTTCAGTAATTTTCTGTCGTTTACTATAAATAGCAACTGAAACCTCTCCCTTTCGTGTCTCAGGATCAAGGGAAGTTAAAATGGTCCCGGGACGGTACATAGTCGAACGTGATTCGGCGAACGGTAATTGATAGTCACGTTGCATTCTGTGGAGTTGACGAAGCATAATTCCTTCTCCGATGCAATTACGGCAATGCAAGAAAGTCACCCAGCTCCCGTGAAAGGGTAACCGCAGTTACGTGTGCCAGTGAATGGTGCTTTTGGCGGGAAATTTCAACTTGGTTGATGCCAGTTGGAATTGTTTGGTACAATCGGATTGTTAGATGAGATTTTTATGAGAGGGTTAATTCGTTGAAGGTCATGGAGGTCACTGGTGATCGGAGCTATTGAATTTGATGAGATTTCATGTAACTTTTAAATCATAATATTTAGGAATCTTTTGTAACATTCAACATTTAATATTTGTGTTAGACACTTGTTGTGCCATTGCTTTTGTGATTAAATGTGCAATGACTTTGAATTGATTACTAAAATAACAATCTAATAATTTCTGATATAGTAAATGACTTAAGGTAATATTGACTAGCGTAGAATTAATTTTATTTTATTACCCACTGATATTTGTAATCAAATCACTTTTAGAGCACTTCAAAATTGACTATTCCATTTATCGCGTCATGAGTAGCACTCATTGCACGGAAAGGGGTTAACTTTGTATGGGACCTTGTAACTTTGAGGTAACACAAAACAAATCTAAGCTTTTATTTTTCAAAATCGTGTTTTTAACTTTCTCAAATATTAAAAGTGAGCTCTTCAAAGCCATCGAATTCTTTACAATCCATCGTTTTAAAATCAAGTAAAATTTATTTTTGTGATAGTACTTTTAATATTTTTTAATGTGCTATTGTGCTCTCAGTCTTCAGATATCACAGAAAACTCGGCCCAAAGAAAAGTTTTTTCTTTAAAAGGGTTAAAGAGATAGAAGCTGCTGAATTTTTTTATTTAACCGTATCAATTTCAGTGGCAAAAGAGTTTAGCAAGATAAGAAATCAAAAGTGCCCGTCAGTCGATTTTTTTCGACGATGGATCATTCGATAGGTAACCATACGAAAGTATTGTACACCAATTTTTAACACTAGATTTATGGCAACTGTTAAATTGATGGGTTTCTCCTTTTTTTTTAAATCTTTCCCAAGTTGATAGAACGATTTCACGTGCATCTTAGATTATACAAATTACTTTATTTCTGGTATTTTTTATCGCTTGATACATCTTATTTTAAAGCACTTATTTAATATATTTAAATGTATCGGACTTAGTAGTTACGGGGTAAATTAAAAAAATCAGATTTTGCCTCATTTTCTCCACTTAATAGAGCGCAAAAATTACAAAATAATTCTGACTGGAATTAAGTAATCTGAAGGAGATGGAATTTGAATTCTACATTCTGCAGCTGAACTCGAATTTCCGGAATAATAATATTCCAGGGTTATTTAATATAACGGAATGGGAGTTATGTGCTGAAGACTTTGAAATCCGATCGTCCAAGAACGTCCATTGCCGCCATAATTTTTATAAATCGTCGAAAGCCGGTCGGCAATTGATATTTAATATGCGAGAGAACCTCGAGAAGTCTCGTTGCGAATTCATTATAACGGTAATTCGGATGATCTGTAATTCCGCAATGACCGGCAAAAAAAAAAACATTTTAGACTTGACAATTGTAATACCATAATTTACAAAATTAAAAATTTAATGTACAATTTAATTTTTATTTTTTTTGCAACTCTTTTGTTTTAATGTCAATGAAAAAGACATTTATAAATAAAGGTAACTGCAACACTCTCCTCCAAACATTCTCTGAGTATGTTTTCACTTGTTCGATACCGGAAGTAATACGAGAATTCCGTATTTCCTTATCAAATAATTTAAATGTATGAAAAGTAAAATGGATATTAACCCTTTGCGGGCCGGGACTTTTTTGATTATTGAGAAAGAATCATTTATTTGGCGATGAAAAACTATTTTTTTTATCGGAAAGTCAGACTTTTAATGTATAGAAGTTGAATTTTACTATTTGGCTGATAATATTTCAACGTTGTATTTCGATTTTTCAACTCTAAGCGTGAATATGTGCACCGATAAACTATAATCAAATTTTTTCTCAGGCTTCATATATGCGCCCGACGTCCTCAAAGGGTTAAATCATTGATTGCGGATACTAACTCATAATTAGACTCCGGATGTTTATGCAAATTTCAAATTCAACAAATGCAGTTAAGACAAGAGAACCTATTTAGGGATTTGTTGCACTCGATAAATGTTACGACGAATACCATACTTTGGATATTTCGGATATATTTTTATATTATGTTCGTTTTGTGTATTTTAGCCGTATTCATTTTGTCATAAATGCATAAACATCCGGAGTCTACTCATAATATATAATTTGAATTATCATTTATAATTAGAAATTTAATATTCAAATTATTCTTCAACAATTAATTTAGAATATTCAGCAATTAAAATGAAACCGTAGGATTAAATTTCGCACAAGATAAATGTTCAAACGATAAGATCAAGCGGAAGAGCTATCGAGGTTTTGTTTCATTCTGAAAACTCGTTTGGAATTTTGTGCGAACCTGTTGCTGCTCGTGACGTCTTCGAAAGGAAGTTATATACAAACAGATCTGTTAAACTTACGTCCTATGGCAAATAATACGATGAATTGACATCGTGACCTCGCATTACATGTTTATCCAGCGAAGTTAACTCGTGTTCATTAGATATGTTGCACTGTTCAATAAATTATGGAGTTCTTTTACTCGTGAATTTTCATCTTTTTCTGTAGTCCGAACTTTTTATGGTATCCGAAGATCAATTTCACACTACAAAAAAATTGATGAAAATACTATTTTAAATAATAGGTCAAATTCGAATTTTTAATATTGAACCATGAAGAATTTCATGATTTTTATAAGTGAAATTGTAATATTTTGCAAAACTAAAAATTTGATTCAACTACAAATTTAAGTATGGCTAAAAGTTTTTTTAAAATAATTCTACCGTGTTAAGTTTTAGCTGCTTAATTATCGAAGAAGCTTTGGGGGCACAATATTTTCATTGTTGTCATGAAACTTTATTATTTTTCTACTTTAGTTGGATTTATTGGTATATTATCTCAGTTGATTTAAGAAAGTAACACTGCAGGTTTTTTCGACACTACGGAAACTCTTTTATCCATTAATTTTTATCATTTGTACTAAAGTGAAAATTTTCCTATTAAAATCACATCCTTTTAAAATAGAAACTTTAAAGAGACTGACAGACACATATTCAACAGACCTTTGTCTTTTTAACCCATTAAGGACCAAGCATTGAAATAACAGAAATATTTTAAATGCGACTATTTATTTGTTATAAGATTACATAAAAGTAGATATAAATATTATACATTTTTTTTTTTCTCCATAGTTTCAGAAATTGTAGGACTTAAGGTGATGAAGAATTAGAGAACAAAAGTGCATAAATTAAGCCTTTGGTATGTTCTTTTGCTATGACCTAGGTTAAAATATAAATTTAAATTAATCCGATTCCCCGAAAAAAAATTAGAAGTGAAATGTTGCGTTAATGCAACTTTGGTCCTTAATGGGTTAACGTCAATATTTAAATATTCGACATATTAGAAAGTTCATAAATGTTGCAATTTCAAAGTTACACGAAATTTCACGAAATTAAATAATTCCGGTTACTAGAGACCCCCGTGGTAGTCAACTGCAACTTGTTAAGATCAAAATAAAATTTTCTAACGTGACACGCAAACTATCAATGTCACTTTTTCGAATTATTTACATTTACGACTTCCCATTGCAATATCCGTCAGAATTTTTGAAATTCTATGTCACGTTTGTTCATCATTAAAATTCCTGATATTTGTGCAAGACTGCATTCACATTCTTTTGCCATTGTGTCCACGGCATAATTGCATCTATCAGATGCATTCCTAGAATTTGGGTAGGTGTGAATAATTTTCTATCCATGGCTCAATGAAGTTTCGTCGACGTTTTCATTGTGAAAGGTATGCAACGTCGAGATTAAATAAGAAAACAACGCGGCAATCATGCTATTTGAGTCGCCAAATGATTCACGTTCATTCCAAGCAGACTGCACTTTAAACCGAGCTTCCTGTTACGAAGTGGTCCACCAGCTCCTTTTACGGACAACATTTAAATTGCATAATGCATTCAAATTGTGCGGGCTTCTCGAGCACGCGTTGTACCAGCGATTGAAGACAGCACTTTACGATCTCAAGACGGCGAGATCTCAAAATAGAACGATTTGCAAACAATCCGGCGCGAAAATCATTTTCAAAAGGACAAAAAAGTTTTCTAAAAATTGAGATTTAATTTTGAATCCTGGGAATTGATACTAACTCTTTGTACTATGTTGTTGCGACTTTGTAGTAGAAGTTCATAATTTTGTTGTTAAATAAATCAGGCGTATTTTTATATTTTTTATTTTGTGAAATATAATTTTAAAATGTCAACATTTTTTTCAACGGTTGAGCAAGACTTTCAATTTTCCACACATTTGCATTCACAAGGTCCTGGAGCAGCTAGTACCTAATGATAAAAACTACTCAGGTTGTAAAGAGCTAATTATAGTTGTAGATTTTGAAACATTTAAATAATTCTTTTAGAAGGAATTGATTAATATTTCATTTGTTATTTGTTCAAATGCTCGTATCTAAGTATCCACGGCACAAAAAATTAAAAAGAAATGAATTACTCGGGTAATGTAGCTTTGAGTAATTTTGTAACAAATACTTATAATAAATGTATATCAAATTCTTCAAAGAAAATTGAATATTTGAAATGTATCAAATCTTTAACACTAGATTTACCAGCGTGAAATTTACTATATTTAAATATCTTAAATATGTACCTTAAAGCAAGGAAAAGTAAGACGTGGAAAAGATGATAGATTCGGTAATTTATGTTTTATACGATGGACGAAGAATATTTATTTTACGGCTCTCTTATAAACCCGTTGATTTTTTGAAAAAATTGTGTACCAGTCATTTTGACTGGATTGGTAAATCTAATGTTAAAAGTCTACGAGTCCTGCAAACGTGTTGAAACTGGAAAACGCAATATGTTAAAGCATGTAGTAATTTTTAATGAAGATTTCAATGTGAAAGATAAATTTCCCGCGCTGTGAACTTTCAACAACCGTTAACCCCTTGTAACCCAGATCATAAATTCTAAAATAAATAAAAACCGATCTGTCAGAACTAATTTGCAGTACTATACTAATTAGCGGCATCTCTGCATAAGGTGGTGTATTATTTCGATAGTATGTTATGTAGCAGTGATGATACAATGAGTTAAAAGGGAATAAATATGGTCCTTATGGCATTTGTAGGATCGTTTTTAGTTTGTTACAGAAATGTCACAAGGGGCTACAAGGGGTTAAATTGAGTACAAATTATCAGTTCAAGTTGACCAATAGTGTCAGTGATGTAAAGTTCAAATTGAACGAGCATTCCCGCCATAATTTCCGAGAACTCGATATCTGTTAGTTTCTTCAATTGCAACACACTTACAGTTACTTACGGAATTGCAATGACCAAATACAAATTTCTTTCGTAAAAACTTTCGTTTCTCTGATTTAGCGAAATCCATTTTATGCAAAATATTTCATCGTTTGCTTAATTTTATCAACATTCAAATGAAAATACAATTAATGAAAGTGTTACCTGAGTGTATTTTAAATGAATGCATTTCTCGTTGAGGAGAAAGCATGTATGTACAAATCTGAAAATAAACGCGTCACTGTGCAAACGGTAAACATCGTTTCGCAAGATTTCCTTCGATTTTAGTCGAACTCCTGTTTGACGTTTCTTGCTCAGCATATCTCGATACGGTCGAAAGTATTGAAAAATATTGTGCACCGACATGGATTATCGCGATTGCTTGCATTCTGGGAGGGGTTAAGGTTGTGACACGCAATCGTGTGTTTTTTCGTGACAAGTGGCGACGGGGCGTTCGTTTTATCGAAACGAGGCGTCGACGGCCAACGACACTTTTATCGTCGTGGATTCGACTTTTAACAGCTCTTTACTCTTTTAGGGCCGTTTCGACTAGTTCGGAGATTAAGATTTTCTAGGTTATCGATCATTTCGATTTTCTTTGGTTCAAATGAAATCTGTGAAGTTGACAGCAATGGAGCAATGATTTTTTAGCGCTAGAATTGCTAAGTTAGTAAAATGACTGGTAGTTCTAATATCAACTCGTTTTTGTCAAATTGAGAGATTATTAAAATTTCATAGTTGGCCGATGATTTCGATTTTATTTGGTTCAAATAGAATTTGTTCAGGTGACAGCAATGGAGCAAAGATTTCTTAGTGCTAGAATTACTAATTGTAAGTTAGTAAAATGACTGGTAGTTCTAATATCAACTCGTTTTTGTCAAATTGGGGGGCGATTAAAATTTTCTAATTGCACGATGATTTCGATTTTCTTTGGTTTAAATACAATTTTTAAAGGTGACAGCAATGGAACAATGATTTTTTAGCGCTAGAATTACTAAGTTAGTAAAATGACTCGTAGTTCTAATGTTAACTCGGTTTTGTCAAATTAAGAGGTAATTCAAATTTCTTAGTTGGCCATTGATTTCGATTTTCTTTGGTTCAAATAGAATTTGTTAAGGTGACAGCAATGGAACAAAGATTTCTTAGCGCTAGAATTACTAATTGTAAGTTAGTAAAATGACTGGTAGTTCTAATATCAACTCGTTTTTGTCAAATTGAGACGTGATTAAAATTTTCTAATTAAACGTTAATTTCGATTAATCTTTGGTTCAAATGAAACCTATGAAGGTGACAGCAATGGAGCAGAGATTTATTAACACAAAGCCATCAAGCCAGTCAAAATGACTGGTGCACAGATTTTTTAAAAGTTCTCCAAGTTTAGGTGCATCATGGAATAAATATTCCATATCTATTTAAAAAAAACGATAATTCACCGAATCAATCATCACTTCGACCTCTTAATTACTCTGTTTTCAAAGTAATTATTTAACATATTGAAATACAATAGATTTAACGCCGGTAATTCTAAGGTTAATTCGTTTTTGTCAAATTGACAGATGTTTGAGTTATCAGTGTAATGTGAGTGTAATTTCTTTGAACTCTCTGTTTTAGAAAAATCTTTGTTACAGTGTTTCCTGTATATAATTCATACACTTCTAGGTAGAGGCTTCTGTTTCCTGAATAAGCAGCACGGAAAATTAATCTCTCTGATATGCAAGCAGAAATGAGTTCCTAGAAATAATTTTATCCTATACGTTACAATATAATACGACTACTGCGTAATGAAACGACACGTGAGAAATTTCAAATGCGTATTCCATTGGCATTATCGTCACGCATCGTAGATTACTATGATAATTTCACAAATATTTTCTCATCTTCGTTTCACCAATATTCGAAAAACTTTGGATACTTTACTCCATTAATAAAATTTCTCCAGTTTTATCATTGAACAGATAAGGAAATTAATTTCTCCATTACTCCAACGAAGATCCAACTATTGCAAAAGCTTACCATTCCCATGAAAGTTCAAACAAAAAAAAGTTTTTCATCCAAATAAAATCATTTGTATAGAACAATTAAAATATTGTCGACCATTATCAGCGAAAGCTATATTTTCATTATTACTATTACTCTTTCTAACTAAACACCCCTCAACTTTCTCACTTTCTGCACAAAACACTATCATTTCGAAATAATTAACAAAAGCAATGCTTCCCTTATAATATCGTATTTTATTTACAAAAATCTTTCCACTATCGTTCTATCGAAAGACAATTAAATTTCCATTCAAACAAACACTTCGTCCTATCTTACATACAATTCCCCCACGTGCACCTTCACTTGAAAGGGTTGAAACCATGAAAATTCAAACCACAGAAAATTTGTAGTCGAAATAAAATCAGTTCCATCGAACAATTAATATACCTTAGTTCATTATCAGCAAAAGTTATATTTTCATTATCACCATTAAAGTAACTCCAACCTATCGAATCAACCCTTTGCAGTACAAATTATTTAAAATTTTGTAGCGAGCTAAATAAAATTAATTTCCCATCTTCTACCATTAGTTATCAATTCTTTTTTAACGATAACAATAACTACAAGTACCGGCAGAAAAGTTAGTGATATTACAAAATTATTGTATAATTAGAAAGCTGATATTAAACTTTTAGAAAATAAAATCAAAAGTTATATCAAGTGCAGTTCAAATTATTTTAAAAATTTTGTAGCAAGCTAAATAAAATTAATTTCCCATCTTCTACCATTAGTTATCAATTCTTTTTTAACGATAACAATAACTACAAGTACCGGCAGAAAAGTTAGTGATATTACAAAATTGTTATAAAATTAGAAAGCTGATATTAAACTTTTACAAAATAAAATCAAAAGTTATATCAAGTGCAGTTCGACATAGGACAACAAAAGGTTAAATAACACTCTTTCTACCTAAACAACCCTCTACTTTTTCACAAAACGTACCATTTGTAAACAATGAACAAAAGCAAAATTCACGTATAATATTGTATTTTATTTACAAAACCTTTCCAGTATCGTTCTATCGAAAGCCAATTAAATTTCCATTCGAACAAACACTTCATCCTACCGTAGATATAGTCCACCCACACCCACCATCACTTGAAAGGGTTGAAACCATGAGAATCCTATTACCGGACGGCAGACAAATTGCGAGGGTTCAGTGTTCTTGTGCAATTGCAACCGGATGACATTTGAAACGTTAAACCATCGAGTTATTGGGCGTCCGCAAAATGAATGTATTTTGAGAGCAAACTAATGAACGAAAGGGTAACCGCGCCTACGTCCAAGTCACATCCTCTTTAATGAAGGCGCTCACTGTGCACTCGGCACCTTCGACCTTTCAGTGCCGAGCGCATGACCTATCGGAAGATCGATTCCTACGATGAACTCGTATCCTTCCTTTGATCCTATCCTACTACGAAGTAAATTGATTCGTGGGGGCGAGATTGTTGTTTTCCATAACTACAATAATATCCACTTTGTCAGAAATTAAAGGTAACGTCGTTGTTTTCTTGTTATTCGTTTGGGAATTCAAAGGAGTGCAATTTTTTGTTGTATCTTTTGAATGTGTTTGAATCCTTTTTTTATTTCTTGAGTTTTATTGTCATGGTTGTTCACCTAGGGTAGTGATGGCGAACCTATGACCCGTGGGTTAGACAATGGCCTACGTAGGCTTTTTAAATGAACCATGCGTGAATTTTTGTACACTTATTTTTGATGTGATAAAAGAGAGAATAGAGAAATAAACATGTTTCAAAAATGAAGTATAGAAATTCATTGTCGAATTTGTGACAAAATATTTTCAAGTGGACATTGGATAATTGAAAATAGAAAAAAGAGTAGTTTTTAACCATCCTCTTTTCAAGTAACATCATTGACTTAGTGGCCCACGAATTGGTGTTGAAAAAAGTAATAAAAATTTGACCCATTTCTAAAAAAGGTTCGCTATTACTTACCTAGAATGTTAGGTTTTATGTGGGTGTCAATCAACCGATAGTATGATGTATATATCATATACGAAAAATTTGGTAGAGTTGATGGCGGATTTTATTTAGTTTTCTCTAAATATTGGGGAGCTTTTTGCATTCTCTTCAAACGTTGACAGGTATGATAGTGATGAATTGAATTTTTTAATTGTGAATTGATTAAAGCACAGATTAAATTTATGGTGTATTGTAAAACCAAAGAACAATAAGTTTATGATAGCTGAGGTGTTAGAATCTTAGCTTTGTTATCGGAGTCGATAGTATGATGCTTATATCATATAGGAAAAATTTTGTCCAGACGGTGGTAGATTTTATTTCGTTTTGTCTACATTGATAGAGCTTTCTGTATTATCTTCACACATTGACAGTTATGATAGTGATGTGAATTTTTTAATAGTAAAATGATTAAAGCACAGGTTAAATTTATGGTGTATTGTAAAACCGAGGAGCAATAAGTTTATGATAGCTGAGGTGATTGAATCTTAGATTTGTTATTGGAGTCGATAGTATGATGCCTATATCATAGAGGAAAAATTTTGTAGAGATGATGATAGATTTTATTTCGTTTTGTCTGCATTGGGAGAGCTTTCTATATTCTCTTCAAACGTTGCCAGTTATGATAGCGAGGAATTGAATTTTTTAATAGTAAATTGATTAAAGAACAGATTAAATTTATGGTGTTTTGTAATACCGAAGAACAATAAGTTTATGATAGCTGAGGTGATTGAATCTTACATTTGTTATCGAAATCGGTAATATGATGCTTATATCATAGAGGAAAAATTTTGTAGAGATGATGATAGATTTTATTTCGTTTTGTCTACGTTGGGAGAGCTTTCTATATTCTGTTCAAACGTTGTCAGTTATGATAGCGATGAATTGAATTTTTTAATGGTAAATTGATTAAAGCACAGATTAAATTTATGGTGTATTGTAAAACCGAAGAACAATAAGTTTATGATAGCTGAGATGATTTAATCTTAGATTTGTTATCGGAGTCGATAGTATGATGCCTATATCATCGAGGAAAAATTTTGTAAAGATGATGGTAGATTTTATTTCGTTTTCTCTGTATTTTAAGAATCTTCTGCATTATCTTCATACGTTGACAATTATGATAGTGATAAATTTAATTTTGTAATAGTAAATGAATTAAATTACATGCCAAGGTTATGTCGTATTATAAAATAGGAGAAGAATCAGTTTATGATGACTTAGGTGATAAATCTTAGACTCGCAATCGTTAGGTCAGAATTCGAATCCTGTCAGGATCCAAATTATTTTCATTTCCTACGACTAACAGAAATCTCAATATCTTCATGATTTCTTTCGAATTATTGGAGCTTGCAGATATTACTGTAGTGTTTGAAGGAAATGGGAAAAAATTAATCACGAAAACGGAGCAGTTCGATGTAACGAGAACGGGTAAAAAGAAGAGTTTAACGACAAATCGATACACGAGGCTCGTACAATCTCTGTTGCAGATCGTTGGAAGGCTCGCGGTAACCGATAAAAATATTCCCGCGATGTATATACGATGCTCTTGCGCCGTCATCATCGCGTGTAAACGTCATCGATGGTGGGAATTTATCGCACGCAGTCAGAGTTCTCGTCGATGATAATTCAGTTCCTCCTCGACCATAGTTGAATTCGCGTCGCGCGAGCCACTTCAAACATAGCTTCTTTCATTCGAAAGACAAGTTCGTGAAATAAGTGAAAATGGAAAAACCAATCGTGAAAAATCAATACACTTTCTCCATGTGCGTAAATACACCCTGTGCCTAAGACCTTTTCTACAACTCCGCGAATGTCAGTGTCGATAGAATCGATTTTGTGTGAATGCAAGGGCATCTACAACCTCACATAAATGACAGTAAAACAAGAACTTATAAAACCGCAAAAAGCCTAAAAACAACTAACAATAACCAAACATCTCAAAACGTCAATTATTCTTCACAGAATCATAATCTCAAACAAAGACTCAACAAATACTCTAAATTCAATAAAAAAAAAAGATCTCAAAGTGCTCATTTTCTCAAAACCACACACACTCTCAATAAAAATTCACCCATAATGAAAAATCAAAAAAAAAAAAACAGTCAACATTGAAGTGTCTTGAACTATTCCTATTTCTCGAACCGCAAAAATTCATCGTATCAAAATAGAAACTCCTCACGCACAAAGAATCCCATCCAAATGCATAACTTATCGAATTCCAATATCCGTGCGCCCCAGATCGTTGTATCGCGTGGATGTTCCTGTCGAAATAGTAATCAGTATCGAAAAAAGAGAAGATAGAGCGAAGAAATCACGAGATCAAATCTGCACAGGCAGAATCGAAGTGACGGAAGAAAGGGAAGTTCCGCGGACATTCAGACGTGGATGCTGTGGCCCGTGTTGGGTGATGACGGGCTGAGCCCAACATCGCCCCCGGCTTCGGCCAACGTGAAGGGCGCCAACAAACTGGCGCCACTTCTTCTCTGCGCCCCCTGCAAGCCCAGCCACAGGAAGAACCAGAATTCCACCCAGTGGTACGTGCAGCAGGTAAACATCAAACAAAGCAAGAATCATTCGTTTCCTCGTTGGATATTTCTATCTTCTATCTACAGTAGAATCCCTCTAATGTTGACAACTCGGGCCAGGATCATTCGCTAATGTTGACACTCCCTTCTATCCCCACTTTTCATGACTTATTTTCCCCTATGCGCATAAGCATGCGCAGAATTGAAACTTGAGCGAAGGATCATGTAAACGAATCTAAATGATCTCATGATCACGAAACTAAAATTCTATTGGGCAATAAGAAGTCCAAGTGGGGGAAAATAGAAGTAACAGTAACGGGAGTATCCTGTCAACATTAGCGAGAGAGCAAAGTTAGAGGGAGCAACATTAGAGGGATTCTACTGTATTGTTTTTCTCTTTTTTTTTTTGCCAAATTTGTCGCTGAGATCGTCACTTTTTGTATCGTCTTCGTACGCCTCTCGTGTCTTTGTGTCGTAGTTTGATGGCTTTTTATACTTGCTGATTGATTTGTCTATGTTTGTTGAAGTTGATTTATCAATTTATTGGTAGATTAGTGGAGCTTCTGGCAGCCTCTTTCTTTTGGAGACTTCTTGCGTTTGATTGTTTTTCGAGAGCTTCGAGGGAAGTTGAAGCTGGGGGTGAAGTTTGGGGAGGGTTTGGTTTGAATGATGATTTGATGTTTGGATGTTTTGAGAATAGCATGGTAGTAGAATGTTGTTGAGTTTTGTGTGACTGGTGTGATGATTTTTTTAACACGTTGAACGCCAATTGTATTTCGCTGGTTTCACTGTTTCTACTGAAGCGAAATTTTTTTCTGGTAAATTCACATCTTTATAAAACAGAAACTTTAAAGATACAGATAGATAGGTATTCGACAGACCTTTATCTTTTAAACGCCAATGTTTAAATAGGCAGTATGTCTGAAAATTCATAAATATTACTACTTCAAAGTGACATAAAATTTCATTGAATTCAATAGTGCGGGTCATCGGTGACCCCCACGGCAGTCAACGTGTTAAGTGGGTAGTTTTGAGACTTTTTACACTTGCAGATTGATTGGTTTGTGATGATTGGAAAGATTTATTAATTTACTGGTAGTGGATATTATTAATACTATTTCTACCAAGAGGTGTCAAAAGACAGCTTTCAAAGTTTAACTTGATCGTTTGAGTGCGGAAGAATTTTTTATGTATATGCTAAAATTGCGCAATGAAATGCGTAGTTATTTTTTTTGGACAATAATAAAAATGGTTATAATTAACTCTAATTATTATAAAAAAAGTAATTTTTACTAACAAAAATGTTTTTTATTCTCACTTATTACATGAGTGTCATTTGACACAAGTATTTCATGACAGTGCTCAATTTTAAACCATTTTACATATAAATATTAACACCATTTTGCAGCATCATATCAATTATAATCAGATTAGAGAATCCCGATTTCAGTTATAACAGAAAATACAGAAGTTGCGGCATAACTTTGATATTCGCTTATTTCCCGCCAAATTACATTTTAGCGTACGTCGCTGCAGTGACTTTAAAACTAGCTGCACACCGATGCTAGAATTTGCAAGCTGATTAAATAATTTCTAATAAATACACATCAATGTATCAATAAATATATTCTTCAAATTATCTACATTTAACTGGTCATTTGAAATCTCAAGAGTTTTAGCAATTATTTGCATTCAAACGAAAAGGTGTCAAAAGACAGCTTTTGATCGAAAGAGGTATTCAAAGAATCGTGGTAGAAATAGTGTTAAATAGTGTAAATTGTAGTAGCCTCTTTCTTTTGGAGATTTCTTATGTTAGACTTGATAGTTTCTAGAGAGCTTCGAGGAAAGTAGAAATTGGAGTTGAAGTTTGAAGTGTGTTTTGGTTTGGATGATTGTTTGATGTTTGGATGTTTAGAGAATAGCATGATAGTAGAATATTGTTGAGTTTTGTGTGACTGGAGTGATAATTTTCTCAAATAGTTGTTTCAAGGTTTTTCATACTTGCAGATTGATTTGTCTGTGTTTATTAGAAATTTGTTAATTTGTTAATTCTCTGTTAGATCAGTGGAGCTTCGGACAACCTCTTTCTTTTGGAGATTTCTTGGATTTTTGATAGTTTCTCTAGAATTTGGAGGGAATTCGAAGCTGGAGTTGAAGTCTGGGGTGTGTTTTGATTTATATGATAGTTTGATGTTGTTTGAATGTTTAGAGACCACAGTAGTAGAATATTGTCATGTTTTGTCTGTCTAGAGTGCTGATTTTTGTGATTTTATGATTGCTAAGTAGTAGTTTAAATGTTTTTTCTGCGATTAGAGTGGTATTTTTAGTGAGTTTTGCGATAAGAAATTTTTTTCAGATGATTTTAAAGAATTTCCTTTGTATGTCGAACCTATTGGATGATTCTTTGGTGTGTTTGATTGTTCGAGGTTGCCTGTGGTAGAAAAGCATGTCTGTAGGGTATGTGCAATTTTAGTTGTAATGTTTGTGTTTTGATGGAAAAGAAATAAAGTTGATCGCGGTTTCAACGATACGAATGTCAGTTACCACACGTTTTATCGATGATCGTCCATACTCGACGATTTTATAACATCGATGCAATGAGATTACGGTGACATTTCGATAAGATACCAGTCACAGAGCCTCTTGCTTTTGCACGCAGAGTCTGCTATAGTTGCAACCGGTCTTCGTTAATTTGCATGCTGCAACGTTTTTGCACAGTTTCGCCTAGACAAGCATTAAGTTCTCGTGCATGGTAACGAGATACTTTATAATATGAAATCATCATTTTAAAGTCGTTCTCGCGATACGATCGCGTTGAATGTAATTATTTTGATGCGATTCTTCAGTCGTCTTTACAAATACTTTTATCTGAATGGACACATTTTTTTCTCCGTAAAGAGATTACATTTTGCCAAGTAAGCATCACATTAGTGTTTACGAAAGTTATGTTATATTTCTCGTGAAGAAATTCAAATTTGTATGGTCTGCATACTTGGAGAAACTTGTAGCAGTTTCTTAAGAAATAGTCAAATAATAAGTCCCTCATTATACTTCATTTTGCAGAATTGTTAATTTTATATTTTAATTGCTAGATATTTATAAAGCAAAGTTCTTTGACAAGAATCTTTATAAACAATTTAATTACTCAATGTATTAACTTTTCCAGTGTTACTGTCGCCAACTTTGATCTTTCACGTTCAATTTTAATACTAGAACTAGCAAACCAGTCAAAATGACTGGTACACAATTTTTTCAAAAATTCTCCAAGTCATAGAATAAATATTCTACGTCTATATCAATAAACATAAATGACCCAATCGATCAAATTTTCCGCCTCTTGATTCTCCCTTTTTCAAAGTACTTATTTAATTTATTAAAATATGTTGAATTTGACGCCGATAGTTCTAGTGTTAAATTCAATCCAATCTTAATTAATTTCAATGATTTTATAATGAATGTATCTTCTTCTAGGGTCAGGGTTAGAAATCTAGAATATTCTACATCCACACTTTTATTTCTATCCTAACAAAACTCTGCTACAAAACTATTTACAATAAAAATTCTAATAAAATTCGTCAAACTAAAATTATAAAATCAGTTGCAATAGAATTATCCTTATCAATTCTAAATTACCTATTCAAAAATCCAAATCGCAGGATGATCACCGCATAAAACACTTTCCCCCCAAAATAGTAAAATCTCCAAAATATTCTACATCCACACTTTTATTTCTATCCTAACAAACCTCTGCTACAAAACTCTATTTACAATAAAAATTGAAATAAAATTCAACAAACTAAAATTATAAAATCAGTTGCAATAGAATTATCCTTATCAATTCTAAATTACCTATTCAAAAATCCAAATCGCAGAATGATCACCGCATAAAACACTTTCCCCCAAAATAATAAAATCTCCAAAATATTCTACATCCATTCTTTTATTTCTATCGCAAGAAAACTTTAAACAATCCCCACATCTATTAATTCTCGTGACAAAGCGTACAAATACATTTCAGTTAGCAACAAAAACCTGTAATAAAATCAAACGCATTTAAAATCATACGTTCAGTTGCCATAAAATTATCATAAAGATTCTAAAGAACCCACTTACAAGTCCAAACTATAGGATAATCATCGAATAAAAGGCTTTTCCCCGAAGTACATAAACGAGGGAGAAATTCGGTGAAAGTCGTAAGTCCTTAGGCGGTAGAGGTGCATTAAAAGGGAAACCTTGAGCACAATAAGCGTCTGGGAAACTCGGCAAGCCTCTTGGATTATTCGCAACCGTTCACGTATGCATGATTCACAATTTTTCCAGTGAACACGAGTCGTGAATTCGTGTTGGTCGTCGTCCATGTGCAAGAACGCACACGTGAGTGTCATTTAATCGAGTAATCAGGGTCAGAGTGTCATCGGAACTGTATCGTTGTCATTAATGTACAGGAACGTCGCGCAAATATCAAGTGAAATATGGTTACTGTTGACGCGTGATAGCGCAACAAAGATAAACGATTCGCCTAAGAAATCGGTGGCCTCGCGAAGCGGTCACCGGGGCTGCATCGCGTACCGTTAGGCGCGACCTGGCTGGTCATTGTTCGGCAGGATTACCAAAAATACAGAAATCGACAGGCCCATCTGGCTGCCAGATGCTCCAAGTTCAGTCGTCTGGTTTATGACTCAAGTCATAAACCTAGGCGACTGAAAATATTAATTAACACTCGTTCGTACATCATTTCTTAGAACCGAACCACGGGTTCTTGGAATCCTGCCGCCTACAGTGACCAGCCAATCACAAAATTCGATTCCTGTGACCGACGTCACTTCCGTTCTATCTGCCAACCAGAAAATCGCATTCTGAGCAATACCGAACCCTCCAATCGGAAATTTTCCAACTTTGCATACCACCCCTTCTCACTACGAACAGTGAGAAGGAGGGGGCCGATTGGAGGGCGATTCGGACTTTTGGCGGATAGAGCGGAATCAGAACTGTTTTGGCAATCGAACACATTAGAACTGCATTAACTACCAAACGAATCGGAACTGTTTTGGCAATCGAACACATTAGAACTGCATTAACTACCAAACGAATCAGAACTGTTTTGGCAATCAAACGAATTAGAACTATTTTTTCCAACAATCTCGTACAACATACATCTCGAACAAGAGATACATTAGTTTAAGTGTCGTTATTTGACTGTTACTTCATTTTAAGTGTAAATAAAGTACAGCTCGATTCAAATCAAGACTCAGCTAATTCGGGAGACCCAAAAAAACTAGGTTGCGGCACTTTAATTAGTCCCGCGCCATCACGTCAACCTCGCAACCAAGCGAAAGAGACGTGCGACTCAACAGTTACAACGACCTGATTGACAATGGTGAAGTCACATTTACCATGCAACCCTTTAAAGCTAATTTATCGAAGCTAATAAAAGATTGAATTAATAAAAGATTGCCTAGGAGAGTTCATTGGCGATGGAAGAACTTTTATTTCTGTAAATATAGTAGGAAGAAGGTGATGTTGCTTTGATATTGGTTTTAGTAGCTGTTTTTTTTTTTATACAAATTTTATGCTGTGAGTCACTTTTGATAATGTTTTAGTAATGTTCGAAGGATAAGTTTGGCGTTGCCACTGTGATTGTTTTTAGCAGCTTGGAAGTTTTTGTGGTTTACGTTAAAATTGATAGAACAGATGTAGAAAAGTTTTTTTAATATTGGATCAATTGAAACTATATCTGGAAAAAACCAAACAAAAAAATCATTGTGTTGATTTTTTCCAAGATGTTTTATTTTCAATTTATTGGAACAATGTTCACCCAATTCAGGGTGTCGCATGAAGAAAGTTAATTTCTGTGGGGATAAAAATTGTGGTCCTTTTTAGAAGTCTCTCCAAACTATAGACGTTTTTACTAATTTTAAGTCATTTTAAATACTATTTTAATAACACTTAATAACGCTCCAGGAATATTTCAAAAGTACCAGGAAAATATTTAATTTTCAATAATAAATACTTCTCAGGAACACCAAGTAACATTTCAATTTAAATATCTACCCATTTTTCTCAAAAAATCCTTTCAATATTTCTATTCCCACTTGAAAAATACATAATTTTTAATACCATCAAAGTATCCCAATAATACATCACTTTAATATTTAATTTTTAATAATAAATATTTCTCAAGAATATCAAGTAACATTTCAATTTTAATATCTACCCACTTTTCTCAAAAAATCCTTTCAATATTTCTATTCACACTTGAAAAATACATCATTTTTAATACCATCAGAACATCCCAATAATAAATCACTTTAATATTTAATTTTCAATAATAAATATTTCTCAGGAATACCAAGTAACATTTCAATTTTAATATCTACCCATTTTTCTCAAAAAATCCTTTCAATATTTCTATTCACACATGAAAAATACATAATTTTTAATACCGTTAGAACATTCCAATAATAAATCACTTTAATATCTAATTTTCAATTAATAAATATTTCTCAAGAATATCAAGTAACATTTCAATTTTATTATCTACCCATTTTTCTCAAAAAATCCTTTCAATATTTCTATTCCCACTTGAAAAATACATAATTTTTAATACCATCAGAACATCCCAATAATACGTCACTTCAATATTTAATTTTCATTAATAAATATTTCTCAGGAACACCAAGTAACATTTCAACTTTAACATCTTCCATTTTTCTCAAAAAGTCCCTTCACTGTTTCCATTCACACTTGAAAAATACATAATTCTTAATACCATCAGAACATCCCAATAATAAATCACTTTAATATTTAATTTTCAATAATAAATATTTCTCAAGAATATCAAGTAACATTTCAACTTTAACATCTCTTATTTTTCTCAAAAAATCCTTTCAATATTTCTATTCATACTTGCAAAATGCATGATTATTAATACCATCAGAATATCCCAATAATAAATCACCTTCTCTAACCATCTTATCTTCAAATCTCCCGCCGCGAGCATTAGCGGGAAACAGCGACAATTCAAACGAAAACGAGAGTGCAAACACAGCCAGGCAAAAGGTGCTTTGACACCTTTTCCACCTTCGGCATGAGTCATCTCATCTCTCGCCAGGAGTCGGCTAAATTGCTTATCTGAAATCGTACTTCGACTACGGACTTACAGAGCCGTGTAATTATGCGTTACCTGACCGGAAACGGGGAGCAGTTTATAGTTAATGGAATTCCGCTAGGAGGTAGGAAAACCTTTCTGTTTACGCTCTCGAGACACGCTGCCCGCGAAACACACATACACATGATGTTCCATGGAATAATTCATTCGTATGTTAATGTATTGAACCTTTTCTTCTACACTTGCAACGTTAAAGGGACCAATGTGATCTTTGACGTCTTGGATCGTTGACCCTGACTTTCCGTTAGAGACTTTCGGCTGTTTTAACGTGTTCACGGTCATTGTGGCTCCTATTGAGGTGTTTTAAGTGGAGACGAGTGCCTTTTGTGCCTTGCATCAACAAAGCTCCGCTTTATCAGCATTCGCTCTTTGAACTTCCGGTGCAACTTTAGTACTCGCGTGATTCTTTCACACTGTACTTCCTTTTTTTTCTTCTTATTGAATCATCGATGTACCGTCATTGTTGCGTTGGCGTATTTGTAATTGACGTAATGTTTATCCCCCTTTTTTTCGTTAAATTTCTGGGGGAATAAAAATAGTGATTTGCATTTATAATTAAGTAGAGTTGTTTTATTTTTTGGTATGATGATTTTGAACCTTTTTATAGTGAATTCTATAATTTACACTTTAGATGATTTAAAGTCATTGTCAAATGTGTTAGACGTTTGTAGAATCTCGTAAAGTGTCCTTGTGCATTTATGAATGATTCTCTATTTCATGATAAATAGATCATTGTTATTAACGTTTGCTTTTTAAATTGCTGAGTTCTTTTCTTGATATTATAGAACGATGGGAAATATGTGTGATAGATAATGTTTTATATTATTTTAATTAATATTTTACGAGTTCACTGTTGCAAATAATATTTCAGTAACACTACAATATTGATTCTTTTTAAATCGAGAATTTATTTAGCCCCTTAGCTTACAACGTATGGCTCTCGTGATAAATGGAACATGATTAAATTGAAAATTAAATTGAAAATCCCATTAACAAAACCGTCAAATTATTTCTACATTATTATAAATTGGAGTAAGTTTCATATAAAAAATGTTAGGAAGCAGCTATTTTGATTAAGTGATTCTAGAATTAACTGATTGATTCTACAATTAATTCATTAATCGACTGAATATATTGTAATAGCTGTAAATTAATAGTAATTCTATTGTGCTCATTAATATTGTGCTCAGTTATATGCAATATCAGAAATCAATGGAAACTTTTGATTTTAAAAATTAATTGCGGTATTTGCATTAATTACTCCTAAATGAAATAATCAAACTAATTACTTTCAAGTTTTTACTATTTCGTAATTTATCAATTCACGATGCGCAATCAACAATCTTGGTCTTCATAATTGACTCTCTCAATTACATGATAATTGAATAATAATCTCAATATAATTCGTAAACTTAAATTCGACGATTCGTCGTGATAATAAAGATTATACGATAATATCCGAGCCTCAAAATTTACTATCAACCAGTGTGCCAATTTGATAAGACTCCGCCCGTCGCAATAGGAGAAACTTGTTCTGAGAAAGTCTGGACGATTAGATCACCAAGTGTATTTATCCAACAGCCTTTGGAAAATCGTTGCGTCGATTCGTTGCGAAATTGTTTAGTAAAAAGAGACTCGCTGTTTGTGCGAAATCAACTCTGTTTTTCCCACTGCGTTCACAGTTAATGGTTGCATTCCGTAATTGTAAAACGATGCTCAATCGATTTCCCAATGATCTTCGATTCTTTTAGCTCAAAGATCACAGATCGATCACATATATGTTTCAAGAATTATCAATCTTTTCTATATCAGTCAAAGTGACATTTTCTTTGACTTTTTCTTTCTTATCGTATCCCCATTACATTAAAACTTTAACATGATTTAGAAATTTGAAAGAAAAAAAATAAATTTTTTGTTTTTAAAGGGATATTGTTTGTTTATCATTTTTTTGCATGTAGTTTTGCCACGTTTAAGGGTAGGTTGGCGATAGAACTTTGGTATTTACACGCCGCGTGCTTCTGGTGAATCGCTGGAGAACATGGAGCTTCCGGTGAATTCTGGAACCGTGGAATTTCACCGGATATAGTCTCATAGCTCTGTTTCGTTATTTAGAAATCCATTCTCTTATATTTTTAGCATAGCTTCGAGTTTGGAGCGGAAATTCTGTGGCTCTTCATATTTCCGATTGCTGTGGCTGTTTCGAAAATCAATGGAATTAAATGCATACCACATATTGGGACCTGTAATCATAACTTTGAATTACATTGTAGGGAATACCTTACAATGAATTTTTATGATTTTTATTCCTATCATAGTCGAGGTTTGCAGTTTTAGAATTAATTTAATAGGATTTTAATTTTGTTCCGCCATTTTGGTTCTTCAGTACCTACTTGCTCTCCTTGCCAGGAAGGTCCCCATAATTAGAATAATTGCTTCTTAATTTTTATATGAAAATTACTCCAATTTACAATGATGCATTTCCTAAGATTTTCAATTATTTTATTAATTAGAAGCTATAACTTATTCATTTAGAATTACTATTAATTTACAGCTATTACAATATATTCAGTGGATTAATTAATCAATTGTAGAATCAATCAGTTAATTCCAGAATCACTAAATCAAAATAGCTGCTTAACCAAATTTTTTATAAAAATTTATATAATTTACTATAATCCAATTACTTCGATTTTTTATATTTACCTTCTAAAATGTAAATAATTGGAAAAAATGGAAATCTACCAATTTTGAGTATTTTTCACACCGTTAATAAATTCAGCTAGTGTCTCAAAATATATCTTATTGATGGTCCTCAATTCCACCATTAAATTACCATATACTCTATAAGTTTCTCTCAAAATCCTCCGTCAGGTTTGCTCAAAACAACCAAATACTCATTGAACCTCGAATTCGATTCCCATTCGATTCGATAGACCGAATAATCTCCGTTTCCATCACAATGAGGGAATTATTGAAGCCACAGCAAAACTATCGACAATGGCTGTGTTCTTCGAATCTAATTCGCGGCATCGACGAAACAGACGTGAACCGCGATGCATGGATTTCCATTTAGATTCACTCTGGAATATTCCATGGATATCGCGAATCGACGTTTCACATCGGAAAGTATAAAGGGCTGTCTGCCACGACCAGTGGAAATGACAGTCTGATACGTTTCAGTGTATCGACCGCATTCACTGTATAATGTTACC
The DNA here is from genome assembly GCA_910591515.1 of Cerceris rybyensis. Lineage (NCBI taxonomy): Eukaryota > Metazoa > Arthropoda > Insecta > Hymenoptera > Crabronidae > Cerceris > Cerceris rybyensis. The sequence continues at coordinate 6,113,144 of OU342800.1, read as the reverse complement.
TCTACATCTGATAATCTGATGTTAAGCTTTTTGCAAACTGACGTGGAATTATAAAAGACGATGGCAGTTTACAGACATGTAGACTTTGATGAATTTGTAGCGGCAGTTTGGTTCAACGATTTTATTTAAGTGGAAGATTCTATTTTGGGGAAATTTTTCTTTTAGAGTGAAATTTTATGTTTGCTTGAAACTTTGAGTAAATTATGTTAATCGATTATTTTTATCGATGAGTGCTGAAGATTGTTAATTTTTAGCAATTAAAAATTGATGATTTCTACGATTTCATTTGTGCCTCCGCAGTGAAGCAGAACTAACTCTCTATGGTTCGAATTTTATATGACATAGGAAAATCATTTACATGATAGCGCATCAGAAAATGATAAGAGTATTATTATAAATAATAGATTTAACTTGATTTTGAAAGATTAGATTGTATTGAATTTCATGGTTTGTAAGACCTAAATTGTAGAAAGTTAGAAAAAAATTATTTAATAAATGCTTCGATTTTTTCTTGTGTTACTTCGAAGTTAAAGGGTTAAATTTATGTAATAAAAATTGATCAGAGATATTTGATGTATCACTAATTTAATGTAATGTTAATATTTAAAAAATCATTTTACCGTGTCGCCTTTGACTGATATTTTTAATTTTGTAAGGTTTTCGGTACTTGAAAATTGCCTATTCGATTTACCTTGCTATGAGTGACATATTATTGCAATCAATGGGGTTAAGCGAGAAATTCCGGTTGACTATACTTCTAATTTGGATTTCCCGAGAAATTGGCACATAAAATTGTCATTTTTCTTCGAATCTTTAATTCAATTTGTTTTAAGAAATTTACCCCACAGTTTTTGCATTGGGAAACTTTGCTTCGCTGAAAATTTGATTTGAGTTTGACTCTGCACGTATCTAATTGTTTTGGAATGACTTGGTGCCCCTTTAACACTAGAACTACCAAACCAGTCAAAATGACTGGTACACAATTTTTCCAAAAAATTCTCCAAATTTATATAAGAGTCATAGAATAAATATTCTTCGTCTATATCAATAAATATAAATCACCCAATTGATCAAATTTTTCAGCGCTTGATTCCCCCTTTCTTAAAGTAGTTATTTAATTTATTAAAATATGTTAGATCTGACGCCGGTAGTTCTAGTGTTAACTAAACATAAATAAGGTTTAAACCTGTTCTTCTTGAAAATACTGATCTATTATAATATAAAGCTCAAATACCACTGACTGACTGACTCATTCATCCACTCATCACGAAATCTCAAGAACCACAGAACGGATTACAATGAAATTTGGAACATACTTTGCCTTGCCTTGGGTCGTAGGTGCTCACTAAGAAAGGGTTTTGAAAAATTCGAAATTTTAGGGGGGGTTTTGGGGGGTTAAAGTATGGGCCAAACTCATCAACGCAGGGCCGAAACTACTTGACCTAGAAACTTAAAATTTGGCATGAGCGTACCTTCTAGGGTATAAGCACCCTCTAAGAAAGGATTTTTCAAAATTCGAAATTTTAAGGTTTTTTTTTTGGTTTCGATTAAACTGTAGCGAAGCACGGGAACTTTCAGCTAGTTTTATATATTTCAAAGGAATAGTTAGCAATCTCGCCTTCAAAACTTCCTATTTTCAGTCCTCATCGGTTGAAACAATAGAATATTTTTTACTCAAAATTTCAAAAAGTAATTACAAACTATTTTTTATACTTTAGAATTGTTTTGTAACATTTACACCAGGTGTAGGAATTCTTTGGAAACAATCGTTAACACGTTCCCCGGTACCGTCTCCAAGGACGAAGGGGTACGAGGACCTTAAGTCACGCTCGGCTTCTCCCCGTAAACCTCTAATTGCCGGTTCGTTCCGGAGCGTAATTTTCTGGCTCCTGCAATGGACTTTACTTCTGCCTGGACTTTGCAATGTGGTACTTCTTTTCTTTTTTTTCCACAAAACTTTCAACACAAACCATTTTTTTTTGTTTTTCTTTCGTTGATCATCATTATCAGCTCTCTCGTACTTGTTGAAAGTTAAGAATACTTTGCATTAATATACTTGTATTTTCCAAGATGGAAGATGTTTTTATCATGAATAAGATTACTGAGGTTTTTTTAGTATCAATTTGTAAGATAATTGTACTCGATGTTTGCAAGTGTCGAGGGTAAAAGTTGCGAAAGTGGAACTCGGTTTTTTGCTGCTTTATCATCTTCTTTTTGTGATCTTCGGGTTTCGCATTAGAATTAGAAAAAGAGGAAAGGTGGAAAAAATTATTAATTAGGTAATTTATGTTGTGTAAGATGTAGAAAATTTACTTTATGGGTTCTGTGAGAATTTTTGTGGAGGATTGGAAGCCAGTGGTTTTGTCTATTTTGATAGATCCAGTGTTAATTGCTATGGTTAAGTAGTCTGAAATACAATTTTAGAAGAAACATGCAGTTTATAATATATTAACACTGGATCTACCAAGGTAGTTAAAATGACTTGTCTTGAATTTTTTGAAAATGTTCCTGTAATTTTTAACGCTGTTTCTTTTTCAATTTTTTACGTCTCTCTTGAAGACTGTAAGAGACTAAATCGATCAAATTTTTTAACCTCTTCATTTATTTCATTCGAACAGATTTATTTAACAATTTTAAATATATTGAATTGAACGTCAGCAGATTTAGTGTTAAACAATAATTTAAAAGTACTTTTCTTTCTAAATTTACAATTCCCCTGAAATTAAAGAAGCAATCTTTAGTTAAAAACTGAAAGAAGTATTTTTCTAAATTTAGAAGTCTCCTGGAATTGAAGACCCAATCTTTAATTAAAAATTGAAAAAAGCTTTTTTCTAAATTTGGAATTCTCACAAAATTAAAGAAGCAATCTTTAGTTCCAAATTAAAAGAAGTTTTTTCTAAATTTACAATTCCCCTGAAATTAAAGCAATCTTTAGTTAAAAATTGAAAGAAGTATTTTTCTAAATTTTCAATTCCTCTGAAATTAAAGAAGCAATCTTTAGTTAAAAATTGAAAGAAGTATTTTTGTAAATTTAGAACTCCCCTGGAATTGAAGAAGCAATCTTTAATTAAAAATTAAAAGAAACTTTTTTCTAAATTCGGAATTTCCCTGAAATTAAAGAAGCAATCTTTAGTTAAAAATTGAAAAAAGTATTTTTCTAAATTTAAAATTCTCCTGGAATTAAAGAACCAATCTTTAATTAAAAATTACAAGAAACTTTTTTCTAAATTTGGAATTCCCTGGAATAAATATTTTTATATAGATTACAAATCATCGAGGTCTATGAATTTGAAGAATAATTCTCGAAGAAAATCTTATTCAAGATGATATAGACTTTAGAGCCCAACAAGGAGGAGTCTAATCCTTTAACTTCCCACTCATAATATCTCCTTTGTCTTGTACGGTGCAAAGCGTATTTTTTTTCTGCCTAGTAACATTGAGAAACGGCCAATAATTCTAGGCGATGTTTCTACTTACGTGGTATCGTGGATATTCCATGCTAGAGGCAGACGGAGCGTGGCAATGACACCATTTTTCTTTACGTCGATCGTATCGGTAGTGGGGCACCTTTTATTATTCCCCCCCGAAGGATATTGCGATTTTCTTGCTATCTTTCAGATAAGTCTTTTAACGCAACCAGCGAAATTAGAGCGGCTAACGGAATATCTACGTTTGCGTAAGAATATTGGTTTCAACGAACAACAATTAATTATTGTTCTTGCAAGGAATTCCTTAAACGGTACTTAAATTCATGAAAACACACAAATATGCCATGAAGGGCTATGGTGTGTAGAAACGTAAGGGCTTGACAATATTAGTAAATTATATTAGTCTTGAATCTATATTAAACAATTTCAAAATGGTACTGATAATAATGAAAATGGTATAATTCAATTTCTTTTTAACCCTCTATAGTCCAAATTTTGTTGATATTCGAAGATAAGTTTCACGATAGTACAATTAGAAAATAATAAAAGTACTATTTTAAATAATGGATTAAATCTGAATCTTAAATATTGAAGTGTAAAGAAATTAATGATTTTCATGAGCTGAGTTATAGTATTTGGCAATGCCAAAAGTATGACTTTGAAAGGTTAGATGTGTCTTACGTTACCTCAAAGTCACAAGGGCTCATAGAGGGTTAAATTATCGTCCTTCCCATCCATATTTCGCTATTCTGACTTGTTAACATTCTTCCTAAATTTTCCAACGCCGTTTCCTTTCCAATTTTCCATCTGGAAGACTGAAAGCGATTGAATCAATCAAGTTTTTTGTCCATTTCATTTATTTCATTCGAACGAAAAAATCCCATCTTTATTCTTTTAAGTTTGTGGTTCATTTTTCCATCTCGAGAGCCTCACGCGTAAACTCATCTTTGGAAATTGATTTCATTGACGTCGATAGGAAGCCAAGACTTCAAGGAAGACGTAGAAAAAAGTCTCATCACGATCGGCCCAGAAATGGCCGAGATATTTAATCTCAAAGTCTAGGAAGTCGGATTTTGACCTAATGAGCCATTTTACAAAGTAGATATGGAAGATTAGACATGGTATAGCCCAAAACATTTTTTAAAAATTCAGTACAAGTCATTTTGACCCCCTTTCTTATATAATCTAATCTAATCCAGTGTGAATAAAAATAAAGCAACTTTGTTCAATAAAAAAAATATATATATCGGCGCAACATCGGTAATTTTTTTTTTTTGAATTTCTGTGCTTCAAGGAGACAAGTTATTTAAAAAATAAACAGCACGTATTAGCGCATAACGAAGAACACTATTCCGCTCAAACCGTTACTCGAATAATCGTACCTAACGTTATCATTACAAGCAAATCCATGCACACGTAGAATTGTAAATCAAGGTATTACTCGTAATTAACCTCAACGTGTGCCACGGGCAACTCGTGTGCTCGTTAATCAGCAATTAAGAGCTGCAGGATGAATTAAAACCGTGGTATTCACGGTCTCGGGTTGAAATAAAGGGCGATAGAAATCTCTGTATCACATCCAGCCTGTTGTTTATCATTCCACGATGATATTGCCGAGCCTAGGAGCCCTTGGAAGCAAGCCATGCAAAGAGAAGTAAAAACCAACACCAACGGTTTGCTTCACGCGGACCCCATTCGTGTTTTGCATGGAACGTTGCCGTCGAGCATGTCGTTAGAATTGCAGCTTTCTCGCTTTTGTGTCAGCAATCCTTTTGTGTTCGTCTTTGCTCGCAGTTTCGTTTATGCATCGCCGAGAAAACTGATGTGCTCGACGCGGAGAAACGGGGGTGAGTTCGTCTCGTTTCTCACCCCTCTGGAAAATCGTTGCTGCCAGGCGACGGAAACGTTTCTTGGGATTAATTTCTGAGGATGTAAAATTGTAGTTGAGTGATAATTTGTTAGTCGTGAGTAGAAGTAATTTCTATGGGGCTTTGAGATTGCTGCTTGGGGTGGTTTTGTGTGGATTTGTCGTTGGTGTTGTAGAGAGATGTAGAGATTAGTTGATGTAGGAAGGTGTGGTTATTTGAGGGTTGTTTTGGTTTTTATTTTAGTGGGATTTGGTGGAGATTGGGGCAGGTAGATTTTTCAATTTTGAAAATTTTGGAAACGGTGCAGTGCTAGTTTTTGGGGTGGTTTTGTTCAGGTTTGTAGTTGATGTAAGGGGGAGACGTTAGGTTAGTGAGTGCAGGGAGAAATATTTGATTTGAGAATGCTTTAATTTTGTGGGGATTTGTTGGAAATTGTGGCAAGTAGATTGTGCAATTTTTGCAATTTTAGTAGCCTTGCTGTGAGAGATATTGCGGTGGATTTATTTAGCTTTGAAGTGGTGTAATAGGGACACGTTTGGTTAGTGATTACGAGGAGAAATTTCTATTTTGAGGAAATTTAAAATTTTTGAGAAGTTGCTTGATATAGTGGAAAGTAGACTGCAATTTTTTAAATTTTAGCAGCTCTGCTGTGGGAGATATTGGGGTGGATTTATTTAGCTTTGAGGTGATGTAGTAGGGACACGTTAGGTTAATGATTATGAGGAGAAATTTCTATTTTGAGGAAATTTTAATTTTTTGAAAACTTGTTAGAGATGGAAAGTAGACTGTGCAATTTTTTAAATTTTAGCAGCGCTGCTGCGGGAGGTATTGGGGTGGATTTATTTAGCTTTGAGATGATGTATTACGAGGAGAAATTTCTATTTTGAGGAAATTTTAATTTTTTGAGAACTTGTTAGAGATGGAAAGTAGACTGTGCAATTTTTTAAATTTTAGCAGCGATGCTGTGGGGGATATTGGGGTGACATTAGATTAGTGACTTCAAGGGGGTGTATTTGATAGGAGAATGTTTTTTAAATTGTAGCCGCAAAACTCTGTAAAGAATTAGAGGTTAAAAATTATTTTTTATTTTTCTAAGTTCTGCTCAAGCTTGAAAATTATGTAGTTGTTGCAGCAAAATATGCCTGGTGTTGTAACAATGTCTTCAGCTTCTTTATGCCGTTTTTCCTCGTAGCATGATAAGATAATATTTCACAATTTCTGTGCAGTCTTAATTTACAATCTTTTTTTAAGTTCTACTTTATGTTCTTCCACGTGCACGGAAGCGATGCTTCGCAGAGTACCGTGAAAATTTTCGTCCTCGTTTCCTCCCTTGCTGAGGGTTGTCACAGAACCTCGTTGCAATGCAGTAAAAAGTTTTTCATGACCAGCAACGCTTTAGCTTTTCATCCTAATTACTTACGACGGGATGACTCATTATTTCATTCCCTCCTATTTTGCTAAAAAGAACTCAGCATGATATATTACAGAACTATAAAGAATATATTCCAGAAATATAAAAATTTTCAACACTTTTGCATTGTTGATACTTTGAATCCCCATTTTGCCAATGAATTTAATAACGTGCAGTGAAGCAACAGCAAAATTTATACGTCACAGCAAAAAATGAATTTCATAGCTTATTCTGCCACATAAAAAGTCCTAATAAAATACGACCAGGCCTCGTTCAGCTTCCAAATTTATTGAAAACCCAACTTGCAAAAATTTCTAAAATAAAGGTATCACAACTTCTTCAAGCGTTTGAATCCTCCCAATTTACAAATAATTTTCATCACTGCATCTAAAAATGTTTCAAAATTCCAACGACGGTCAAATCTCAAAAAATTTCCAAAATAAAAGTATCACAACTTCTTCAAGCGTTTAAATTCTCCCAATTTCCAATTAATTTTCATATTGCACCTGAAAATGCTTCAAAATTCCAACGACCGCCAAAACTCTAAAAATGTCTAAAAATAAAGGTATCACAACTTCTTCATCCATTCAAGTCCTCCCAATTTACAAATAATTTTCATATTGCGCCCAAAAATGCTTCAAAATTCCAACGACCGCCAAAACTCTAAAAATGTCTAAAAATAAAGGTATCACAACTTCTTCATCCATTCAAATCCTCCCAATTTACAAATAATCTTCAACTCTATATCCAAAAGAACTGCAAAATTCTAATAGATACCACAACGACTGCCAAATCTACAAAAATTATCAAAAGAAAAACTTTTCGGCTCTTTAAAGAAATTCCCAAGGACAGAGTGCTAAACCACGTCCGACAGAGAATCCTTGGCGACAAAGAGGCTGCGCCGCGTGAAGATAAAACGCCTCGTCCGGTTAATGGTGAATCAAGCCGTAATATAGACGAGCGAGGTCAATCCCGTCGTGGAAGTCAATTATTTCAATAAATCTGTCCGTTGCACGGCGTCCATTGATTAGCCTGTCCCCATTAGTGAGATAGTTGCTCGTGACGTACCGGGGGTGGCACATGGAAATGAAGGACGTAAATCAACCCCTGGAGCGTTAACCCTCCCATTTCGTTGAACTCTAGACAGCGAGGAGAGATAGAAGATACGATATACTCTCTTCCCATCGCTTGGTGTAACTTTGTCGTTTGTTCTTACTTTTTAGCCCACGTGGCGCTTATGGGGCGAGGAAAGGGGCGATGGCGTCATATACACGGTGTACCTGAAGAAGGTCCGGTACCACAGGCCCACGAGAAGCCTCTCGGCATCGGTAAGAAACATTTTTTTTTTACAATTAGTTACAAAATTTAGTAACAGTGTTTGAAGATCAATAACGAATAATTTCGTGCCTAAATGTTCCACGGTAAATGAAATGGGGAATTTTTAAGTTCTCCCCCTTTGCCAAAGTACTTATTGAACACGTTGGCTGCCATGGGGGTCACCGGTATATTTATACCGGTTAGGTTACTAAATAGTGCCGGTGACCGGCGCAATTAAATTCAATGAATTCAATTTCATGTTTAGATTTAGATTAGAATATTTATGTTATATATATGAAATATTGGCGTTAAAAAGACTAATGGTCTGCTGAATACCGATCTATCAGTGTCTTTAACGTTTCTGCTTCATAAAGATGTAAGTTTAATAGAAAAACTTTCACTTTGGTAGAAATGACGAAACGAGCAAAATACCGGTGGCCTTCAATGTGTTAATACGTTCAGATATGATTGATTTAATACTGGTACTGTCCGACAACTGAAAGATGGCTAAGGAGCGGCAGAGCCTCTCGTTTCCAACCGCCTATTATCGCCATTTTGTTTTTGGAATTTCTAAACCCAGTAAAGTCATCCAATTCGAAGATGATGGAATTTTTAGGTCGATTTTTCACATTAGTACTACAGTTTAACAACTGAAAAATGGCTAAGAAATGGCGGAGCCTCTCGTTTTCCATCCCCTATTCCCATCACCTCATTTTTGGAATCCCCAAATCCAATCTCATAAAGTGAACACTTCGCATGGTCGTAGCACCACTGCAGTTCTATTTGTTTGACTGGATAAATGCGTCATGGATATCCCCTCCACAAATCAGACACGCTTTCTTTTGCCTAGCCATCTTTTAGTTGTCGGACTATACCTCTAGTATTAAAACAATAAAAGGTGCAATACCATCAGAGTACATCATTAATTGCGAATCCATCGCATCACAACAAAAATTGACAAAGCTCGTGACCCCATCGACATTTAAATTGCCCTATTGTAGGACTCGGACGACGAAATTTCGCACTTAGAATGGGAAACTGTGAGGGTCCGTTTCCTGAAAGCTGGCACGGTGCAAAGATTGGTGGAGAGTTTGGCGAACGACGATGGAGAACTGGAGTCGACGTATATCAACGTCTTCTTGGCGACGTATCGGGCGTTCACGACACCCAGGGAGGTTTTGGAGCTACTTTTGTCAAGGTACGACGCTTTGGACGAAAGCGCCGGCGCTCTGACAGGTGAACAGCATCGTAAGACTCTTGTGCAAGCTCTTCATGTTTGGCTCGACGCGTATCCTGGCGATTGGAAGTCTCCGCCGAGTCACCCTCTGTTGAGTAGACTCCTGGACTTTACGCATCGACGATTACCAGGATCGGAGCTAGAATTGAAGGCTAGGCATCGCTTGCATAGGTTTCAACGAGAGGATCAGATAGGTAAGTTACTGTTTCCTTTGATTATTTTGTTGTAGATGTTGGGAAATTCTTGGAGAGGTTGCGCTTGGAAATTAGATTTAAATTTAATTGTCGATTTTGTTGATCTTGTCGAGCTTGAGATATTTTCTTAAGGAATATTTGGAATATTGTTTTGGAAATTACAGTTTGTTGATGCAATGGAGTTGATAGCAAATTTAAGTATCAGCATTTTTGTTGCATCTAGAAAATTTTGGGTGTATGATTCTTTATGGTATTTGGGAGTTAGAATGTTGGGGGTGTAAATTGTTGAAATGAAATATAGGTGAAATTCAGACGAAATTTAGGTGAAAATCAGCTGAAATATAGGTGAAATCCAGATGAAATTTAGGTGAAAATCAGCTGAAATTTAGGTGAAATTCAGCTGAAATTTAGGTGAAAATCAGCTGAAATTTAGGTGAAATTTAGGTGAAACTCAGATGAAATTTAGGTGAAATTCAGCTGAAATTTAGGTGAAAATCAGCTGAAATATAGGTGAAATTCAGATGAAATATAGCTGAAATTCAGATGAAATATAGGTGAAATTCAGATGAAATTTAGGTGAAAATCAGATGAAATATAGGTGAAATTCAGATGAAATTTAGGTGAAATATAGGTGAAATTCAGATGAAATTTAGGTGAAAATCAGCTGAAGTATAGGTGAAATTCAGATGAAATTTAGGTGAAAATCAGATGAAATTTAGGTGAAATTTAGGTAAAATATAGCTGAAATTCAGATGAAACATAGGTGATATTCAGATGAAATTTAGGTGAAAATCAGCTGAAATATAGGTGAAATTCAGATGAAATTTAGGTGAAAATCAGCTGAAATTTAGGTGAAATTCAGATGAAATTTAGGTGAAAATCAGCTGAAATTTAGGTGAAATTCAGCTGAAATTTAGGTGAAATTCAGCTGAAATATAGGTGAAATTCAGCTGAAATTTAGGTGAAAATCAGCTGAAATTTAGGTGAAATTCAGCTGAAATATAGGTGAAATTCAGATGAAATTTAGGTGAAAATCAGCTGAAATATAGGTGAAATTCAGATGAAATTTAGGTGAAAATCAGCTGAAATATAGGTGAAATTCAGATGAAATTTAGGTGAAAATCAGCTGAAATTTAGGTGAAATTCAGCTGAAATTTAGGTGAAAATCAGCTGAAATTTAGGTGAAATTCAGCTGAAATTTAGGTGAAATTCAGATGAAATTTAGGTGAAAATCAGCTGAAATTTAGGTGAAATTCAGCTGAAATTTAGGTGAAAATCAGCTGAAATTTAGGTGAAATTCAGATGAAATTTAGGTGAAATTCAGCTGAAATTTAGGTGAAAATCAGCTGAAATATAGGTGAAATTCAGCTGAAATTTAGGTGAAAATCAGCTGAAATTTAGGTGAAATTCAGATGAAATATAGGTGAAATTCAGATGAAATTTAGGTGAAATTTAGGTAAAATTCAGCTGAAATTCAGATGAAATATAGGTGAAATTCAGATGAAATTTAGGTGAAAATCAGCTGAAATATAGGTGAAAATCAGCTGAAATTTAGGTGAAAATCAGCTGAAATATAGGTGAAATTCAGATGAAATTTAGGTGAAATTCAGCTGAAATTTAGGTGAAAATCAGCTGAAATTTAGGTGAAATTTAGGTGAAATTCAGATGAAATTTAGGTGAAATTCAGCTGAAATTTAGGTGAAAATCAGCTGAAATATAGGTGAAATTCAGATGAAATTTAGGTGAAAATCAGCTGAAATATAGGTGAAATTCAGCTGAAATTTAGGTGAAAATCAGCTGAAATTTAGGTGAAATTCAGATGAAATTTAGGTGAAATTTAGGTAAAATTCAGCTGAAATTCAGATGAAATATAGGTGAAATTCAGATGAAAGGGTATAGCAGGATAAGGTGGTCAAAAGTGCCCTTGAACCGATTTCAATGGGGGTAGTCTCATTCGATAGATAATGCTCGGCGATCATTGTGTACCAAATTTTAACCCTTTATCTTGATCGGAAGGGTAGTTATGGGGAAAATTAAAAAAACAGGTTTTTGGCCCTTTTCCCCCATTTATTGAGGTGTAAAAAATCCGAAAAAATTCTGGCATATTCTACACGGTACCGGACATGTTGGAGAATTTTTTCAGATTTTTCCGTCGAAGTACCTAAGCGTGAAAAATGGGCAAAGTCAAAAAAAACGGAAAAAAGAAGATTTCGTATCGAAATCTTCGAGGTACAACTTTTTGTTTTATATAGTAACAATCTAACACCTACGATTGTTATCCCCAATTTTTTTCAGATTTTTAAACCACCTGCGTCATTATGAAAAAAATCGAAAACCGATTTTCGGGACGTATTTTGATCTAAAACGCAAGAAGTAATTGTTATTTTTCCATTATTTTCATAGAGTATGTTCATTTTGTGGTTTTTAATGTTTTACCATTACAGATAATTTCATAACAATAAACGGAATTGAGATAACTCACTTATCTGTAAACTATGTGTTACATTATGTACCATAATTTTGAACGTTCTTTCAACAGCAGCAGTGGCCGCGCGTCTAGAGTGTCTGCTTTGGAACCGCTATGAACTTTTTGTCGCGGGTTCGCGTCCCGGAAGGTATATTTTTTTTTTCTTTTTTTTTTAATCTGTAAATGCATAAAAATAATCAATAATCATTTTTAACAGCTATTGCGATAATCCTAAATGCATAAAAAATGTATATCGTATCGAAAATAGTTTTAGAGCATATCTGTTGTTTTGCCGGCTCTCTCTAGCAATATGTTATCCCATGGTTACGGATATTTTTAAACATTTAAATTACGGAAATGTTAACTTATTATGGTATATAAAAATGTATATTTGGCACCAAAGATCACAACACTTGCACTAACAGAGTATATGCACGTAATGATTACTTTACTTGCATGTTTCTTTCCCTTATATTCAAAGAAGAATCGTTGACATGGAGGGGATATGCTCGAAACTTGGAAAATATTAATTTCTATTGGTTTGTATTATATTGCCATTTTTAATTTGTTAATTCTGAAATGAGCGTAGGGAAGACAGTTTATGGTTGGGTCTCCGCTATTGTCTCGAATGTGTCAAACCGATTTAATGCTGGGTATGTTACCATTTATGAATATTTGTACTTTTTTAAGTATGTACACTTCCATGTGACTAGGTAGAGACAGAAACCATTTAACAGTGAATTGACCAATATAACATAAATACCTATAGGGGATTAGCTTAGTATCTGCGCCAAACCTTCAATGCCACCAGGTCATTGGTGAAGGCTTACGGACAGGAAGGGTTTGTGTGATATTGGAGCAGGCGCAATAAAATAATAAAATCCTGCAAACTAAATTATATGCCTCTATTTCTTAAAGGTATTTTGAAAGCGATACAAATTCTCATCAGTAAGATATCTAAAAGCTTAAGAAGTAAATTCGTATATAACAATAAAGCAATTTTAACGAATGTATCTATTGCACAGTTATGGCCCTCAAACGTATTATTTATTCTATATGATTTCGGAACAAATAACAAACTAGTACTTATGGCGAAAAATAATAATCTACCAAAAGAAAGGAACTTTTGTTTTCATTCAACATGACTTCGGCAGGAATTTGTCAAGGTATAAACTCCGTTCCTTTAGTGCCGAATATACATTTTTATACACCATAATAAGTTAACATTTCCGTAATTTAAATGTTTAAAAATATCCGTAACCATGGGATAACATATTGCTAGAGAGAGCCGGCAAAACAACAGATATGCTCTAAAACTATTTTCGATACGATATACATTTTTTATGCATTTAGGATTATCGCAATAGCTGTTAAAAATGATTATTGATTATTTTTATGCATTTACAGATTAAAAAAAAAAGAAAAAAAAGTATACCTTCCGGGACGCGAACCCGCGACAAAAAGTTCATAGCGGTTCCAGAGCAGACACTCTAGACGCGCGGCCACTGCTGCTGTTGAAAGAACGTTCAAAATTATGGTACATAATGTAACACATAGTTTACAGATAAGTGAGTTATCTCAATTCCGTTTATTGTTATGAAATTATCTGTAATGGTAAAACATTAAAAACCACAAAATGAACATACTCTATGAAAATAATGGAAAAATAACAATTACTTCTTGCGTTTTAGATCAAAATACGTCCCGAAAATCGGTTTTCGATTTTTTTCATAATGACGCAGGTGGTTTAAAAATCTGAAAAAAATTGGGGATAACAATCGTAGGTGTTAGATTGTTACTATATAAAACAAAAAGTTGTACCTCGAAGATTTCGATACGAAATCTTCTTTTTTCCGTTTTTTTTGACTTTGCCCATTTTTCACGCTTAGGTACTTCGACGGAAAAATCTGAAAAAATTCTCCAACATGTCCGGTACCGTGTAGAATATGCCAGAATTTTTTCGGATTTTTTACACCTCAATAAATGGGGGAAAAGGGCCAAAAACCTGTTTTTTTAATTTTCCCCATAACTACCCTTCCGATCAAGATAAAGGGTTAAAATTTGGTACACAATGATCGCCGAGCATTATCTATCGAATGAGACTACCCCCATTGAAATCGGTTCAAGGGCACTTTTGACCACCTTATCCTGCTATACCCTTTAGGTGAAAATCAGCTGAAATATAGGTGAAAATCAGCTGAAATTTAGGTGAAAATCAGCTGAAATATAGGTGAAATTCAGATGAAATTTAGGTGAAAATCAGCTGAAATATAGGTGAAATTCAGATGAAATTTAGGTGAAAATCAGCTGAAATATAGGTGAAATTCAGATGAAATTTAGGTGAAAATCAGCTGAAATTTAGGTGAAATTCAGCTGAAATTTAGGTGAAAATCAGCTGAAATTTAGGTGAAATTTAGGTGAAATTCAGCTGAAATTTAGGTGAAAATCAGCTGAAATATAGGTGAAATTCAGATGAAATTTAGGTGAAAATCAGCTGAAATATAGGTGAAATTCAGATGAAATTTAGGTGAAAATCAGCTGAAATATAGGTGAAATTTAGGTGAAATTCAGATGAAATATAGGTGAAATTCAGATGAAAATCAGCTGAAATTTAGGTGAAATTCAGATGAAATATAGGTGAAATTCAGATGAAAATCAGCTGAAATTTAGGTGAAATTCAGATGAAATATAGGTGAAATTCAGATGAAATTTAGGTGAAAATCAGCTGAAATTTAGGTGAAATTTAGCTGAAATTTAGGTGAAAATCAGCTGAAATTTAGGTGAAATTCAGCTGAAATTTAGGTGAAAATCAGCTGAAATTTAGGTGAAATTCAGCTGAAATTTAGGTGAAAATCAGCTGAAATATAGGTGAAATTCAGATGAAATTTAGGTGAAAATCAGCTGAAATTTAGGTGAAATTTAGCTGAAATTTAGGTGAAAATCAGCTGAAATTTAGGTGAAATTCAGCTGAAATTTAGGTGAAAATCAGCTGAAATTTAGGTGAAATTTAGGTGAAATTTAGGTGAAATTTAGGTGAAAATCAGCTGAAATATAGGTGAAATTCAGATGAAATTTAGGTGAAAATCAGCTGAAATATAGGTGAAATTCAGCTGAAATTTAGGTGAAAATCAGCTGAAATTTAGGTGAAATTCAGATGAAATATAGGTGAAATTCAGATGAAATTTAGGTGAAATTCAGCTGAAATTTAGGTGAAAATCAGCTGAAATATAGGTGAAATTCAGATGAAATTTAGGTGAAAATCAGCTGAAATATAGGTGAAATTCAGATGAAATTTAGGTGAAAATCAGCTGAAATATAGGTGAAATTCAGATGAAATTTAGGTGAAAATCAGCTGAAATTTAGGTGAAAATCAGCTGAAATTTAGGTGAAATTTAGGTGAAATTCAGCTGAAATTTAGGTGAAAATCAGCTGAAATATAGGTGAAATTCAGATGAAATTTAGGTGAAAATCAGCTGAAATATAGGTGAAATTCAGATGAAATATAGGTGAAATTCAGATGAAATTTAGGTGAAAATCAGCTGAAATTTAGGTGAAATTTAGGTGAAATTCAGCTGAAATTTAGGTGAAAATCAGCTGAAATATAGGTGAAATTCAGATGAAATTTAGGTGAAAATCAGCTGAAATTTAGGTGAAATTCAGCTGAAATTTAGGTGAAAATCAGCTGAAATATAGGTGAAATTCAGATGAAATTTAGGTGAAAATCAGCTGAAATTTAGGTGAAATTTAGCTGAAATTTAGGTGAAAATCAGCTGAAATTTAGGTGAAATTCAGCTGAAATTTAGGTGAAAATCAGCTGAAATTTAGGTGAAATTTAGGTGAAATTTAGGTGAAATTTAGGTGAAAATCAGCTGAAATATAGGTGAAATTCAGATGAAATTTAGGTGAAAATCAGCTGAAATATAGGTGAAATTCAGCTGAAATTTAGGTGAAAATCAGCTGAAATTTAGGTGAAATTCAGATGAAATATAGGTGAAATTCAGATGAAATTTAGGTGAAATTCAGCTGAAATTTAGGTGAAAATCAGCTGAAATATAGGTGAAATTCAGATGAAATTTAGGTGAAAATCAGCTGAAATATAGGTGAAATTCAGATGAAATTTAGGTGAAAATCAGCTGAAATATAGGTGAAATTCAGATGAAATTTAGGTGAAAATCAGCTGAAATTTAGGTGAAATTCAGCTGAAATTTAGGTGAAAATCAGCTGAAATTTAGGTGAAATTTAGGTGAAATTCAGCTGAAATTTAGGTGAAAATCAGCTGAAATATAGGTGAAATTCAGATGAAATTTAGGTGAAAATCAGCTGAAATATAGGTGAAATTCAGATGAAATATAGGTGAAATTCAGATGAAATTTAGGTGAAAATCAGCTGAAATTTAGGTGAAATTTAGGTGAAATTCAGCTGAAATTTAGGTGAAAATCAGCTGAAATATAGGTGAAAATCAGCTGAAATATAGGTGAAATTCAGATGAAATTTAGGTGAAAATCAGCTGAAATTTAGGTGAAATTCAGCTGAAATTTAGGTGAAAATCAGCTGAAATTTAGGTGAAATTTAGGTGAAATTCAGCTGAAATTTAGGTGAAAATCAGCTGAAATATAGGTGAAATTCAGATGAAATATAGGTGAAATTCAGATGAAATTTAGGTGAAAATCAGCTGAAATTTAGGTGAAATTTAGGTGAAATTCAGCTGAAATTTAGGTGAAAATCAGCTGAAATATAGGTGAAATTCAGATGAAATATAGGTGAAATTCAGATGAAATTTAGGTGAAAATCAGCTGAAATATAGGTGAAATTCAGATGAAATTTAGGTGAAAATCAGCTGAAATATAGGTGAAATTCAGATGAAATTTAGGTGAAAATCAGCTGAAATTTAGGTGAAATTCAGATGAAATATAGCTGAAATTCAGATGAAATTTAGGTGAAATTTAGGTAAAATATAGCTGAAATTCAGATGAAATATAGGTGAAATTCAGATGAAATTTAGGTGAAATTCAGATGAAATATAGCTGAAATGCAGATGAAATTTAGGTGAAGTTTAGGTAAAATATAGCTGAAATTCAGATGAAATTTTGGTGAAATTTGGGTGATATTTGGGTGAAATTTAGGTGAAATTTGGGTGAAAATAGCTCCAGGGGACCTAAAATTTAGGTGAAATTTAGGTCTAAAATAGGTTCATAATACCTTCCGGGGACTGACCTTTTTTTTACCTTTATTTTATATCTCCTGAATATTTTCTGAATATTTTTTAAATATTTATTTTACATCTCCTGAATATTTTCTTAACATGTTTTAAATATCTAGTTTATATCTAAATCTTTAATTAACTATTATATTTTTATACTAAAAATGAAACTTTAATTATAAATATCTTAAAAACTATTGACCCTCTCCCCTATAATAGGGTATATTCTTAATCAGAACGACTTACTCTTCAAGTGTATACAATTTCAATAAAATCGGTGACCCGAAGGCCTTGCGTCCTCCTTGTAAGTTTTGAGAATACCAATTTGTTGAGGTGGTGGAGTTGATGGCGAGTTTAAGTATCAGCATTTTTGTTGCATCTAGAAAATTTTGGCTGTATGATTCCTTACACTATTTGGGAGTTAGAGTATTGGGGGTGTAAATTGTCGTTAGAGTGATTGCATTTACGATTAGCAGTAGGTGTGGGAGTAATGGAAATATTTTTGCTAAGTTTTGAGAATTCCAATTTGTTGAGGTGGTGGAGATGATGGCAAGTTTAAGTATCAGTATATTTGTGGTATCTAGGAAATTCAGAGTGGATAATTCGTTAAACGATTTGTGAGATAGAAAATTGAGGGATTAGACTTACAATTAGTGGTTGCTGTGGGTGTAATTGAACCATTTAACAAACTTTTATGACTTAAGAACTTAAGACTATAGATTTTCATTGTAATGGTCAAGCTGGTTGGAGTACAATAGAAAACTTGTTGAAAAGTAATTTATCCATTATGGCCTTGACGGTCGGGAAATGACTTGAGGTGGAGCACATCTGTGGAATGACTATAGTTGTTAAAACACAATACTGGGAAATCTTTTCATGATTTTTCCGCGATATATCTGTCATAGCCTTGGAGGTTTTAATTTATTTAAAACCGTAGGCTTTCATTGAAATGAACGTATTAATTAGTCAGGAATGCTTCCACGTGATATTTGCATTGTTATTCAAGCGATTTGGTGAACTGACAATCTAAAATCTAAAGTTCTAATTCTATAAATACATAAAAATTCGATACACAGATCATTTAAATTTTGAAACTTAAATTAATTACAACAGGAAATCTTAAACACTTGCATGATGCACAGAATTCCTTAGAGTTAGAACATTTATATCATAATATTTCAAATTTTCAACTAATATTACGATGGCTCTCACTCAATGCCACCGTGCGAGACTCGTGAGCAGACAAATGCAACAAGAAATTTTGACACTTTCCAAAATCTCTTAAATTGAAAATATCAGTAGTACAGGACACAATAAAATTACCTCTGAGATATTAATACTGTATTCAATTATATGTTAAGTCAAAAATCAGTGATCAATTTTTATTTTAACAATTAGCTCCGAGTTATGGCACATTTAGTCACAACAGAAGTGATAGGATTAATTCCCTTTTTCAAAATCGATATTTAAATTGTTAACACTTTACCGACCGGTACTTTTTAACATCCTACCCACTTCTGATTGGTCACTTGCATGCAAATATTTCCCTGATACTGATATCTCTTCGAAAATTGCAAAGTTTCTTCACTGAGTCCTTGGCATAGTTAACCGCAATGAAAAATAATAATCAGACTGCGGATTTTTATGCATTTATGACAACTTAAATACGGCTAAAATATACAAAAAGGACATAATATAAAAATATATCTAAAATATCCAAAGTATGGTATTTGTTGTAATATTTATTGAGTGCAATAAATCCCTAGATAGGTTTCCCTGTCTCACCTGCATTTGTGAAACTCGAAATTTGCATAAACATCCGCAGTCTAATAATAATTTATTAATTGCCGTAGCGACCAATTAATAAGTTAAAAGCCCAAAAGTGTTGGGCCTGAAAAGTCGATTAATCGACTGCCGGTCGATAAAGTGTTAACATATCACACTAGAATGATCTAACGTCAATTTCAAATAAAACCATCGTCATCACATTCTCCATCAATGTTCCTTTACTTCTGCATTGTAAATACATTCCTCTCCATTTTTTACGTATCTATATTACGTCTCGTGATTATCGCATTGTATAACGCAATACATTGTACTCCAAAATAGTTATACCATCGCATAGAATCAGCCGGATGTTTGCCATGCTCCGTATCACGATTCTGTGTTCCTCTAGATAAATAAGGCAAGCCGGCTGTACGAATCATCTGTCTGATTCATCGATACGTCTGTCGGAAAACGACGCGGCACGCATAGCATTGAAACATTGACGTTTCACATTACAAACACAGCAATCATTTTTTTTTATAATTTTTCGATCAAACTGTGTGGTCATTTCGCCCAGAATCTACTGTGCGATAATAGAAAGAAGGCTAGAGGGATGCACGGATAAAATGGACCTTTAGGTTGGTCCTTCTCTCACGTTGATTCACGTGTTATTAATTCACTCTCTTTATTGTGCAGTCCAATTTGAATTTATGAATCAGAGCAACATTCCATTCGTACTCCTTGTGTTAGCCTTCTTTCTATTGGGTTGTTCGAAAAGTAATTTCGTTTTTTTTCGGTGAGAATGAAAGACGATTTTTTTGTAGTCCATAAATATGTCACTGAATTATATATTTTCCATTTTGTTCTGATACCTTTTGTCATCTTTCTGACAGTAGTATGATTCGACGTTCATAAAAGTTTTGATCTTTGCTGGCAAAAAAATCAAAGCCTTTTTTGACGTCCTCATTCGAAGTAAAGGTTTTGCCGTTCAAAAAATTTTGCAATCCAGTTTTGGCACTGGCGTTATGTTAATGCGTCTTCCCCATAAAAATCGAATAATTTTTTTCTCGCTTGAACAGCATTTTTGCCGTTTTGATAGTAATAAAGTCAAATATGGCGAAAATGCTGCTTTCGACTTTCCATCTTGAATAGAGCACCAAAGAAAAACTATTGTGTAGAATCAAACAAATTTTTTCACAAACAAGCGTTGCTATATCAACTGTCAAAATATATAATAGCAATGCGAATTAAGTGTGAAGTTAATTGTGAAAAAATATAATTATGTCCTCCGTCGGGAAAAAACGAAATTACTTTCCGAACAACCTAATAGTTCTTCACAGTACTTTTTAAGTCTTCGAAGTAGAATCACCTTGACTATGATATCTTAAATAATAAATTAGGAGGGATTTTTCAATGGGGTAGGAGATTTGAATTTTGGAATTTTTTATTGGGAGTCTGAGCTAACTTCAGATTCATTTTAGATAATAATTATTTGAATATGAACATCTCTACAGATTCAGATGGTTCCAGTTTATGTGTAGACTTGATAATTTTTATTAATAAAAAATGTGATAAAGGCAATCACACCCTCGTTTTCTACCGGTGATACAACCCTGCGTGGATATAACAACTTCCAAGTTGAATTTGTGAATTAAAGCAGTATTCCATTCTTATTCCTCCTTGCTAGCCTTCTTTCCATTTCCTCACAGTATTTTTTAAGTTTTCGGTGACTGGAGAATCTCCTTGGCTATGACACGTTAACCTCTTGCTGTCCGAATTATTTTGTTAATTTTGTAGCGAGCTAAATAAAATTAATTTCACAAGATTTTCTATCATTAGTCATCCGTTTTTTTTAATAATATAAATAACCATAATTACTGACGGATATTTGGGTAATATTACAAAGTCATTGTGAAATTGGAAAGTTGATATTTAATTATCAGAAAGTAAGATCAAATGAAAAGTTATATCGACCACTGTTCGTCATAGGACAGCAAAGGGTTAAATAATAAACTAGAAGTTTTTCAATGCTGAAAGTTTAAATTTGGGATGTCTGAAATTTATTAACATTACTTTCACCATAATCATTTATTTCACATTTCCTACTAACATAGGCGTTATCCTTTCAGATTCCTGCATGGTCTACGACAATGGCCGACTGCCCATTCGCAGTTCTCCAGATCCAATCGTGGATCACTGGGCTAACTACACGTTTCCCGAGGTTCCACATCGTCATTTCGCCGAACAATTAACTCGAATGGATGCCGAAGTGTTCAAGAAGCTCGTTGCACATCAATGCCTAGGTGCAGTCTGGTCAAGAAGAGATCGGTCACGAAGTCACGATGCAGCGACAGTTTTGGCGACCGTTAACCAATTTAATGCCGTGTCGCTTCGCGTCATATCGACGATACTAATGGAAACGTCTATGAAGCCTCAGGAACGCGCTAGAATACTGGAGACGTGGATAGACGTCGCTCAGGAATTGAGGATACTGAAGAACTTTAGTAGCCTGAAGGCTATCGTCTCCGGCCTGCAAAGTAATCCCGTTTATAGGTTGGAGAAATGTTGGCAGTGTATGCCGAGAGAGAAGCACGAGCTGTTTCGTGAACTCGAGAGAATATTCTCGGAAGAGAATAACGCTTGGACGCAGCGAGAACTTTTGATCAAGGAGGGCACGGCCAAGTTTGCGGATACTGCCGGACGGAGCGATAGACACCTACAGAAGTTGTTTCAGAAGCAGAATACTCACGCGGGTGTAAGTAGAATTGTTTAGAATTTTAACCCTTTTGCTACTACGGGATACTGTACTCAGTGACACACAATACTTACTTTTCATAAAATACCACAGATACAGTACAGATGAGTGTAGTAGAGTCATGTATCGAATAGTGCGGTTAATTGGTTCTGCGTTATTTGATACTTATGATTTGTATAACTTTGGTGATATCGTTAATTGCTACTCAAAATCGTACAACTCGAAATTCGAGGCTCGTGTAAATTTGTATGTTTGATTTGGAAGATTAATTAAGAAGGAATTGAATATAGGAACAATTTGTTCATGTATTTTTAGTTGTATAATTTTGGTTTGTGCATAAATAGTGTAAAGTCCTTTCAATGCGTATTGAGTAGATATGGGTTGGGTGATCGAGTAAATTTTTAACAGCGGTATTCGAGACTTACTGTTAGTATAATTCGAATTTCGTGGTATTCGAGGATTGCCACAATTTTTGAACGTGGTATTCGCGACTGCGTGCAATTCAAGTTCTGTGCTATTCAAAGGTTATTTCAATTTTTAACCGTGATATTTCTGATTTTGTGCTACTCAAGTACCGTGCTATTCTAGGGTTGAAATTTTTAATAGTGCTATTCGCGACTTAATGCAATTCAAGTATCGTGCTATTCACAGGTTGTCTCAATTTTAAACTTTGCTATTTCCGACGTCATGCTATTCAAGTACCGTGCTACTCGAGGATTGTCTCAATTTTACACCGTGCTATTCGAGGGTTGTCTCAGTTTTTAACCTTTCTATTCCCGACTTTGTGCTATTCAAGTACCTCGTTACTCGAAAGCAATTTTTAACCATGCTATTCGAGTCTTCGTGAAATTCAAATACCGAGCTATTCAAAGGTTGTCCCAATTTTGAACCTTGCTACTCTCGACTTTGTGCTATTCAAGTACCGTGTTATTCAAAAGTTCTCATAATTTTTAACCGTGCTATTCGAGGGTTATCGAAATTTTTGACCATACTATTTGTAACTTTTTGCAATTCAAATACCGCACTACTCCATGAATACCTGTACTCTTACATAAAAGGCCGCATATTGTACATACGACAAAAGGTTGGAATTATTCTACACGTACCACCATACTCTGCACATGTAACATAACAAAAGCAAGTTTGTTTTCCAAAAAACACCCTTGATGATCTTTCTCACACGCCGTACTCACTTTCGCAGCAACTTTTACACTTTCACACTTTGCAGCAAGAGGGTTAAAATATGTGAGATTTTTATGATCATATGAGTAAGAATATTATTATTCTTCCATAGAACATCAGCTACGGAACCATCCCGTATCTGGGCACCTTCCTAACAGACCTGACGATGATAGACACCGCGATACCAGACACGATAGCCGAGGGTTTAATAAACTTCGACAAAAGACGAAAAGAATTCGAAGTACTAGCCAGGATAAGATTACTCCAGGGTGCAGCTAACGCATACAACTTCAGCACGGATCCTCTATTCGATCGTTGGTTCCACTCGGTAGTCGTGCTGGATGATCGAGAAGCTTACAAACTCAGCTGCCAAATCGAACCTCCACCACCAGGGAATACCCTGAGCAACCGAGGAAAGAAGAAGCAGGTCAGCATCCTCTCTTCGATCTCGTTAATCCGCTCCCGTCCCCGATTACCCGTTTCACGCGAGAAGACTGAGCAGAGACTTGTCTTACAGAGTCATCAAGGTCATCGCAAAAACGACTCGATAGCTTCAACATCGAGTTCGAGTAGCTCCCAGTTTTATTGCGACCTGGATTCCCTGCCAAGCTCACCGCACAACTCTCTCGACCGGCGTACGTCGCCTTCCCAGATGTCCAGCTCTTCCTCCAGTTCCTCTTTACCATCCTTGGACGTGTCATTGAGCTCTGGAGGAGGTGGTGGTGCTATGGGTAATCAGCACAATCGTCTTGCACCGCCGACAGCAATTACTGCCAATGGGAATGGTCCGAATTTGGTTGGCCTTTCGAGTCCGAGTCATTCGCACAAGAGTTCTCCGGACTTTTATATAATCAAAGTCACCATGGAGAGCGACAACGTTGAGACTGACGGTGTGGTGCTTTATAAATCCATAATGCTCTCTAATAACGAGAGGACACCACAAGTTATACGAAATGCAATGCTTAAACTTGGCATAGAGGGCAGCCCTGATCAATATACATTGGCGCAGGTTCTACCAGATCGTGAAATGGTCTTGCCGAATTCGGCGAATGTTTATTATGCCGTAAATACAGCGCACAATTTAAATTTCATTTTACGACCTAGACGAGAGCCGAACGATGCTGTCACGGAGAGCCCTAAGAGCAAGACGAATCACAATCATAAACGGTAGTGTTGAATAATCGAGGATGGGATCCTCGATTACTTGCCGAAAGAACATTTTTAATTGCTACTTCTGAGAGCAACGTAACCTGATGAGAATTTCAAGCTGTGTCAGGTTTATCGTAGGTGTTTTTAACTCTTCACTTTTCTTTTTGAAAGACTTTTACTTCTCCGTTCTCTCGTCGTCGGTAAGAGAAGATTGGAACATTAAAGTTGGAGCTACCGGAGAATCTCATGGCGTTGCAATGACGTAATGACGTTGCAATGGTGTTTTTAATGGCGCTCTCGATACCGGTCTCGTTTTAATTTACCATGACAGGACGAATGTTCGTTACGTTAGGAAAATTTACAGTGACAACCACGAGGGTAACCCCAACGATACGGTACACCGATGTGTGAACGATAATTAACTCATAATGTTTCTGTTACTCGTCTCTATCGTACTAAATCGTATTAAACACGTCGTCTATGTCTACTAGATCGTACTCAGATTCAACATTAATGTTATTGTGCATTCTACGGACTTATTTAGCATTAGGTATTGTTTAGCGTGAGTTCATAGATTCTTCATTGGCGCACGGGTGAAACGAACAAAAGACCAACGGAAGGTTAGCTTTCGGGGTGCGCGTTATGTAGGATTCGCGTGTAGCCACGTGTATTTATATTATCTTGCGGATTTGACGAGATTAGCATTTCTAAAGCGTGGAATAGCATGCGACGAGTACGAGAAGTATCCGCAGGAGGATCATTGTGATTTTGTACATAATCTTAGTTCCGTAGTACGGCTTCGAACGTGATAGATAAACTAAGCGGACCAAGTGAGCCCAGTAAAAGAAAAAGAGAGAGAGAATGAAGGAAAAATGTCAATTAATTTTCACTTAATGGAAGATCGAAGCAAAAACCACCATCGAGTAATATGCTCGTTCGCTCAGCGATTCAATTTTTTTTTACTCCGACACAATCATGGCTGACCAGGGAAATTAGGAAATTGTATTCTGTGATATTGGAATCTCTTATTTCGGCCTTGGAGTTCATTAGACAGACGCTGAAATCGAGTACGCGTTCGAGTCAAAGGATAATCGAATACTCCTTCACCGATGATCGAAGTTAAACTGACGAGTGTTTCAGATCGAGTTCACCACGGCGTAAACGTACACTGATATATTTTTACAAAGACCTGCATGCGTTTGTAATAGGAGAAAGATGATGCACCGATTAATAAAAAAATGTAGGATTCAGATTCGATGAGTTTTCGCGAATCGTGCCGCCGAATTTGGATTCTCGACGTATTAGCTTAGGCAATTTTGTACTTACCTCTGTCGAACCCTTTCTCCCCCATTGTCTAATTAGATGTATTGTTTATGTACACACCGATTCCTTAACGAAATCCATTCGAGTTACGTGTAACGCGAGTCGATGAAAGTGAGAATAGATGGCCTACAGTTTTAACATGGTGTTATGATTCTACGTTTAGGTCATTCTTGTGTTCTCTCTTATTTAAATGTGTATCTATTGTGCTTGGAGAAAGACCCACGGAAGAAATTCGAAAAGAACGTGATTCTTATTGGTCAAGAAGGAATAGGATGGAACTGGTAACCTATGTGTCCCCGGTATTCATGGTTTTGAACATTAATGATAAATAAAAAAATAAAGTAGGTCTCCATTAACCCTATGTTCCTACTTCTATGGGATTTATATGAGAAGTGTGAAGATGAGAATTTCAGGGATGTTGAAGACAGAAATCGACTTCTGACTACGAACTTTAACCCTTTGCACTTTGAATTCTTTTACTAACTCTTTGTCACATTAGAAAATGTAGTTTTGAAAAATTTTCTATGTTGATTATTCGTTTTTACTTAATATTAGGAAGAATTGTAGGTACCGTGGTATATTTACAGTGAGATGGAAAATTATTGTTGATTTCAAAAGTCGATAATTAGTGAATGACACGTTTTGTGCCATAGAAAGATGTGACTAGTTTAATTCGACATAGAAGTGCAAAGGATTAATTGCTATGGAGTTAACCCTTTGAGGGTAGAAATTTTTTTGAATAGTGAAAAATTTATTTGATTGATAGTCTGTCCTATCAGAAAAAGGGTTATAGTGTAACAATTTACGATTATGTACTTCTCTGACAGCATGTATGCGTTAGTAGCACTCAAACGGTTAAATATTTGTTGTTAACACATTGTTTGCAGCTCACATAAAGGTACAGTTTCGAAACCAGTGCATAGACCGTTTAAAAATATGGCGGTTAGTGTCATTAATCTCTGACATTTGAAAGATTAACTGTATCTTAGAATTTGGACAGCAAGCAGTTTTTAAATTACAATGATTTTCTGCACAAATAAAATTCGGGGAAATTTTTCTACTTCAGTCTTAATGAGGAAACACCCGCAAACAATGTGTTAACCTCAGAACTACCAAGGCAAAAAAAATGGCTGTTTCCTCATTTTCTACAGAACTTCCCCAAGTTTAGATGGAAGCCATAAAATAGCTAATTTGCGTCTATTTCATAAAATATAAATTACTAAACTTTATAAGCAAAAATTTATTAACACTAGAACTACCAAAGCAGTAAAAATAACTGGTACAAAGGTTCCTCCAAAAATTCTGCAAGTATATAGGAGTGCCATAGAATGAATATTCTACGTTTATCTAAAAAAAACTTATTAACTCACTTGCAATTAGTATTTATTAACTTACTTATTATCTAGAAATGCTTATTTAAGATATTTAAATACTCTAAATTTAACAAAGGTAGTTCTGGTGTTAATTAGCCGAAATAATCGTAAGACTAAAAGCTGAAACGTGTAAAAAGGAACAAAGTACTCCCCTTGCTCCTGTGACATCCTGCGAACTTTTCTTCAAGCACAGTAGTTTCCTGTTACAATTATCTTTTCAGGTTTTATAAGAACTTCATAGTGCCTTATTTATTATCAAAAAATATGCAGACGAAACTCTGCCCTTAACCTTGCACAAAATTCCTGCGAATAGTTTACCCCCACCCTTAATTTTATTACCCGACATAAATACGCAGATGTACCCTCAATGATACTCATTAAGATAGGATTCCAACCCCAGGCGGTTTTTCATGGTGGACGATTCGACTACACGAACAACTCACTTAATCACAGCTCGGATAACTGTTGGGTTGTCCCCTGCCAAATTTCCTTTTTTTTTCCTTCACGTTTTTCATCCCTTTTTTTCCTATCTGAATTTGTAAATTACATTTGTCATGTCGTAATCCCTTCCCTTATCTGTTAAAAGTTTGGTCGCTCGGGAAAATCGTGAAGTCTGAGAACGATATCTTTTTGTTAGAAAGGATTCAAGTTGAAAGTAAAGTTTTGTTTACTTGATTAATGGAAAAATATAGTTACAACGAAGTTGGAATTATTTTGAGAGCTTGAATTAACTCCTTGCCCTACGACTTCTTTTGTGACTGCCTCCGTAACGAGTTAGAATTAAATTGATGAGTTATTCTTGATATTACGTATAATTTAATGTCATATTACATAAAATTAATTATATGAAATTTATGTAAAATTATAGAAATAATATTATCGCGCCCCGTTTCGTTAACATTTTCCATTTTATAGGTTTTGCAACATTTGAAAAATTTCCTATCCCATTTATTTCAACACGAAAGTCGCTCGTCATTTTAGGGCATGGGGTTAATTGTTAATAATTTTTATATTTTTGAGAAGACTATAATGGAATTGCGTTAGACTGTTACAACTTCTAAATTCAAATCTCAATTGTGAAGTGCTAGTTCCTCAAAAGTTTTGCTATTGCACCCGTCAATTTCCGAATGAAGAATTTCACATTGTTCCTTGCCCTACCTCAGTTGTTCCTTCTAAATTGTCACCAATATCAAAAATATCGACGAATTCCAAAAGAATCCACACAAATGAAATAAAATATTGACCAATTTCTCCCCAATTTGTTACAACCGCCGTATTTGTCTCAAACTATATAATCCCATTCTACGTGATCAAGTCTGAGCAACCGGAAGTCCTCAACGCCTTACAGATTAGCATAAGAAACCAAAATAATCTGACATACACCCTCTGTCCCAAAAGTAACCGGAATGGATTTGAATAAACACAAGTACACTAGAATAGTTGACAAAAATCATTTTAATAACTCGAAATGTTCTCCCCCAGCAGAAATACAACGATTTGCGCATACAAAAAGTCCATCAAATGACTTTTTTATGTGGCTGACTGAAATGATGCTGAGGTTGCTCGTCGTTTACCGTTCAATGTCTTTGATAACTTCTTAAAAACGATTGTAACTGGAGATCATACGTGGTGTTTCAAAAATCAACTTTTTTTGCCTCAATATCGCCAGTATTCACCCAATATGGCACCCTGTGATTATTTTTTGTCCCCAACACTACATTTAGCGATGAAAGGAAACCGTTATGCATCAATCAAAGACATTCAACGGTCACCGACGAACAACCTCGGCATCATTCCAGTCAGAGACATAAAAAAGTCATTTGATGCACTTATTAAACGCGCACATCGTTGTATTTCTACTGGGGGGGAATATTTCGAGTAAATAAAGTGATTTTTGTCAACTATTCTCCAAGTATTTGTGTTTATTTCAATCTATTCCGGTTACTTTTGGGACAGAGGGTGTATAACGTACATCCAAAAGGGGCCCAAAAACATCCCCACAATTTTCCTCTTCGAAAATCTATTCTAAATCATCCCCACTCTAAAAAATCACAAAACGATTCCACCAATCAGACTCGTTCTTGTTCTACACTTATCCAGGATTAACCTTGATCGCTTTATCTTCCCATCATGGGATGATCGGATCGTTAGCACACGAGGAGGTAGAACGGCAACCGCGTGGCTTCGCTGATGACTTCCGGTATGCCAGTACATCCGGCACGCGAACCTGTTGATCCGTTCTACGAGGGTGCAAGTACCCTGAGAGCACGTCAGGTAAGGTGTATCATGATCCACCCACGTCTGTGCTCAGGTAGAAAACGAGTGGGTGGGTCTTGCTAATAGTTTTGACCAGTGTTCACGATCACTCGACTATACGTCGACGTGTAAGGGTGAGTTCTCCACCCTCTTGGTTCTCCTCTACCTTCCGGATCAATGCGATAACGGCGAGGAAACCGCGAAGGCAGTGCAACCACGCATGCCGAGGCCTGATATTGCACTTCTGGTTTCCCAAAGTGGCTCAAGGTTGCGTTTACGTCAGAAATGGCAAACCGTAGGAATTCGTGCATTCTGGAAGCCGGTCTAATTGATTTTCAAGATGCATTATCGAAGGGAGGGAGAATGTGGTCGATGGGAATTTTCACGTTAATGGTAGAACTATTAAGTTAATCGAACTGATTGACTTTTAACATTAGAAGTATCGGCGTTAAATATATCATATTTCGATATATTAACACTTTATCGATCGGTATTTTTTTAACATCCTACCCTCTTCTGAACGATCACTTGGCCACAAATACTTCCTTGATACAGATATCTATTCGAAAATTACAAATTCTCGTCACTGAGTCCTTGACACATTTATTAATTGTAGTGGCAACCGATTAATAAGTTAAAAGTTCAAAGGCGTTGGACCCGAAAAGCCTCCGGTCGATAAAGTGTTAAATAAGTACTTTGAAAAAGGACGAATTGAGTGGCGGAAATGATGATCAATGCAGTGATGTCGTTTGCAATGGACGTAAAAGTTTCTCTTGCTCGTCTATGAATTTTGAGAATTTTTTGAAAAAATTGTGTACCAGTCATTTCGACTGGTTTGGTAGTTCTAGTGTTAAATATTTACAAAAATTTGCCAAGTTTGTAGCAGGCCTGTGGATTAGATATTTTACGGTAATAAAACATAAATTATCCAATCGATCATGTTTTCTACCTTTTAACTTCTCTTTTTTTTAAAGTACTTTATTTAATATATTGAAATATAATTGATTTAATGCTGGTAGTTTTAGTATTCTGGAAGTTATAGATACTTCCTTCGATTTAATATATTTAAAATTGTGAGAGAAAACTTGATTGATTCGATCGCTTCTAGTTTTCAAAATGGACGTAGACAATTGAAAAAGAAACGGTGTTAGAAGTTTCAAGGATATTATCAAATAATTTATAACAGGTCATTTTTTAATTAACCACGTAATTCTGATTTACGCATTCAGTTAGAAAAGAAAGTGGAATTTAAGGGGTTGGTGAAAGTGGGTGTAGAGATAGATATGCGGAAGCCATGAACTTCCGGTTAGTGCAACTGGATTCGAATCTTTGTCGTTGTTGAGGAATTTTTTAAAAGTTATTCTTTAGTATTGTTAGTCTTGGACGAAGTGACTAACGAAGTTGATTGTCTGATGCAACCAAAGAGTAATATGAAATCAATCGAACAATCATTTGTTCACGGAAGCCACAATAGATCTGAAGTTTAAGTCTGCAGCTCTGCATTAGTAGGCCACAGTTAACTGTGGGTATCTAATTACAGGAAAGAACGTAAAATCAGCAAATTAAACTTCAAATCCTCGTCATTTCTCAAAGATACCTATTTTCTAAATTTTGGCTTAACATCTGACATAATTTCATTCAGAAACCACCTAAAACTACTAACTAAAGTGACTGCATACCACAAAACAAAGAGAATACTATTCTACATTAATTTCAACTATACGCTTTCTTTTTTAAATATTCTGTCTTTTTTATTTCACTCTATTTTTAAGCTTGATAGCAGCTTGCTTCCAATCCGACTTCAAATCCTCGTCGTTTTTCAAAAATATTTCCTAAAATTGGACTTAACACCTAACACCATCATTTCATTCAGAAACCACCTAAAACTATATCAACTAAAACAACCTCAGCTAAAGAGCACGTACTATAAAAGAAAAAGGATAACGTTCCAAGTTAATTTCATAAGCTTTTTTTTTAATATTCTGTCTCTTTTCATTTCACTCTATTTTTAAGCTTGAAAGTAGCTTGCCTTCAAGCTAACTTCATATCCTCAAAAATTTCTCAAAAATATTTCCAAAATTGGACTTAGCACCTTAGATCATAATTTCGTTTAGAAATCACCTAAAACTATATCAACTAAAGCAACCTCAGCTAAATACCACGTATCATAAAAGAAAGAGGATAACGTTCCAAGTTAATTTCAATTATAAGCTTTCTTTTTTAAATATTCTGTCTCTTTTCATTTTATTCTATTTTTAAGCTTGGTAGCAGCTTGCGTCCAATGATTCTTGTGGCTTCTGTCGCGCGGTTTAGGTAACGCTTAGCGGTTTTAATTTAGGGTGTCACCTCGTCGCGTGCCTGACCATGGTCGGGAGTTTCTACTACGTCGTGGCATTAACGCGTCATGACTATAAGTAGGTATCGATGTCATACCAGTTTGCTCTTGCGAATCGATGTCAACTGGTACATGGTTCACATTGATTTTTCTGCACAGAAGACCGTGCAAGGGAGTGATCAGTTTTTGCGAGGGAATATTTTACCAACGACTCTAAGCACATTTCGTGGAAATGGATTACAAGGGGGTAGTAGGTTTTTGTACTTGAATCGTCAAGGACTGATTGTTCCTATTTGTTTGTAAAAAATTAATTGCTCGTATTCAGAGCGTATTGAGAGCTCTTCTAACTCGAGCACCTTTAAGTTCGCCTTGCGAATATAATTAAAGCCAAGGGGTCGAATTACTGAAACTACATCCGGATAATGGGTTGGAGAATAGCAGTGTTGTTTGCAATGGGTTACACTTTACCAAATAAACGGTTTGAATAGGTGCTTTTTACTTGCACGATAGAGAAACTTGGATACTAAGTCGTATAATTAGAAGTTTATACTTTGCTGATAAATCTAAACCAACCCCTATTCCAAGAGAGCAATAATATTTTAGTAAGTTACTCTTTTCCAAACAAATAGGTACGTTCGAACAGTTGCTTTTTACTTGATCGGAGAAACTTAAATATTAATTGATATGATCAGAAATTTAGCCAATTTTGCAAATAAATCTAAATCAACCCTTACCCAAACGATACAGCGATGTCGTTTACAATGAGCTACATTTTGTCCAAACAAATAACTCTGTTTAAACAGTAGTTTTGTACTTGCATGATAGAGAAACTTGAATATTAATTCAAGAAGTTTATATTTTGCTAATAAATATAAATCAACCCCTACTCCAAGAGAGCAGCAATGCTTTAGTAAGTTACACTTTTCCAAACAAATAGGTACGTTTGAACAGTTGTTTTTTACTTGCTCAGAGAAACTTAAGTATCAATTAATATAATCAGAAATTTAGCCAATTTTGCAAATAAATCTAAATCAACCCCTATCCAAGCTATGCAGTAATTTTGTTTACAACGAGTTACATTTTATCCAAGCAAATAGCTTCGTTTAAACAGTTTCTTTTTAATTGTACGATAGAGAAACTTAAATATTTGTATGACCAGAAGCTTAGACAATTTTGCAAATAAATCTAAATCAACCCCTACCCAACCGATGCAGCACTATTGTTTACAATGAGTTACATTTTATCCAAACAAATTGCTCCCTTTAAACAGTAGCTTTTTCTTGCACAGAGAAACTTGAACATTAATTAATATGATCATAAATTTAGTCTTTGAAAATAAATCTAAATCAACCCCTATCCCATCAGAGTACTAATTTCCAAAAGCAACGTACACCAACAGTACTAAAAAATTCTCACCACCTCCCTAAACCCAGACAAGAATCTTTCTCACCCCAACAAAGCAACCTCAATCCTTTCCTTGCCGCCATCACCGTTCAAACTTGAAACCCCACCCCCAACGCATGCGTTCTCATCACCCTATTCCACCTAGCACCACCGTCACTCCTAAAATCACTCAAAATTATCCGTTTCAATTTAAACCCCGTCAAAAATCCATCCCAAACGAACTCCACATGAAAATCCTCATCCATCTTCCCTCGACCGACAAGAAACCCCAAGGGCGTGCGCCCTTGCAACAACGTACGTTCTCCGAATGTTCTCCAGGAGGCGTTCGTGTTCCATCAGCAGCACGGGACACCCCCTTTCGTTGGCAACCCCTTACCTACGATCGAGCCGGTGAACTCGGGGAAGCAACCCCCAGCTAAGCTCGTCGTTGTAGCCAGTCGTGAGCTTCGTGCCGAGCTGGGGCGATGCTCGTCGCTCGCGTGTGTTTCGCGACTCCATCGAGTGTTCGCCAATCCGTCTTTCGCGTGCCGTCGCCGTTGAATCGAGCGAGAGTGCTTCGAGATCCTCGCTGTTTCTACGTGGCACGTAATTCGCGACTGGTTTTCGTATTAGCTGCATCAACTGCATATTCTGCCGGTGCAACGACCGTGCGATCGGATAGCCGCACGTGAGCACGTAACTTCGGCTGCGAGATGAGAGACGTGAGTTGCGATTTCTCGATTAAACGACAGACACGATATAATAATCGTCTTTGGGGATGGAGGATGGGTTTGGTTTTGAATGGTGAGTCGAAGGTTGGTCTTTTTTTAAGGGTGCAAAAGCGGATTGTAGGTAGAGGGGTTGCTCCGTGGGGAGCGAGATGGCTGAGAGTTTTTGGAATGTTTCTTGGCGGTTTGAGATTTTACGGGTAGAATCTTTAGGGTGGTTTTTGACAAGGGGATTTGAAGTTGGAAATGCAGGTAAAGGTGTTTGTGTTTTTTTGGGGAGGGTGGTGCGGTTGATGGAAAGCTACTTTGGGGGTTGGAGTTTAAGATTTTTAGGGTGGGTTGCTTTTTAGATGGGGATTTGACATTGGAATTGCAGATGTAGGTGATGGTGGCTGTGGTATTTCTTTTTTTAGGGAGTGATATAGTTGAAGGTTGAGTAGCTTAGCGAGGGGTTGAGTTTTAGATTTTTAGGGTGGGTTGCTTTGCAGAAAGGTGATTTGACATTGGAATTGGGGATGCAGGTGAAGGTGATTGTGGTGTTTCTTTTTTCGGGAGTGATACGTTGAGAAGCCTCTTTGAGGGGTTGGGTTTAAGATTTTTAGGGTGGGTTGCTTTGTAGAAAGGTGATTTGACATTGGAATTGGGGATGCAGGTGAAGGTGACTGTGGTGATTCTTTTTCCCGGGAGTGATACGTTGAGAAGCTTCTTTGAGGGGTTGCGTTTAAGATTTTTAGGGTGGGTTGCTTTGTAGAAAGGTGATTTGACATTGGAATGGAGGGTGGAGGTGAAGGACACTGAGGTGTTCCTTTTTCCCGTGATATGGTTGAAGGTTGCTGAGAAGCTTCTTTGAAGGTTTTGATTTGAGATTTTTAGGGTGAATTGCTTATTAGTTGAAGGATTTGGCATTGAAATTGGTACAGGTGAAGGTGGCTGTGGTGTTTCTTTTCCCCGAGAGTGATGCGGCTGAAAGTTGTTGGCAAGTTTTTTTGGGGCTTTCGCTTTGAGGTTTTTTATGGTGGACTGTTTTTATATGGTGGATTCGACGTTAAAATTGAGTATACAGGTTAAAGTGTCCGTGATGTTTCTTTTTCTGAATAGCGAGGTTTTGAGAATATTCTTGGTGGTTCGAATTTCAAATTTTTGGAGTAGAATCTTTGAGCTGCTTTTTAAACGGTAAATTTTATGTTGGAATTGCAGAAAGAAGTGACAGTATCTGCGGTGTTTTTTTCTCCCGTTAGAAATTGCTCAGGAAACGTCTTTGCGATTTGGATTTGCAATTTTCGAGGTTGGATCTTTGAAATACATTTGACAAGGATTATTTATAATTAAAAATAGTAGTTCATGTAACCGCGCCATTAATATTCTTTAACACTAGAACTACCGGCATTAAATCTATTATATTTGAATATATCAAATAAGTACTTTGGAAAAAGAGAAATAAATAATCTATATTTTATAAGATCAACGTGGAATATCTGCTCTATGACTTTCCCATAAACATCAAGAACTTTTGAAAAAAATTGTGTCCAGTCATTTTGACTTCCTTGGTAGTTCTAGTGAAGAATGGGTGAAGAGAGATTTCAAATTTCTGTTGATATTTATTTTTTGCTCTAAAAAAATGTCAAACATTTTACAAGTATCTTTTTGGTATTCCAATTGAAATGTGAACTTTAGTAAAAACATTGTACAAAGTGACGAGAGAGATTTAAATTTTCACACAGGTAATTTTGAGATGGGACAAAGATAGTCGATAAAAAATTCTATTCTAAAAATGTTGACGATGGAGGTTTAAAGTGATTCTTGAGCGACTCGTTAAATAAGATTCGTCCATTGAATCGAAAATCCTGAAGGTGTCCGATATATCGGAAAATCTCTTCAGAAATCTTGGAAGACACCGAGGAAGATGATGCTTTTAGATGCTTGTAATTGCTCTTTCTTACCTCGGAAATCATGCCGGTACTTTATTCTACAGTGTTGCAGTCTCTGCAACGAGTTATTATTTCAAAATTATCCTCTAACTGCCTCGTGTTTAACATATTTCAGAGAAAATTCGACTATCGCAAGAATGTTCAAACGACTTTCCCCGATTTAGCGGAGCATTAAGGTTTACCTTTCTAAGAACAAGTGCCACTCTGTTCTACGATTTCCTTTCAAATGTTATCGCTCAGCTCTGCTCGATTGGAATTATCGAATGCTTTTATTTCATCGACGACCCTTGGACTTATTATTGCGCTCCGTTTCTGTGTTCATTCACGACATTTAGCTAATCCTTTCTTACAGATAGGAAAACAACTTTAATACACTTGAAAATAGAAAATCTTTTGCAAGAAATAATTTTAAAATATAAAACACATTTGGGACAATTTCTTTTGAAAGCAGAAAATATTTCATAAAGGGTAGTGTAAAAATTGCAAATGGATTTGCAAAAGTTTCTGTTCAAAACAGAGCTTACTTCTTCAAAGTATTATTAAAATATTGTAAATAAATTTGCAAAAATTTTTTGGAGAAAATACTATAAAAAATACCTTACAAAGTGCAGTCAAAAAATTGCAAATATTCCTGTTCAAAATGGAACATACTTCTCTAAAGTATTATTAAAAAATTGTAAATAAATTTGCAAAAATTTGTTGGAGAAAATACTATAAAAAATACTTTGCAAAGTGCAGTCAAAAAATTGCAAATATTCCTGTTCAAAATGGAACATACATCTCCAAAGTATTATTAAAAAATTGTAAATAAATTTGCAAAAATTTTTTGGAGAAAATACTATAAAAAATACTTTGCAAAGTGCAGTCAAAAAATTGAAAATATTTCTGTTCAAAATGGAACATACTTCTCCAAAGTATTATTAAAAAATTGTAAATAAATTTGCAAAAATTTGTTGAAGAAAATACTATAAAAAATACTTTGCAAAGTGTAGTCAAAAAATTGCAAATATTTCTGTTCCAAATGGAACATATTTACCTAAAGTATCATTCCAAAATTGTAAATAAATTTGCAAACATTTTTTGGAGAAAGTACTATAAAAAATACTTTGCTAAGTGTAGTCCAAAAATTAGAAACACATTGGCAAACCTTCCTATCAAGAATAGAAAATCAATCGCAAAGGATAATACAAAAATTAGCAATGGATTCGCAAAAAATTTTTTTCCCAAGTGAAAAATGCTTACCAAAAATACTTTGCAAACTTGTTGTTCCATTCATTCGCCCAAAAACCACATTTATTAACCTAAAATCTCTCTACAAAATTCTTCAACTTCACCCCTTATTGCCAGTAAAAAGAATCTCGTGGATTCCCGAGAAAAGCAATCCGTATAAAATTTCATAACCGTTTCGTCGATATCGTTCCAAATGGCTTTAATTTTATCTTCATCGAATGACATCTCTTCGCCGGAAGCTCTTGATTTACATCAAGTATGATAAGAAAAAAAAAGAACACACCGCTTATTTAAAGGAATGAAACTTCATTTTATCTCATTACTTTCATCCCCATTAATACATCCGCGGAGAAATAATAAAAATCCAAGGGAAAAAGGAGAAATTCACTATGGAAAACTTTCTCACCTGATACGTATTCATGCGCGCGTATTATTTCTAGCATTTCGCAGAATCTCCACTTCTCGCTATCCCTCTGTGTTTGTTCTCAGTCTTTGTTTTTTTTCGGACCACTTCTGCCTGGCCACTGAATTGCTCGGCCCAAAGTCAAGTGGCCACCATCCTTCAGCACGTGTAGCTTCACTTTCTTTTTGTTTTTCACATACTCGTCACGTACGTCGCTCTTTCTGCCTCACTTATTTATCTTCTCCCTTCTATCAACCTTTGTATCGTTTCTCCCATGATTCGTTTCCATATTTCAGGTTAATTCAGCTTTTTTTAATTCTTCGTACCATTTAATTCCGATTTCTTACATTTTCTACGTCTCTGGCATTATTCTCCATGCTACATCTTCCTTGATTATTTGCTCTTTGCAAGTTGAACAATTTGACAAAATTTCCTGATCAAAAATTAATCTGGATGTTTCTTATATTTTGCGTGTCTCTGATATTTTCCTGTGTGCTAGGACCTCCTTGATATTTTGCACAGTGCAAGTTCGGTATTTTGTTAAATTTTTAACTAGTAGTTAATCCTACTTTATAACTCACTTTTATTTTTCCTCGTTCTGCGTCCAACTTGATCATTTGCATTTTGCAATTTAACCATTTTGGCAAAATTTTCTGACGATAAATTAATCTGGATGTTTCTTATATTTTGCATGTCCCTGGTATTTTCCTGTGTGCTAGGACCTCCTTGATATTTTGCACAGTGCAAGTTCGGTATTTTGTTAAATTTTTAACTAGTAGTTAATCCTACTTTATAGCTCACTTTTATTTTTCCTCGTGCTGCGTCCAACTTGATCATTTGCATTTTGCAATTTAACCATTTTGGCAAAATTTTCTGATGATAAATTAATCTGGATGTTTCTTATATCTTGCGAGTCTCTGGTATTTTTCTGTATGCTGCAATATCTTTGGTACATTTCAGAGTGCAAGTTGGGTATTTCTCTTATTTTTAATAAGAACCCATATCATTTTTAATAATAGAAAGATAATTTAACTCTTATTTTTCATTCTGTGTCCACCTTGATTATTTGAATATTGCGAGTTACATATTATGTTAAAATTGCCTGACCATTGCTTAATCAGAGCATTTGTTCTACTTTTGCACTCGTAGTGTCTCATCGTGCAGTGCAACCCCTTGATTCTTTGCATATTGTGAGTTATGTGTCCCGTTAAAATGTTGTATTTAATCCCAACAATTCTTATACATTATCATTCTCCTCTATCATGTTTATTCTCGTTACTTTCATGCACTGCAGATTAATTAAACATTCTTTTCAAATCCTCCGCCCAGAATTTCATCTCAACATCCTTTATACTCTTTTTCTCTGCACGATGTTTCTCATTGTGCCCTTCCTCCCTCGCGTGTTCCTAGTATTGCGAATTAATTAAAAATTTCCTAAATAAATTCTCCATTTACCAGTCAACTCGAAAAATTCCCATCGTTTTATTCATCTCGTATTTTCTTAATTTTTTTCCCCTTCTAAGTGTCTTTTGTTTTTTCTTACAATTTCTTCTCATTCCAACCCCTTTCCTCGATTCTTTTACCTTTTACTGTGCCTTTTCGCCCTTTCAAAATCCTCCTTCCAGTGTATTTTTTCCATTACCACCCCATTAGCCTCAACCCTTGATCCTCGCATCCCTCTTCCCTCTTGATCCATCCCTCTCGCGATATACGTTCTCTCAAGGCATACAGGAAATATTCCTTCGCTTTTATTATTAGCCAACGCCGCCTCCGCCACTGCCACCCCTTCAACCCCCTCTCGCTTTCTTTCTCACCCCTTCGCGCGTGCTTGCATCCCGTATCGTGGTTCTCTCGATACCCTGCATCGATCTATCGCGCACGGACGACTCTTCGACGTCGAGGCGAACCGACGACTCGATTTCAGCTTTGATGAATTTCCCACCGTGGATTTCGAAGAAATACTCGATAATACGGTTGATACGCCAGTTAACCCTTTGACTGTCGAATAATATTGGGGAGAAACAGTTTAGTGTGCAAGTTTCCAGGCTAAATGTTGCGATTGTTTAATACTAAATAGCTTTTTGTTTAGTGTTGTATGTAAATTGTTGCTTATGTTTTATTTTATACATTTTGCCTTTGATATCTGTCATTATTTTGTCGGTGATTAAGAGCTTTTGATGGGCTCTGAAATGTATACGTTGGTACATTAGATTTTGAGCAGCAATTTGGGAAAAAAGTAGGAGAGACGACGGTGTTTTGATTTTAGACCCACTATTTGAGAATGTGAACTTTTGACTTCATTTTCAATATAGTTTCTTGAACCCTTTGCGGTCCAAATTATTTTCTTAATTTTCTAGCGAGCTAAATAAAATTAATTTCGCATTTTGTATCATTAGTCAGTGATTTTTAAAAAATGATATCAATTACTATAGATACAGACATATAATTAGGCGATATTACAAAATCATTATGAAATTGGAAAGTCAATATTAAAATGAGGAAATGAAAGCAAATGAAAAATTCTGTCGAGTACTACTCGATATAGGACCACAAAAGGGTTGAGTGATTGATTATTGTATTAATTATACTGTCTTAACTGTACCAAGTGCTTGATAAGATTATTTTGTATTCTTTCGGCTACTGGTAATTAATAAACTGCTGGTTATTTAGGTTTAATTATTCCATCATCACTTCATCTATACCCCATAATTTAATGAGGCTTCCAGTGCATATTAGTTAAAAAGTTTGGAAAAATCGGGAAAACTAAATGTGTGGTCGAATTTTTAATACCGTAACCATCACAGCTTTGAATGGAGTTGCCGAGAAATGCACGTACATTTATCTCACTATATTCATCTCATATCACTTTTCATTGGAATACGTTTGAGATTGAAATATTGTCAAATTCATACGTGCATTCAAAGTGCACGTTTGCAGTTTTCAGCGAGCGCATATGTAATCCCATAATCCACATCGATAGTCTTCACTGGCGACATATATGCATGGATATCAGTCAAAGGATTAAAAAGAGGACAAACCCATGCCAGTGGTTTTAAGTAGGACGAATTTGTCAATTGGTTCTTCGTCGATTTCGAAATGCTTTGCTCTTTGAATTCTTTTAGATTAACTTCGTTCAGTGACATTTTTAACGATTATCTTTGCAAGGGCTGTCAAAGGGCTCTGTTCCCGAATATTGGAAATCGTTTGGGTCATTATGGACGATACCGTGCGGATGACAATTGAGAAAGTGGTAAACGATTGTAGGATGAGAGTGGAAGCCAGTCCAAATTGCCGTATTTTCGAGTACTCTGCCAAGTGCGCGACAAGTGTGGTGCTTCGTCTTTTCGGTTTGGGGTGTTGGCCAAGAGATGGGAGCTTTGGACGGTGATAGCGAGTTACGAGGATTTTTTTTTAGTGCATTCGAAGAGTGGGGTGGACTGGTTGGAGAAAATAAAATAGAATCTTGGGGCGTTGACGCTGAAATTATTGTTCAATGTACCACAAGAGGTGGGTTTTTTTTTTAAATAAATCAGATGCCAAAGAAGAATTCGAAGATCAAGGAAGCATTCATGAACCGAAGAATAAATCAATGTTCACAGAAGAATTGAAAGAAGAAAGAAAAATTCAAGGTCTAAAGAAGAATTCGAGGATTACGAATGAATTCGCGGCCCAAGGAGGAATTTAAAAAGAAAGGAAGACTTCAGAGCCCCAAAAGTAATTCAACGTTCAAAGAAGAATTGAAAGAAGAAAGAAGAATTCAAGATCTAAAGAAGAATTCGAGTATAAAGAGTAAACTCGCGGCTCAAAGAAGAATTTAAAGAGAAAAGAAGACTTCGAAGCCCAAAGAATATTTGAACGTCCAAAGAAGAATTGAAATAACAAAGAAGAATTCGAAGATGAAGAATGAATTCACGTGCCAAATGAGAATTTAAAGACAAAGGAAGACTTCAAAGCCCCAAGAATACTTCAACATTCAAAGCAGAATTGAAAGAAGAAAGAAGAATACAAGACTTAAAGAAGAATTCGAAGATGAAGAACGAATGCACGTGCCAAAGAAGAATTTAAAAATGAAGAAAGACTCCAAAGCCCCAAAAATAATTCAACGTCAAAAGAAGAAAGAAGAATTCACGATCCAAAGAAGAATTCGAAGATGAAGAATGAATTTACTGGCCAAAGAAGAATTTAAAGACGAAGGAAGACTTCAAAGCCCCAAAAATAATTCAACGTCAAAAGAAGAATTGAAAGAAGAAGAAGAATTCTCGATCCAAAGAAGAATTCGAAGATGAAGAATGAATTTACGGGCCAAAGAAGAATATAAAGACGAAGGAAGACTTCAAAGCCCCAAGAACAATTCAACATTCAAAGCAGAATTGAAAGAAGAAAGTGGAATACAAGATCTAAAGAAGAATTCGAAGATGAAGAACGAATGCACGTGCCAACGAAGAATTTAAAAATGAAGAAAGACTCCAAAGCCCTAAAAATAATTCAACGTGAAAAGAATAATTGAAAGAAGAATTCACGATCTAAAGAAGAATTCGAAGATGAAGAATGAATTTACTGGCCAAAGAAGAATTTAAAGATAAAGATAAAGTCTTAAAAAATCCAAGAATAATTGTAAAAACAATTCTAGATCTACAGGAGAGTTCAGAGAACAAGAAGATCTGAAATTGAAAGAAATATTCATGCTCCACAGAAAAATTCACTGACAAGACAAGAATTGAAAGATAAATGAAGAATTTAAGATTCAGAGAAGAATTTAGAGAGCAAGACAAGTTTGGGAGATATACGAAGAAGTCAAAAAGCATCGAAGAACTTAAAGGCACAGTTGGTATCGAGTTTGGGGAATGAGGATGCTGAATTGTTTAAAATACTTCGAATTATTACTAGTCGATGAAAATGGTGGATTGTTAGATACAAAAACGTCTAGTTTAAGCTTTTCATTCAGAAGTTAAAACAGTTGTACTTTAATATTTTTTAAAATTGAAGTGAGAGATAGAATATCGACAGCTCTGTCTGAACGGAATTCACGAAGTAAAAGTGCACTACTTCGAATTAATATCTGGCTAGTGCTCCTTTCGAATGTGGGTTCAGCATTTAAGATTGAATTAAAACGATAGCATTATAATTTATCTTATAACGGAATTAAGAGATTGGACTCTGCCCTATTTACTTAATAGAAATTTGAGCGGCTGAATTACCATATACCACTGATTAAAAAATTATATTTGCTGGAACCATTTTCAAATGTGGGATCTACACTCGAGATTTACACGATTTCCCAATCACCAGTTTAAATAATTATCAGTGATCTATCACTGACATTGAAATCCAGCATCTTTTGAATGCTTCTTCCGCCCCCACATTTCAAATTACAGTTGCTGCTCCTCATTTTTTTCTTCCTGCATCAGAAATCACAGATCAAATATCCATCTACTTCTCTATTAAATAATTTATAAATTAAAAACGACATTTATAACAGACAACTTTTCAAAACCCACTAGACACAGTCACAGTAAAATATCTTAAAATTTTCTCGTATCTTCAAATTTCAAGTTGCACGAAATAGTACTAAATTTCTTATAGAAAAAAACAAAATGTTTGCCTAAAGAAAATTTATGAAATAAAAATAGTCGACTGGTTCAAATATTCACTCGGCCGTATGGAGCACTCGGCGAGTGCCGGCCACAGTCAACGGCCGTGTCGAAATGGCTAAAAATGCAAACACGTTTGCCGAGAAAAACGTAATATTTCTCAATGAAAATGAGCTTTATTTGAATTCCGGTGTGCCACCTCGAAGCACTTTGGACGAACGATGTTAAATATCGTTGCTCCACAACTGGCTCGTTCACTCTCGTCATTCTACTCCATTGAACTCGTTCGGTCGCAACATTATACGTCCAATTTCCTCCATTTTATACGTCTCCCGATATTGTTCACTTTAACAGCAAATTTAACGCGCGTCAAAATATTCTGAAATAATTATAGAAGACTGGAGGAATTTTAAAGAAATTTTACTGTCAAATTTACTACAAACACTTTGATCTATAGGGGATGAGGCGATACAAATTCTAACGTTATTAAGAATAATATTTAACAATGAAAACATTTTTTACTCTAAGAGTCATTTGGAAAAATTTCTTTCACCATTTATAAGGCAAATTATAATCCATTTCTTTATCCGCTAAGAACAATTAATTTTTTTAAATCTTCTCCACCCTCTTTTTTAATATTTTCTATTAGTAATTTTTATCTGTCAATAGAAATAAGTAAAAATTGAGGAGTATTTAGTTAATTCGGAAAATATTTAG
The DNA here is from genome assembly GCA_910591515.1 of Cerceris rybyensis. Lineage (NCBI taxonomy): Eukaryota > Metazoa > Arthropoda > Insecta > Hymenoptera > Crabronidae > Cerceris > Cerceris rybyensis. The sequence continues at coordinate 6,069,902 of OU342800.1, read as the reverse complement.
TTTTTTCACATTTCAAAGTTGAAATTATTTCAATTGAAGATCAAGTTTGATCCATAGGGGGTGAGATGATACAAATTCTAACGTCATTAAGAATAATATTTAACAATGAAAAAATTTTTTCCTCTAAGAGTCAATTGGAAAAATTTCTTTCACTATTTATAAGGCAAATTATGATTCAATTTTTTTATCCGCTAAGAGCAATTAATTTTTTAAAATCTTCTCCACCCTCTTTTTTAATATTTTCTATTAGTAATTTTTATCTGTCAATAGAAATAAGTAAAAATTGAGGAGCATGTAGTTAACTTGGAAAATATTTAGTTTTTTCACATTTCAAAGTTGAAATTATATCAATTGAAGATCAAGTTCAATGGAGGTCTTTGACGAAAAGGGTTGCAAATGGTTGAATGTACAAGTCGCAACAGAATTCCATCAAAATGTCTAAAAATTCAAATATATTCTCGCTTAGAGTATCTTTTCTTTTCGATTCCTCCGACGCAATTTCAGCGAGTCCAGACCCTCCCGGAAAATCATGTGACGTGACGATGCCATGGAACATTAGGGAACGTCGAACAATGCGAAACGACGAGGCTTCTGTGGCCAATCCGGGACTTTTTTATTCAGAGACGCGAATAAAAGAGCCGATTGCCCGGATTTGCTTGCCGGAAGCACGGACGTCGAATGTCCGTGGATTTCGACGTCCCTTTGTTCACATTTCGCGCTACAAGAGGCCCTTTTTTGTTGCAAACTGGTCACGTCGATGCATCCTTGGAACGCGTTATGAGAAAGGAAATACAGTTTTTTTTCCTCCCTGGCCTACCTTTTCTTCCTCGAATAACTTTAAGCAAATTTTGCTAAATAATTATAAAGAATGGTGTTTCTTCAATTTTTTTAACCCTTTAAGAACTACGGACGCATATATGTAATCCTAGAAAAAATTTAATTGTGGTTTATTGCCGTATGTACACACGGTTCGAGTTGAGAAACTGAAGTATAATTATTGAAATATGATTATACAAATAGTAAATTGTAATTTCTATATTTTAACACTGACTTTGTGATAAAAAACTGGTTCTGAATTGTCAAATAAGTAATTATCTCTCAATATTCGAAAATGCCTCTGTCTGCAAAGGGTTAAAGTGTCATTTTTGTGATTTAGGTAGCGAAATTATTGGTGAAACACTGATTTTATAGATAAAAGTGGAGATAGTGTTAATTCCTTGTTGAATGATTTCATTTTTCTGCAGTCTGTTATTGCAGGATACTTACGATATTATTTCTAAAATATCAATCGATGAATCATCAAAATTAGGGATGTCGATTGGTACCACTGTCAGGGTGTTCAACTGTTCGGCGTTTCTCTCGAAAATATGAGAAGCCACTCGATGAACGATCTGTAATGTTATCGCCTTTTAAAATCTTCCTTCGCCGCAAATTGGGTTAAAGGTGTTTGCACGCTCTTGTAGCCTCGCGTATACAATATTTTAAAACTTAATTAGTGTCACGGAACCCGAACCTGTAATACTAAATCATTCTCTTCTACTAGTGACGCATACAATGTAGCTTCCTTTCTTTTTTTGGTTCTTACTCCTGCTATCATTTTACCTGAATTAAAAAGGTAAAGTCCTTCTTATGTTACATATTTACTATGTTAAAGTTTATGCTTTGTAAAGATGTGATTTCAACAGAAAATGCTTAACTTTAGTAAAATTAATGAAACTATCTAAATACCTGTGGCATTTAAGGTAGTTCGAGGCATTTATCATTTTTCGATAGATCTCCTCAAAATTTTGAAAATATATTCTTCATGATATTTTATAATTATAACCGGAATCTCAACGAGTTCGTCCACACGGTTTATGAATAAAACGTGTTTAAAAATAACATATTTAACATGGGCCTTATGGAAAAAGTTTTTGCTGAATCCGTAAAATCTTTTTTTATTTTTCTAATGCAAAAACGAGTCGATCGATTCTAATAAAAAATTCGCAATGTATTATTTTATGCTTTTGGAATATTATTGAATTTTTTCATAATTTTTTACTTCATAGTTATAGAGAAAGATGTTTTTTAATGTCCGAAAAGTGAATGAAATTACCTCTGTGAAGTTAGCCCCTGCATTAATTCTTACGCAATTTTTTTCATTTCTAATGAAAAAAGAAACTTTTAGTTCTGAATCCAGCTAGAACTACCTTAACACGTTGAACGCTACTATTTTAAGTTATCATTTCTGAAGTCATACTGTTCCTATTAAAATCCAATCTTTGAAAAGGAGAAACTTCAAAGGCACAAATAGATATGTGTTCAGGATTTTATCTTCAGAAAGCCACTATTTAAATACTGAATGTGTTAGAAAATTCATATATATTCCAATTTTAACGTAATATGAAATTTCATTGAATTCAACAGCGCCGGTCACAGGTGACCCCCATGTCAGTCAACGCGTTAACCCTTTGCAGACGAAGACTTTTTTGAATATTGAAAGCTATTTATTTATTGAGCGTTTGAAAAGCAATTTTTTGTCAGAAAGTCACACCATCAATTTATGGAAATTATAAATTACTATTTAATTATATTTCAATGGTAACACTTAAATTTTTTAACACTAATCATTTAGTCAATAAACTACAATCAGATTTCTTTCTCAGACCACACATATGTGTCTGTAGTCCTCAAAGTGTTAACGTTAAAATAAATTTAGAAAATATCCCTTAGTTCTGACAGAGATTTGAACTTAAGCTCACTTAATTAGCATCTTCAAACACATTTCATCAATAGTTTTTCATTTCGAAGTCTCGACTTGCTTTTTCCAATTGGAGAACTAGCAGGTTCTACGCAGCAGAGTTCAAAGCGTCCGATGAAACGAGGAATTGCTTTGAAATTGTTGCTCGAACGAGTTACGAGAAGATTCAAATAAGTCTAAGTCTTCTTAAGGATGGTCGTACACAACTTAATCGGTGTCAGGGCTCTCGGGTTTCCAGCTTTCTCTGCAAGGTAGACGATGTTTCTCTCCTTTCTCTTGGCGCAACAGCGCATTAAAATGGATATTTAATTACCATCTCGTATTGCGAACGAAGAAATTCGGTGGTTTGACTACTGGAAAACGTTCAATGAAATTTGTCGAAAGATGGAATTGGGTGCATTGATTATCGTCCAGCATTTAACCCCCGTGTCGAGTTGTTATGAAATACTTGAAATTATATTCAAAGCAGCTTATAGCCTGTACAAATATGGCTACGAAATAGGAAATTTTCAAGTTTTCCAAATATTAATAAACTGAAAATACTTCTCGATCACTAACAATAAGCAATCGAATGAACGTTGCGTTAAGTTATACATTGTATCAAAAATCTGTTGTACTTTTTTCAACGGTTAATTCTAAATCATAGCTACAAGCAAACATAAGACAAAGGGTTAATCGTGTTCAAATTAAAATATGTCTGCGAGCCATGTCGTTTCAATTTCTGTGACAACCGACATGCGTCGCACGTCGTTCCAGTGCAAGTGATTAACAACCCCCTAACTCACTCCACTATTCTGTTCAGAGCAACTGCAAAGGGTAAATCGAGTTCCATTTAAAACATGTCTGTCATCCACGTCGTTTTGACTTCTGTTACAGCTCTCTACCGATGTATGTCGCACGTCTTTCCAGTGCAAGTGGTTAACAACCCCCTAACTAATTGTACAGTTGTGTCTAGAACAACTGCAAGGGGTTAATCGTGTTTAATTTAAAAAATGTCTGCCACCCATGCAGTTCTAATCCCTATGACAACAGTCTACTGACCTGCCTGGTACGTTTTTCCAGTGCAAGTGGTTAACAACCCCCTAACTGATTGCACCATTCTGCCCAGAACAACCGCAAGGGGTTAATCGTGTTTAATTTAAAAATGTCTGCCACCCATGCCGTTCTACTCCCTGTGACAACAGTCTACTGATCTACGTGGTACATATTTCCAGTGCAAGGGGCTAACAACCCCCTAACTAATTGCACTGTTCTGCCCAGACCAACTGCAAAGGGTTAATTATGTTCAATTCAAAACATGTCTGTCATCCACGTCGTTTTGACTTTTGTTACAACAGTCTACCGACCTGCTTGGTACGTCTTTCCAGTGCAAGTGGTTAACAACCCCCTAATTAATTTCAGTGTTCTGCCCAGAGCAACTGCAAAGGGTTAATCATGTTTAATTCAAAAACATATCTGCCACCCATGTCGTTTTGACTTCTGTTACAACAGTCTACCGATTTGCTTGGTACGTCTTACCAGTGCAAGTGGTTAACAACCCCCTAATTAATTTCAGTGTTCTGCCCAGAACAACTGCAAAGGGTTAATCGTGTTCTATTTAAAACATGTCTGCCACCCATGTCGTTTTGACTTCTATTACAACTCTCCACCATTGTGCATCACACGTCTTTCCATTGCACGTGCTTAACAACCCCCTATCTCACTGCACAATTTCGCCCAGATAAACTGCAAAGTTTCATTCTCCATCATGCCTCTCTTAGTAACTTACGGTAGCCATCTGGTGTAAGATGCACTATAGACAAAATTTTTCTAAGGCCAGCCCGTTAATAAGTGGCACGATGGTGCCAAGCCTCTGTCGTTGAATCGGCTTGTTTCCCCCCCTGTAGGGAGAGAAGACTAGGGTGCCTCTCCTTTCTCCTCTCGTAACACTTTCCAGCCCTCGACCTCGTGGCCGAGGATCGATCCCTGTGACGTGGTGCGTGAGCACGCCTTCGTGGAAAAAAAAAACGAAGTGGGGGCGAGCACGTTAATAACTAATAGCAATGCTCCGACGTCCGCTTGTGTGCATACAGGCTTCTTCAAGAGTTACGGTCACAACATTAACCCATTTGCATCCGTAAGAGTGACTCCTTTCTGTCTCGACAGAGAATTCCTTACGTCTCTTATTCCTTACTTTGCCTGGTCCAGAGAATTATTTGGAAAACGATGCAAAGACTTTAAGTGGAAGAACTGAATTGGGGGTTGTTGATGGATATGACATTAAAGTCTAGAATTTACAATCGGTGGAAACAAGTTAAAAATTCACTCTACCAAATGTTTTATTTCTACTAAATTAAACACTCCACATTGCTGTTTACTTTAGGAGAGTCAAATTTGAGATATCAAAAACGAAATGAGAAAAATAGATAATTGAAAATGAGAGGTTATGTCGCTCAGTAACCACTTGACGTACCATATTTATAATTTAGAATTTTTACTCTTTTTGGAATTGAACTACACCCCTTTCGCTAGCCTTCTTCTAGTGAACACATAGCAAATGTAATCCGCCAGAAGTTATATTTGCTTGGCAATGTAGATAGAAACGAGATGTAGGAATCGTTCGTTAATGAATTCATGAGATCGGTGCTGTCAGTCCCTTTGACGTAGAATTCCCCCGTGATCCGTCGGCGTATTGACAAACCATTAGTGTCAACCTTGCACCCTCGGTCCTGCCAATGGCGTAAGGCTGCATAAATATGACAGAGTATGTAAATGAATCCCCAACGTTCGAATGCCATCCGTGGTAATCTCCTAGGAGGCACCGATATCGATTGAAACGTTCTCGACGGTTTATTCGGCTCAGAATCTTCGAGGGTTCGTAAAATCTAACATTTCCATGTGCATGGAAGATTCTACGGTGCTTTCTGTTTTGTAGTCTTGCCGGTGTGCTTCATAGAAAGTAAAACGACGTCCTACGTTTGCAGAATTCAGGAAAGTCCGGAGACGAAAGAGACGAAAGGTCAAAGGGGAGGGACGAATGTGAAAATCGTACCCTTTTGAAGGAACATATACCGTATCTATCTACGATTAGATACACGCGAGTAACGATGGTGTTGTTGCTACGCTTGATGATTGCTCGCACGGTTTTTATGATGAGACGGAGGCAGAGTCGTTTGTGCGTTTACTTCGTACGCGTGACACGTAAATAACGGGAGATACGTCGTGCAAACACGAAACCTACGACGATATACTTCGTTTACCCTGTTTTCACGCTGCATGTATCATAATCGTTGGTAGATTTATGCGTGAAATGGAGAACGAAGGGTTTACTTCAAAGAAAAGTCCTACCTGATTTAGATTGCGAGGTGAAAAATAAAAATTTTAATTCTAAAGTGAATTCTACTTGTCCTTAAATGGTAAAATGGAAAATAGAAATTTCACATTTTGTGTTTAGTTACAAAATCATTATGCAATTGGAAAGTTGATATTAAATTGTTAGAAAGTAAAATCAAGTGAAAAGCTATGTGGGGTAGTGCCCGACATAGGACCGCAAAGGGTTGAAGGTGAAACCTACGTTTTAGATGACGCAAAGAGCTTAGTACTTTCCCGTCCCTCAGTCTAAAATTTCAGAAACTCCAATATATTGCAAATTATTTATACTAAAGGGCTTAACCGTGAAATATATTATTTCGTATAATACATTTTATATATTATAATTAGATTGCGGATGCTTATGCAAATTTCGAGTTTCACAAATGCAGGTGCGATAGGAAAACCTATCTAGGGATTTATTGCACTCAATAAATACTACAACAAATACCATACTTTGGATATTTTAGATATATTTTTATATTATGTCCTTTTTGTATATTTTAGCCGTATTGAATTTGTCATAAATGCATAAAAATCCGCAGTCTGATTATAATACTTTCCCAATCATAAAACCACAAGTACTCTTGTGTCCCTCGTTCTAAAATTCAAGATATTACATCCATTGCAAATTATTTATACTAAAGGTCACGCCCGCGAAATATAATTAAATAACTCACCCTATGTTACAACCTTACATATTATATTGCATTTCATTTTTTTAGCATCAAACATAATATCTTAATCATAAAACCACAAATACTCTTCCGTCCCCCGTTCTAAAATTCAATATATTACAAATTATTTATGCTAAAGGGCACACTGGTGATATGTGCTCGTAATTATGAAAGTGGTCTAAGTCAAAAGTTAAAAAAAAATGAGTTTATCAGTTATTTCACACCACATTATTATAAACTGAATTAATTCAATGTAATTTTTATCATATTGTCAAAAATGAACCATTAGATAGTGGTTGTAGTTTCAACATTATATGGAATTCATTTAGTGTTAATTATGAAAGTTGTCTAAGTCAACAATTTTTAAAAATTATATAAACATACCCTTAAATTTGTGGTATTTGGTCATTCCTTTCTACCGAATGACCGTGATTTTGAGTTGACAGAAATGAAAATAAGAAAAGTAAATTACTTATACAACCCTGAGCATTATTATGAATTGATAGAAAAGTGTAGAAGAAGAAACACATTTTCGGTAAAACGAATGACGTAATTGGATTTTAGTTCAACGAAATTACTGGAAGAGTAAAAAATATCACGGGCGAATGTGTCTCTTCGCTGCAAATTCAATGGATGAGATTCTTGCAAAATGAACCTTATAAGATGTTCTATAAAACTTCTTTAGATGATTCTAAATTCCACGTTTTAGATCTTTCACCTAAAAGAGGGAGACCAAAAATATACGGAAATATTAAATTACTTCCATTATACACCAGTAGACCAGTAACGCAAGGAAAACATAAAGATATTATGTGCTTACTATAATACCATAATCCCTCCAGTTTTTCAAGAACATGTTAAGAATCTTAAAAACTCATAATAGTAAAAGCCTAAATTAAAAGAACAGTTTACTTTTTAAAAATAATTAATAAATGGTCACGAATTATTTCATTAAAATTATTGTTTCTAATAAAACTCGTAGCTTTTTATTACTTTAAAGTCATTTATAGGACATTCAGTTAATTTCGAAAATGGTCCAAGTCAATTGAAACTTTTAAAACAACATTTCCGTATGAAATTTACGCAAAATTTCATATTCACAATAAATTTCCATTAATCAAGACTAATAAAATTCTAAATTAAGATGTCTCCTTCCAACATCTGAGACAAAGGGCACCTAGGCCCACCTCAAACAGAAAAATATCCTAGGTCTTCTTTCAATAAATTTTACGACTTAAGAGGGTAACATACAGTTACCGAAACGTATCGAAAAATTTGAACAAGAAGTATTTTATTTAAACTCCGGTCGACAAATAGCCGTCCTTCATTACGAAGAGAAAATTACACAACTTGTCACATTTGACGTCACCGACCGAACAAAAACAACCTTCATCTTACAAATTGAGATGTTGCATAATATAAAAATATTTTTTAATTCATTCAAATGCAATTCATGAAATATCTCGAAACAAGAAATATATGACTTAGACCATTTTCATAATTATGGGCACATATATAAATAAATAAATCGGCTTGTTGAAGGTCTAAAGTTGAAAACTTCCAAATACCATTATCGAAACAAAACCACGTCGCAGTAGGTTCACGAATGGCTTGCATTCGACTCGAGCATAACGTGGCAGTGGTCGGCAATACGTTAACCGACACAGTGGCACGTAAACTGCTACCTGGGCAGTCCCGATCTGTCCCATTGATCCACACAGATGGTAACCCCTTGAACACACGTGAAGCCGTCACGCTAACCAGCACGGGAAATTGGATTCGATCTTTCCATTCCGCTTAAAGCTCGGTCAGGGCTGGCAAATGCCAAAGAGAGGAACTTCCCTCGTTTGCTATTCTTCTTCTACCCCCAGTGTCCGTCGGTCTGTGAACCTTTTCGAGGGAAAGTTTCCTTGATTCTTTGCTCGATTTTTCTTCAACCGTTTGCCAAATAATTGAGTTCGTCTGATTCTTCATATTTGGCTCGATATTTCATTTTAATATTTTACTTGTAGTTAACGTGCGCCTTGGATTTGATTGCAAGGGTTGATGGCAAAGGTTGAAGTAGAGGGTGAGCTGATTTCATTTTTCAGATAATTGAGTTTACATAATTCTTCATATTTGCATCGATATCTGTTTTTATTATTTAATTGGTGTTATATATCCAAGATTAGCTTGATGACAGAGGTTGAATCAAGGGTGAGATGATTTAGTTTGCCAAATAATTGAATTCGCACAATTCTTCATATTTGCATCGATAGTTCTTTTTATTTTTTTTTATAGTTGATGTATGCCTTGGATTAGCTTGATGGCAAGGGTTAGATTAAGGGGTGAGTTGATTTTATTTTTCAAATAATTAAGTTCGCATAATTCTTCATACTTGCATTGATATTTCTTTTTTATTGTTTTAAATATTGATATATGTCTTGGATTAGCTTGATGTCAAGGGGTTAAATTAAGGGATGAGCTGATTTTATTTTTCAAATAATTGAGTTCGCATGATTCTTCATATTTGCATCGATACTTCTTTGTTTTGTTTTGTAATTGATATATGTTCTGGATTAGCTTGATGGCAAGGGGTGAAATTAAGGGGTGAGCTGATTTTATTTTTCAAATAATTGAGTTCGCATGATTCTTCACATTTGCATCGATACTTGTTTGTTTTGTTTTGTAATTGATATATGTTCTGGATTAGCTTGATGGCAAGGGGTGAAATTAAGGGGTGAGTTGATTTTATTTTTCAAATAATTAAGTTCGCATAATTCTTTACATTTGCATCGATATTTCTTGTTATTCATGTTGTTTCTAGATTAGCTTGATGGTAAGGGGTTAAATTAAGGGGTGAGCTGATTTTATTTTCCGAATAATTGACATTATTTTATTGTTTCGTAGTTGGTGTATATCCTGGGCTAGTTTGATGGCGAAGGGTGAATTGAGAGATGTTGATGGGGTTGATTAGGGTCAGAGAGTGAACATAATTGTGATTTTAGTATAGGGCGTGATTGGCAGATTATTGTTATTGTTTCAGGGTATGAAGATAATTATTGCTTTATCGGAGAACGTAATTACTCTGTATATTGGATCATATATGACTTTGCTTTGTATTTGGATGATTGGGGTTAGTAGAAGTCGATTAAATTTGATCGATTTGTTAGAACTATTGGCTCCCCTATTTCAAGATACTGCTTTAACGTTACTTATTGCCTTTATCGTCTCATACAGAAGGATGTACCGTATTTTAAATGGATTAGGGACAGATTATTAATATGGAGATAATGGCAGAGGTGATTAGGGTTGTTAGGAAGGGTTATACGTAAAATCAATTAGTAATTTCATTAGAGAGCGACATAAACTATACAGAGGAATTCATTGATAGTTTAATATTGCAATTGCGAGGCATACTGGCGAGTATTAATTTCATTAGTCCAGAAACTAATTATCGTTTACTCTACTTGGAATACGATGTACTCTTAATGTTGATTGATCCGAGCTGGGACGAGAAATGAAAATATTTTATTTCTGCTTGGACTCTTGGCTTTTCTATATTCACTTAACATTTTTATATTCTATATCCACTTTTTTATATAGTTATTCGTTGTATATTTTTGTAACTTCTTCTTTGTGTTCCTACGCATGGCCTTCTTCTTTGTGCCTCCATATTTTCTTTCTCACATTTCAGAGCCTCTATTTTTACATCGTCTTTTCTATATTATTTTTATATCTTTATACCTTAAAATTTACAAAAAAATAGTACACAATACTTATTCGTTCTAATTGCACACAATGGACCTCTGCTTGGATAGACTGACCAAGTTTTAATGTTTAATCACAATCGAAATATCCTAGAGGACGTTTGAATCAGAGTGACATTTCTAATATTTATCTTTGCATATCTATGCCGTCCAAACGTCTCGATATAAAAGAGCACGACACACTTGAAGCGAACAAGACCGAGATTTAAGCTTGACAACGATAAAATGGCCGATCGATTCCATGCACTTGAAATCCATTTCACAAACATTAAATATCAAACGTCACGAAGTCTCCAGAAATGCGCAATCCGCGATACGGCATTTCCTCGAACAAGCAATTGCCATGCGCACGTATTCATAATTATTGCCGATCTCGTGCGATTAGAGTCCTCACGGCAAAGATTGCAATTATTCTTGGGAATTATTACCCGCTAAAATATCTCAATGTGATATTTACCAGCGATTCCGTCTTACAGCGGGTAAACAGCGTGCATAGAAAGCGATATAGAGAAAGTATTCGAGGTAATTCGATCGAGATAGAGTCCGGCAATGAAATACACCGTCGGACCTCGACACATGCGCGACCTGCGTTGCCGTTTTCTGTATGTGCAACATAGCGAGAAGCATTGCCACGCAATGCGGCGGTAATTCGATAAAAAGTCGTAATGCGGGTGGTGCATGAATTAGAGAGAAAAGAAAATGAAAAAAAGGAGGGAAAAGTAGAAAGAAAGAGTGACAGAAGGAAAGGAATGGTACAGAAAAAGTAAAGAAGGGGGTGAGATTAACAAAAAAATAAAGAAGAAATGAAGAAGGGAAGAAATTGTCGGGGGACAAAAGGAGACGAAGAAAAGAAGGATGAGAAGAGATCATTAGAGAAAATGAAGAAGAAAGTGAAGATATTGCAAATGGGGTAAAGAATATGGAAGAAAAGAAGAAAGAAGATGAAGAAAGTGTGGAACAAGTGGAGGGAGAGAAAGAGTGATAGGAGAGAAATGGAAGAGAAGAAGAAGAGAAGGGGGTGAGATTGACAAAAAAATAAAGAAGAGATGAAGAAGGGAAGAAATTTTCGGAGGACAAAAGGAGACGAAGAAAAGAAGGATGAGAAGAGATCATGAGAGAAAATGAAGAAGAAAGTGAAAATATTGCAAATGGAATAAAGAAGATGGAAGAAAAGAAGAAAGAAAACGAAAAAAGAGTGGAAAAAGTGGAGGGAGAGAAAGAGTGATAGGAAAGAAATGGAAGAGAAGAAGAAAAGAAGGGGGTGAGATTGACAAAAAAATAAAGAAGACATGAAGAACGGAAGAAATTGTCGGAGGACAAAAGGAGACGAACAAAAGAAGGATGAGAAGAGATCATGAGAGAAATTGAAGAAGAAAGTGAAGATATTGCAAATGGAATAAAGAAGATGGAAGAAAAGAAGAAAGAAGACGGAAAAAGAGTGGAAAAAGTGGAGGGAGAGAAAGAGTGACAGAAGGAAAGAAATGGAAGAGAAGAAGAAAAGAAGTGGGGTGAGATTGACAAAAAAATAAAGAAGAGATGAAGAAGGGAAGAAATTGTCGGAGGAGAAGGAATAACAGGAGATGAAGAAAAGGAAAACGAGAAGAGATTGTGAAAGGAAAAAACCGAAGACATCGTAAGAAATAAAGAAAGGAGATGAAGAAAACAAGAAAGAAGAATAGATTACTAGAAAATGAAGAAGATGCAGAAAAGAAGAGTGAGTAGAGATCGCGAAAGAAAAAGGGACTTGTAAAGAAGAAGAAGAGAGAGTAAAACTAAAGATGAAGAAGACAAGAAAGGCGGAAGAATACCACAGAATAAGAAGAAAAGAAGAACGGTAAGGTATAGTCAGAAAGAAGAGTAGTAATAACAAAAGAAGAAGTACAATTAGTAGGCTGATCACGAAATAAAGACGAGAAATACACGCAGACAAACCTAAAGGGGCAAAGATAAATATGCTAAAGAGGATATTGTCATTTTAGTGGCCAACGAGAAAGTTCTCAGCAAGATGGTTCTTAACCAAAAACGAAATGTACCAGGCAAAGAAAGAAACACGCAAACTGGAAAAGCTTAAAAAATCAAAGAAGATAAGACATTTAAAAGACAAAGCAACGAAAACAGGAATTTTTTAGAAGCCGACGAGAAAAAAGAAGACCAAGATGAAGAAATGTAACCAAGCTAAAGGAAACAGTGACAAAGAAATCTAGACAGCCGCATGAAACAAAAACAGAGCAAAAATGAGGGAAGAAAACATCTCGAGACAAAAACCCAAAGCCGAATTATCATCTTGGCGTGTCGTCTCCCTTTTTCTCCTTTCATTTTCGCGGTCTCGCTTTGCCACGCGCGAACTTTTGGAATTTCACGTCGCGAATTATGTGGAGGAAATTAATTCCGACGACTAAACGCCGGCACTTCGGTGAAAATTACTTCTTAATGTGACGGAAGTGTCGTTGCCGCTGTTCCCCGCATAAGCTACACTCGAAAAGTAGGACTCCCCGAATGGGCTCGCGAGTTTAGACGATTTCCACGGTTGTTGTTGCTTTCGACGAATTACGCCGTATCTTTTCCCGCGTACCTCTCGTGCCGGAAATCCTCCTAAAGACGGCTTCGTAGCTCGGCTATTAAATATCCTATGTTTGAAATTCTTGACGCGATTTTGAGGTGATGTTTAACGCTACAACTCTTGATACTTGGATATGATGAATAATTACTTTCACATATAAGAAATAAAGGGGAGAGGCTGGAATTTTTATCATTTGGAAAGTAAATATAAAAATATAAAGGGGTAGGTTTTAGAAATTTTCACGAGTATAAACAAAATGTTAGAAGTCTTCTCAAAAATGGCCTCGCAGCTTCGTCCTTAAATGTCGTCTACTCGAAATTCTTTGGGTATGATGAATAATTACTTTCATAAATAAGAAATAAAGGGGAGAGGTTTGACTTTTTATAATTTGGAAAGTAAATATAAAGAAATAAAGGGGTAAGTGTTAGAAATTTCCACGAGTATAAACAAAATGTTAGAAGTCTTCTCAAAAATGGCCTCGTAAGTTTGTCCTTAAATGTCCTCTGCTTGAAATTCTTTGGGTATGATGAATAATTACTTTCATTTATAAGAAATAAAGGGGAGAGGTTTGGCTTTTTATAATTTGGAAAGTAAATATAAAGAAATAAAGGGGTAGGTGTTAGAAATTTCCACGAGTATAAACACAATGTCAGAAATCTTCTCAAAAATGGCATCGTAACTTTGTCCTTAAATGTCCTCTGCTCGAAATTCTTTGGGTATGATGAATAATTACTTTCATATATAAGAAATAAAGGGGAGGGGCTTGAATTTTTATAATTTGGAAAATAAATATAAAGAAATAAAGGGGTAGGTGTTAGAAATTTCCACGAGTATAAACAAAATATCAGAAGTCTTCTCAAAAATGGCCTCGTAACTTCGTCCTTAAATGTCCTCTGCTTGAAATTGTTTGGGTATGATGAATAATTACTTTCATAAATAAGAAATAAAGGGGAGAGGTTTGACTTTTTATAATTTGGAAGGTAAATATAAAAATATAAAGGGGTAGGTGTTAGAAATTTCCAGGAGTATAAACAAAATGTTAGAAGTCTTCTCAAAAATGGCCTCGCAGCTTCGTCCTTAAATGTCCTGTGCTCGAAATGCTTGCTGAAAATTTGAGGAGATATTTAAAGCTAAAATTCTTATTATTTGGATACGACGAGTAATTAGTTTCAAATATAAGAAATAAAGAGAAGACGTTTAATTTTTTATAGTTTCTTAAAAGAAAAAGAAGTAAAGGACTAGGTGCTAGAATTTCAATGACAATGAATAAAATGTCAGTCAGAAGTCCTCTCAAAGAGGGCTTCATAACTTCGTCCTTAAATGTCCTATGCTCGAAATTCTTGGCGAAAATTTTTAGGGGATGTTCAAATCTTGATATTTGGATATAACGAATATTTAACTTCAAATAAGGGGACAGTTACGAGAGTAAAGGGGAGTGTTTTGATTTGTTATAGTTTGGAAGATAAATATAAAGAAATAAATGTCTAGATTTTAGAAATTTCAAGTAGTATAAATGACATGCCAACCAAAAGTCCTCTCAAAGATGTCCTCGTAGCTTCGTCCTTGCTCGAAATTCTTGGTGGAAATCTAGGAGGACGTTAAATGCTACATCTCTTGATATATGAATATAGTAAACGATGATGTTAAATAATAAAAAATACAAGTTACAAATAATTGAAGGAAACTGATCTTTTACAACTTCTGCAAAATATACAGAAGCTGTATTTTTGTCTAATTAGACGCAGCTTTAACTTGGTTTTCATGAACTGTTTGCGTACTAAGTGAAGAATATGGTCACGCTATAGAATTGTAAATGTAATACGTTGTTCCTTGAACAGAATGAAAGTATACGTGATAATTAACTTTCCGACGTAACATATTCTGTAGTAATAAAAATGTAAATGATCGTGTGTAACATAGAAGTAATAATTTCCCTCCGGTGTATATAGAGTGGTTTCAAGTACCACTAAAAACTTTAAATAGCCCAGCCATCGTGCTGAAGAAAAATTGCTACGAATGTGGAAGAACGTAGCTCGCAGAAGACACTGGAAATGTTCTCGTAAATTGCTGAATACAATCATTTAATCCGCTCTATTAATAGTTTATATCGATTTCCGTGAATTCCAACTATTTAAATATATATCTTCGAATTTATTCGTGTACTAGGTAAACCCTGAAGAAAAGAACATCGTGAAAATATGACAAATTCTGGACATTTGTTTTTATATATAAATACTTCTCCATAATTAATTGTATTGGAATTAGAAGCTGTAATTATCTGAAATTTTCTAAAGTATTTTTACCACAATAATTTCGGACTGACAAGCGGGCTTTTCGCGCAAAAGTCGGAAGCTGAAGAAAGTTGTCGAACAAGCGTAATTAGGCCGGCATTAATTTCTAAGTTTTGACGTTGAGTTCCATGCTGCAGACACTCTCGGTCAAATGTTAATTTTGTGAATTGTGTTTACGAGTTTAATGACAGACTGATTTGTGCGACGGAGAAGAAGAAATTTGCAATGGAGAGGTCACACCGTGCATATACTTCTTCGATAACGTTAACATATATAACGAAACATTAGGGATTCTTATTTACGAGCAAATGTCTATTTTTATCATCCGCCTTGTTTACGTAATGATATCGTAAATTTTATTGATCGTCATTGTAACATCTCGTTCTTCTACGTATCAATTGCAATGCAGAATTTTCTCGGAAGGTCATTTCAGGGTCATGCTGTACAATTTATCTTCACGTTGTCGTATTGTATAATACAGTTTTCCAAAAATACAGATAATATTTCGTCATTATTAATGTAAAAGTAACCACAATTCAATTAAAAATTTGCAACTTCTTTGAAAATTTATGCAGTCAATTTTTCCTAAAAATTGATTAACATGTTATAGCCTCAGTGATTTGGAAGTCATTTAAAGTAGTAGATTATAGTCAAAATAAGCTAAAAAACAACATTGTATCCTTGCTCTATTTCTTTGTCTAAAACAACAAAACTAGTCAATGTGTTGCGCGTCAAAAATACTTTAAAAGTAGATAAATGTAATATCGAGTCACGAGTAACTTCCGGTAGCTATAGAAAGCATCCACTGTTTCAATTTGTCCACAATTAGTCACTCAAACAAATGACTTATATCTAATACTGTTAAGTACATAATAAATAAAAGTGTCATTTTATCGAACCAAGATAAATGTCCGATAGAACAGCGGATGTTATTTATGACTCAATACACATACATCAACACTAGAACTACCAACGATAAATTTCTTGTACTTAAATATATTAAATAAATTGAAGGAAAAAAAATCAAACGGGAGAAAAAATCAGCTAAATAATTGTTGCATCATCGCTAAATCTATTGGCGATACATATATTATATTTCAATATTTATAAATAAGTACCTCAGAAAAAGAGTAAGTAAGGGGTAAAAACAATGATCGATTCAGGAATCTGTATTTTATAAAATCAACTTACAATTAGAATATTTCCGCTAGGACTGTTCCACAAATCCTAAGAGTTTTTGGAAAAAATTGAAAACCATTCATTTTAGCTTTCTTGGTGGTTCAATTGTAAGAATTTTTATAAAACATAATAGTAGTCCATCATTTAACCACTTCAGTAGCTCCATTAAATTCCAGCTTCTCCTGCATACACTTAGCTCTTTATTTAAATCAAAAATTGAATAAAATAAGAGAAAAAAATTAAATAATTTCTTTCTGTTTAAAGCGATAGCTTTATCCAGCTACTTCTTTCGCAGTATCTCCGAATCTGAAATAAGTGACACTGTTGACCTCACTTCGCACACCCTATAGAAACTCTTGGGCCTCGTATGGCATAGAGTCGTGCCAGCGATTGGGTTCGATAGAACGTCCCGATGTATTTATAGTACTTCGTATGTACATACAAGCTACACGAGCCATGCAGCTTGCACACAATCTGCACGAATTGCCCGTAGAATCGGCAGCATATACTTTGACGGAGACAAGGCAGCTGAGCCGTGAAAATGAACGCCCTGCTTCGATCGGTTTTATCAGCTTCGGTTGCACGGACAACGAGCTGTTATAATTGCCGTTAAATTTTGTCAGTTACAGGAGAATGATTTGTTGGACGTTGGAGGTTTGATGGAAAGATTGGAATTTTTATTTTTTTTTATCGTCGATTTTTTATCATTAATTGTGAGATGTATATTGTATTTTTTTTTTATTTTAAGGGAAGAGGTAACTTTGTTTTAAATTCATGAAACATAGAACCTATGATGTATTAGATAGTGCATTTAATTAATTAGGAAAAATTTATCAGAAGTGATACTTGGGACTCTTGGTTGCAAGTTCCACAAAACCAGTAAACTGCCATTGCAATTTCGCCTAGACTCTGCTGTTTTAAATAAATCCGGAAACACTGAGGCTACGATATATTAAATAATAATTTAGGAAAATTACCTAGAAGTGAAGAGGACTTTGAATTTGAGTTTACGGAATGCAAATTTCAACCTTTACCCCTGTGTCCCTAACAACCTGTGAACAGCCATTGCAATTTGCCTAGAACCTACGGTTTTAAATAAATCCAGAAACACTGAGGCTGCGATATATTAAATAACAATTTAGAAAATTACCTAGAAGTGAAGGGGATTTTGGATTTGAGTCTACGGAATGCAAATTTCAACCTTTACCTCTGCATCTTCAAAAAACTGTGAACTGCCATTGCAATTTTGCCTATACCCTGCAGTTTTAAGTAAATCCAGAAACACTGATGCTACGATATATTAAATAATAATTTAGTATAATTGCCTAGAAGTAAAGAGGGATTAGAATTTCAGCCTACTTAATGCAAGTTCCAAATTATTCTCTTTACCCACTACAACCCTTCTAGTGCTATTATTATTTCATCTACGACCTACGGTTTAGTTATGTTTAGTATCACCGATATTATTATCAAAGAACTAATTAACAACTCCTAAATAATTTATTTCCAAATTCATAAGTAATATAGGAAAAATTTACCAAAAAATTTCACCCTACTTCCCACTAAAATTAAATATGAAATACGTTAGAATAACATAACCTTAAATAAACTTACAAAATCGAATATAATAGGTGTAAGTGTATTATATTGAGAAAGAAAAATACAAAAGCAGCCAAAGCTAGTTTATCTCTCGACATTTGCAGACGCGACGATTCAAGCATTAAGTGCCACAAAAGTGGCATTTTTATCCGTGTCACGATTCTGCATCCGCGAATTCTAGATCTTCGATATCCCGATGCGCCAGAAACTATTATCCATCCGAGAGAAAATTTATATTCACTCCCCTTTGGGGATAACACCTAGATGCCTCCGGCATCGAGGAACACTTTCGAGCCTCTGGGAACACCCTTGGAAACTCGGGAGAGGCTCGCTTTAACATTCTCCAAACATTATCTCATGCAAAACTCCACCCTTTAAATTTAACATCGGAGGAAAGCGCACCGGAAGTGCCGTATCGTAGAGTCGCACGAGGAGCATTTGCCGGCGGCAAAGTCGGCCTAGATGCATTGACTCGTCGCGGAAACGAATCTAGGCGAAACAGTATGCGAAATGAGTACAGCTGGGGCAGATTCGTCGGTTGTCGTTGATGCACACCGCTTTTCACGCGAGGGTTGATCATCCGGTGTCGGGTCTTTCTTTTATAGAAGAACAAAATGATGGAATTTTACAAAGTTCAGAAAAGATGAAGATAATTTGTCAGAAAGAATTTTTTTTTTTTATAGTAGATGGTTCGTAGAATTTTGAAAGATGGAGAGATTCTTTTTGATTATTAGGACTCTGGAGTTTTAGAAAAGCGACAAATTTTTGGTTAGAAGAGATATATATAATTTTTATAAGTTGTAGTAACTTTTTAGAGTTACTGTTAAATGAGATTTCCATAATAAATGTAATTTTTATAAATCAGATTGAAGTTTGTCCCCTTGGGTTGCAATATAACAGAAAAGAAAGCTCCAAAAATTCCCTCAAAAGTAAATACGATTTGTCATCATAGTTGTATTGCAACCCAAGGGGACAAGCTTCACTCTGATTTATAAAAATTACATTTATTATGGAAAGCTCATCTAACAGTATCTGTAAAAAGTTACTGCAATTTATAAAAATTATATTTTGTAAAAAAGTTAATCTGACTGTCCAAAAGAATGACTTGGCTTGTTGATATCGAACTACAAGGGATTCTGGCCTAATCGTAACATTGACCCTACTATAGTGGTCAAAAGACCGATATTTCGCTCATTTGATCATTTCTACTGAAATGATACCCTTATTAAAATCCCATTCTTGTACAGCAGAAACTTTAAAGATACAAATAGATGTATGTTCAGCAGGATATGATCCTTCAAACGCAACTACTTAGATACTGAATGTGTTAGAAAATTTCTAAATATTACAATTGAAGAGTTACATGAAATTTTATTGAATTCAATGGCGCCGGTCACCGGTGACCCCCATGGTACAGTCCAACAACTGAAAGATGGCTAACGAGTGGCGGAATTTCTTGTTTTCAAGTGTTTATTTCCGCCGTTTGTTTTTGATATCGCCAAACTCATATCTTTTAAAGGTAACATTTCACAGAGTCGTTTGTTTTGAGAAGCTGGGTTTGGGAATTTGAAAAACGAAATTTGCAAGAATAGGCAGATGAAAATAAGAAACTCCACCGCTCGCAAGCCAAGTTAGAGTTGTCGGACTATAGACAACGTGTTAACACTAAAACTATCGGCGTTATATCTACAAAAAGATGCACTTAATAACCACTGCAAAAGAAAAGAAATGAGGAGATAAAAGAGATGAGTAAATAATTAATTTAGATTTTATAAGACAGAAGTGGAATATTTACTTCATGGTTACCCTATCAATTTAAATAGATTTTAGAAAAAACTTAGAACCGGTCTTTTGATCATCTTGATAGGTTTAATATTAAACTCCTGGTTACTCGAGTCAAATAATTTTCATCCACCCTGTACAAGAAAATCCACGGAACGTGTTGGATTTAACGTGAATACATACACGATATTTCATAGCATAGAGTTCAAACAATAACAAATTACCATATGGAAACTTCCGCCTCATGTTTCTCCACGGAAGAGCCATACGCAAAGTGTATGAAAAGTTGGAGTAGAAAGTGGTTGAAAGTAATCGTACTAGTTAATATTTACAAAGGTACCGGTCGTATTGCTGTTTATAGGAGCTCACAGCATGGAGAAACTAGGCACGATGCACGTATGCCCCTGTAGGTGCACCTGAGTGCACGTATGCTTCTGTCGGTGCACCTGAGTGCACTGAGGTCAGGCATGCCCCTTCGCCGAGGAACTCGTGAAATATTGCCACTGCAGTCACCGCAGTGTTGTTCGGAGGGCCGTATATTTCCGATAGCCAGGAAAACTCCAGTATATCGCAAGGGGGATGCCTGACCATCAGCCGGATGTTTTTCACGTTTTACGACCCTCTTTACGCGCTTTACTGCGTGCCCTTTCGCCTGACCCATCGGTCTCTTCTTCGCTCTTTCTGGCCCTTCATCTTTTCTTTCGCCTGTTGCCGATTATTCTCGTCCTGAGGCGCGTGTTGATCGGTGGGTGGGCGAACTCCATATTAGAATGAGGGATGATTTTATCAGATATCAAAGGAGATACATTTTTTTGTAGACTTTTCGGTGTTTTGTTAGTTTGTGAAGTATAGTTGATGATTACTTTTGCTCGAAGTATCAGAGTAGCAATTTCTATCGCGTCAAGGTCACCAGGATGGCTTCAATTATGTAGGGTTTACAATTAGTACGGGATAATTAATTGTGATAAGTTCTATCGGGGGTGAAATTACAAGCACTTTGATGATACATGAGTGATGATAATTACTTTCGTGGCTGCACTGTATGTTGATAGGATTCACAGTAGATGCATTGTCATAGAAAAAAATGACACCGATAGTTTTTGGGAGACGGTGTAATCGCAATTTCAAAGCGAATAGTATTTTCTAAATAAGCCTGAGTAATTTCTCAACTCAAATATCGAATTCTTCCAAACAATATTCATAGATCACTCTGCGTTTTACCTGTTTATTGTTTATAATTATTCTACTCGAAATCCCAGAATAGCAATATCTATCACATCAAGGTTACCAGAATCCCTTCAATTACACAGGCTTGGCAATTAGTACGAGATAATTGATTCTAATAAGTTCTATCATGGGTGAAATTACAATCACTGTAACGATACATCAGGGGCGATAATTGCTTTCATGGTTGCACTATTTGTTCATAGTGTACACAGCAAACGCATAGAAAGAGAAAGAATCAGCACGTATACATTTTGGGAGTCGATATAATTGCAACAGAAAAAAAATTAGCACCGGTACATTTAGAGAGTCGGTATAATTGCAATAGAAAGAAATTAGCACCGATATAATATTGATAGTCAGGACAATTACAATAGAAAAAAATAAGCGTCGACAGATTTAGAGAGGCGGTATAATTGCAATAGAATAAAATTAGCACCGATACATTTTGAGAGGTGGTATAATTGCAATAAAAAAATCAGCCACGATGCATTTTGTGAGTGATATAATTGCAATAGAAAGAAATTAGCACCGACACATTTAGAGAGGCGGTATAATTGCAATAGAATAAAATTAGCACCGATACATTTTGAGATGTGGTATAATTGCAATAAAAAAAATCAGCCACGATGCATTTTGTGAGTGATATAATTGCAATAGAAAGAAATTAGCACCGACACATTTAAAGTGGCGGTATAATTGCAATAGAATAAAATTAGCACCGATACATTTTGAGATATGGTATAATTGCAATAAAAAAAATCAGTCACGATGCATTTTGTGAGTGATATAATTGCAATAAAAAAAAATCAGCAACGATGTATTTTGAGAGTCGCTATAATTGCAATAGAAAGAAATTAGCACCAAAATAATATTGAGAGTCAGGATAATTACAATAATAAAAAAACATCAACACCCACAAATTTTGGGAGGCGGTACAATTGCAATAGAATAAAATTAGTATCGATACATTTTGATAGTCGTTACAATTGCGATGGAAACGAATTAGCGCCGATACATTTTGGCAGTAGGTACAATTACATTAAAAAGAATCAGCAATGCATTTTGAGAGGCACCATAATTGCAATTTCAAAACGAATAGAATTTTCTCATCTACCTACTACTTCTAACAACCCTGACAAAATCTCTCAACTGAAATATCGCATTTTTCCAATCGAGATTCATTGATCTGTGCATTTTACCCCTTTATCGTTAACGATCCAGTATTATTCATAGATGACCCTATCAAGAACAAACTTAAATTTCAACGAAGTCATTCATTAACAAGTCTCGTTAATAAAAACTCCCGCGAATCGATACTGTAAGTTTAACGCGAAGCTGAACATACCTTCATCGTCGAGCCTCTCTCTCATTCTATGCCTATGAACCGAGAACTTATTTATGGACCGACGAAGTGCGATCGATAGAATCCCCATGTTGACGGGAGCATCGTCGATCGACGGGATTCTAAAAAATTCAGACCTCTTTCTTTAACCCTCCGTAATTAACCGCAAGCCTTTTCGATTCGTGCGCTTCTGCGGCGAGAAACGAGCGTGTTTCATAATACCAACGGGATTCGTGACACGACGCGTAATCCTCTGATGCAGTGTTTCCCAATCTGCTGAACGATCGGGTTTTTTTTTCGTTACATATTGTCGTTTCTTTTTGAAATTCTTGACTAGAATTTTTCACAATTTTTCCATTGTACTAAAACACCTCGAATTATTTGGAAACTTAAATTATGCTTTGCATTACTTGCAAGCTTATTTTTTAATTTTTTCATGTTTCAATTTTTTATTGTGGAGGAATTATTATGTAGAAATGTAAATTTTGCTTTATAGTAGGGGAGGGTGAGGCAAAGTGGGCCCCTTCAGCAAAAAATAGTCATATTTTTATATTTTTTTATTCGTTATAGGGGGGGGGGGGGGGCAAAGTGGGCCCCTTCAGCAAAAAATAGTCATATCTTTATTCTTTTGGGTTCCAAAATTTTAAGGGGCCCACTTTGCCCCCAAATTTTAAGGGGCTCCAAAGTTTTAAGGGGCCCACTTTGCCCCACCCTCCCCTAGTTCTAGTATTTTTATTAATACTAGCTTTATAGTAATTCTAGTATTGTTATTAATACTAGCTTTGTAGGCAAAAAATAGACTTTACTTACAAAAATTAAATTATTTTTTGTATTGATTGAATTTTTTCCTGTTAAAAATTAAATACAATTTAATTTTCGAGTTTATTACATTTACTGTGTATAGAAATAATTCTCGTATGAGTTATGGTTTATGCTGGAGAGACACAGGTAAATCCAATGGATTTTTGCTACTATAAATACCTGAATAAGCTACTGAATAATTTGCGTTTTTAATGTAAATGTGAAAAATTCTGTTTTCAATATTACCGAGAGGAATATTCAAGAGATTATTCAGAGATCGTTGCACATTGAACGTTTCTCACGGCATTTGGAGAACAGCATTCATCATGGAATCATCTTCGATAGGCTTGGAATACGTTAACTCCGTATATTTGCATATGCGAAATCGAATCGTTGAAATTTCCATGTATTTTCATTTCAGCCGTATTGAAATCTGTAATTTAATACCAACAGGATGATCAAATGTTAGAAACAATTTTGAAATCGAAATGGATTCTATTCAATTGTTACATCATTGACCGTTAGTACCGTTAATATTCAATCTCACCTTCTACCATCTTGAATAACCGTAAAATTCGTCGGACATCGAGCAAACGGACTTACGTAGCCAATCCAATAAATCTCTGCGGCTGTCACAGCACAATTATCAAGTTATACGCCAGTATTCTCTCCTTTATTTTCGAACTTATATTTATTCATGACCCCCGCTATGATGGATGAGCCAACAGTGAAAAATGAAAGTCCACTACAACTGCTTTACCCTTTCGTACGTTTCATTAAGACACTTACAATGTTAATACGTTGAAACACAATTACAGGCAAAACTGTCAGCATCATTCTAATCAGATAAAACGAGGAAGGAAATATTCTCAAAACGATTAAAGGGGTGGTCCAGTCTAGAATTACATTTTTTTTCATATTATAGATTTTTTTTCCAAGGAAAGAATAAATTTTTTAATATCAATATTTTGCGCGTTTATTTATCCATTGTTTGACAAATGTTCAGAATTTTTTTCAAATAAAAATAATCAAAATTGATTGAGTTACACGCCACTGAAGAAAATTCCTTTAACGAGTCACATGTGTTTGACGGATATATTAGTCATGGAGAAATGACAGTATTTCGTGTCATGACGACTATATCCGTCATGTAGAAAATTTAGTTACCATTTGTTATTTAACCAGTTAGATGTGATGGACGAGTATACTCGATATTGCTCGACTTTCGTGACACACGTAGTGCCGTCCCACATTGGGCCTTACAACTACTCGCAGCAGCAATTATAATATACTTACAAATTTCTTTTTTACAATTCACTTTCAAACAATTACCAAAGAAAATAGAGTTTCGAAAAAACACTCGCTCGAAGTTTCTTATCTTTAACCATCGTCTTCTTTAACCCCTTAACCTATTAAGGGCCAAGCATTGAAATGAAGAAAGAAATTTATAACTAGTTTTTGGTTTATATAATGTTGCGTTAACGCAACTTTGAGCTTACGTGGTACCTTATAGTGCATAAATTAAGCGTTTGGTATGTTCTTTTATTATGATATAGGTTAAGATATAAATTAAATTAATCCGATTCCCCGAAAAAAATTAGAAGTGAAATGTTGCGTTAACGCAACTTTGGGCCTTAATGGGTTAACCTACGATTTCTTTTCTAACGGACTTTTTTAAGATTTCTTTTCTAAAGACTCAAAATTAATTCCTGAAATCGAAATGTTTCACTGATTTCTAATATTTCGTATAACTCAACGCGATATTAATAGTTAAAAAATAATGAGACCTTTTTGGTAATTGGCTGATATTGTCAATTTAGTAGTTTTTGGAAAACTTCAAAATTTCCTCTTCCTTGTAGGCTAAAGGTTTAATCATCCATAACTTCATCAATTTCACAAATTCGAAAACATCCTCCAACACTTTTACCTCATTAAATGTCTACTTTTGCGAAAATGCAAAGAAAAATCCATTTTTCAAAGGTCTAGACTATCTGACCTCACCGAGAATAGTCGATTATCGTGAAACGATCAGTTGTTCCTTCTTCGTTGACTTTGCCGCTATAGTTATTTTATAGTGTCCATAGTAGCGAGGTTGGAGTGTTCAGAGCGAGGGGAATCAGTGGAAAGGGAGCTGCTGAATGAAGCCGGCTTCAGGGGGTGTTCCTGCAGTATTGATCGCCCCACCCTCGCACGACGGGACACATAGCATCCCTCCTTTCGTTTTCCTCGCCCTTCTCGTTCCTACAGCCGCCTACTTTGCCACCTACTGTTCCTACGTGTCTCTCTTTCTCTCTCCTCAACCGTAACTCTATCTCTTGATCTCTTTCTTTCTCCTCTTTCTTCTCCAACAACCCCTGGGAACGTCCAGGGGCAACTTGTGCCGTGTCCAACCCTCCCTCCTCTCGCTGACAAACAAGGTAGCTCTGTCAGTGTCAAGGTTGGGTCAAGCTGCCGAGTATATGCGGAAACTGGCTTGATTGCCGTCTTTGCTAGAAACAATTGAAACTCGCTGTATGTTTAGATAATTGCCTGGCCCTGCGGAAGTTCGGAGAACGGTGGATGGTTTGTGTTCTCTTGGAGGATAAGGGGGTTGGAGTCGACGACGAATGTCAGAGGTTGGATTTGGAAGATTGGGGTGGATGGGTTCATTGTAGAGTAGTCTTTCTAATATCGAGAAAAATATAGTGTTGAGGTGTTCAGATGTTGAACTTCTTTTGAGACTGTTGAAGGGTTGAATTTCTAAGTGGAGTACGTGATTTTTAATTTTTAGATTCTTTAGGTTTTATAAAGTTTAGCTTTGACTTTCTTGTAGTTAGGGTCAAGTCTTTGTGGATTATGTAGTTGGAGAGTGCACACTTTAAGTTGCGGATTTAACTTGAAATTTGTAGAATCTGTGAGGTATCTATAGTAAAAGATCAGACGGCTAGCCAGTAAGTTCAAGTTCAAGTCTCCAATACCTAGAATCTCCAACATTCCGTGAGAAACTTATTATTCTCGCTTCATTCCACAGCAGCTTTACATCCCACCTACAAGTAGCTATCAGCTTGACACCAGAATTTTTCAAATGTATCGACCCCTTTGATTTTGAGATAACTCAGGAAATATCTAAATTTTCATTCTGCAAAATCAAATTTGTAACTTTGCCAAATATTATAACTCAGTTTCTGAAATCATGGAATTCATTACAATTCAATATTTAAAAATCAGGTTTAACATATTATTTAGAATTGTATTTTTATCATTTTCTAATTGTGCTATCGCCAAACTGATCTTTGGATAACATCAAAAATTGAGACTCTAGAGGATTAAAAAGAAACGATCTTTAACCCCTTGCCGTATAATAACGAGTGACACTCGGGATAAATGGAGCAATCAATTTTCAAGTGTGCCAAAAATTCTGAAATTTACCCCTTGCCTTACAATTCCTTTTGTAACCGAACTGGCAATAACTCAGACGTCATTGTTGGAAAAATAATCTATCAACGATTTCGTATACATAAATTAACAGAATATTAACAGCATAAAACTAATTTCAACGTCTCCTGACCCAAGTCGAAAAGTCCAGCCTAAAAAGAAACTTAAAATCCTAGATTCTTTTGATTTCTCATTTGCCGCTTAATTATGTATACCATTCTGAACCTCAAAATCCTCAACTAGTGTGTCTACGCGCCTCAAAGTCCTGTAAATATGATTTTTAGGAGTTATATGGACTGATCAGTCAAAATTTTTATTCCAATTTAATCTGACATCCCCTAAAAATATTTCAGAAGTTCCAAGTCTGTCGACTCATATTCTAAAAATAGGGCTTTCAGGAACAAGTAGGAATTAAATTATCATTTTATTCCATATAAATTCTAAATCTTCTAAAATCACTCCAATTCCAATCCAATTCTAAAGCTCCTCATTATACAATGTATGGCTTCATATTGGGCTTAGATTAATTTTCTAAATTAGAATGCCGAGGATTATTTTGGGCTGTATGAACCCTAAATTGATCCTAAACTAGACAAAACTGGCAAAAATGAACAAGTTTAGGGCGATTGACGAATTAAAATTTTCATTCTTTTATGTGTAACATATTTTTCCATATTCAACCTAAATATCCTAAGTTATTTGGTAATTTAGGAAGATTTTGGGCTGAAATTTTCAACTCGGGGATCTACCAATACGTTTAACTTAACAGTTTTTGTAAAACTTAAGAATTTTCTATTCCATTTACCACGTTACATGTATCACACGTCATTCTCAGACAAAGGCTTAAACATATCAGTGATTCACGCTAAAACAAAAAGTAATTCACGCAATAATTATAATTAATAATAATAATATTGTCTTAACACTAGAACTACCGAACCGGTCAAAATGACTGGTACACAATTTTTTCAAAAAATTCTCCAAGTTTACATAAGAGTCACAGAATAAATATTCTACGTCTATATCAATAAACATAAATCACCCAATCGATCAAATTTTCCACCACTTGATTCCCCCCTTTTACAAAGTATTTATTTAATTTATTAAAATATGATAGATTTGAGGCCGGTAGTTCTAGTGGTAAGTTACATATATCCGAAACTAGCGATAGATTGTTGCAAATATTAATTCAAAGTTATTGCGCATTCAGTAACAAAAGAAATGGTGATGAAAGGAGTTAATCTTAGTACAAATTAAACAAAGACTATGAATTTGACGAGGAGAGAAATAGGATGCGATCGATGATGCAACGAAACATCGTGTCTGGTTTGCATAGCGTGTATTTAGATACCAGCGAACCGGACGGCTCCGAAATTTCTTCCGGTGGTAACAGAAGGCTTCCTAACGCCATTATAACATCGCCCTGAATCTACCTATATACGTAATATGCTAGAGTTACTCTAGAAAATCGAGCCATGCTCATCGCGATTCTCAGCGACGAATTAATATTTAGTATTCCACGATGGAGGCTTAAACTTCGCAGCATGGAGGTACATACCTGGTTTATTCAAAGACTTCGATGTTACGTTTAAGTCTGCCATCGACCACAGCATATCGTATCGTTATTCAATGTCGAGTAAACAATTTTTTCATGAGGGGTGAGAATGGTCAAATGTCATACTGCCGTCCGGGGTTGGGAGGGTGGAAGGGGTTGAGCTTGAACTTAGAGGGAATTTTTGACTGAAGGTATTTTTGTTTTTATCTTATCTTACATATTGTGAAGTGTAGATGATGATTATTTTATTTGAAGCATCAGAGTAGCAATTTCTATCACGTCAAGGTCACCAGGATCTGTCTAAGTACGCAGGGTTTATAATTAATTGTGATAAATTCTATCGTGGGTGTAATTACAATCACTTCAGTGACGAAAATTACTTTCATGGTTGCACTATTTGTTGATAGTGTTGACAGTCTTATAATTGTTTATATTGTAATTGTATCAAAAGAGTTTTGAGTTTTTTATAGACAGTTTTATGAAATTTTGAAGTTTGGTAGGTGTACTTTGAATCCTTTTTGTCCGTGGGGCACAATTTATGTAAGTGTAATTTTTTTATCAAATATGATTTTATTTTTTATTATTTGGTCCTTAATTTAGACTAATGTTATGATTAATACAAGTATGTTAATCTATTTGAGACAGATTGTACTTCACAAATAATTTCTTTTATTCTCATCAAATTGTTCATTTTCAACTAAGCATTCTTTAGAAATTTCATCTGTGATATTTAATAACGAAGAAATTCATTAAATGTTGTCAATACAAGTATCATACAGGATTATTATTAATAATATAGCATTCTCATGCTTAAGTGGAATTTTAATCACACATACTTTTCTCTACAAAAGAGATTCCCGAAAATGTACAAATTTTCTAAACTAATATTTATCAGAAATCCGAGCTAAAAAAAATTACAATAATTTTCATAAATTGTAAAATTAAATTTTGTACCTAAATCATGTTTATTCTCAGACTGTAATAAATACATAGATTAAGGACCTTGAGGGTCAAATGACGAAGTCATTTTCGAAGTCCCGATTCAAAATGGAGTTAAATAATTCACAAAGTCGTCGTAATCGTGAAGAAAAAAAGCCGTGATCGTCGTCGTGCTCCTTTGAAACTCTCTCATCTTGAAAATCCAGGCCGATGGAAAAGAAAAACGTCGTCTCGTTGGGTAACAAGCAAATCGGCGAGCTAAACGATTCGCATGCGGCTTAATGTGCCGCGAACAAGAGAACTTTGAAATTTCTTCCGGCGGTAATGGGCGGTTTCCTAGAGGCATTATTATGACATTGCCACGCTACGGAAAATCGTTTCTCTGGCAGGCATCACGTGCAGATGTTATCTGGGACGAGCGGTCGATCGCGATAAGGAAATTTCCTTTACGGTTGAATTTAATTATTTCGTCAGTCGCGTTCCTACTGTGCGTTAATACGAATCGATAAGGTAATCGTCTGCCGTCACGGCTGCTCGATAACGAGCACCTTCGTTCGCGTAGGTGGAAAGCTCCTATCGTTTCTCCCGGGGTTTATTATCAACGGATACTTCGTTCGATCTAAATGTGCAGACATCTTCAACGATTTTCAGACCATTTCTTCAAACTTACAATTAGATCTATCACCTTCGTAAATCTACATTGTAGTAGGAATGAACCCCTTAACGTGCGCGCTCGAGTTAATTCGAGCGCGCCAAACAGGCCAAACTGTGCACACTCGAGATAATTCGAGCGGCGTTGTATTTAAAATTGCAATAAAAATTTTTTTTATTTCTATGCCAACACAATGTTCTAAAGCGTGTTTTTTTACATTAAAAAAAATTGATTTTTTTTCAAAAAATCTGTGCGTTAAGGGGTTAATACTAGAATTACCGGCTTTAACCCTTAACGCTCTAACTTTTAAGTGTAAATAATAGTATTAAAGTAATTGAAAACAATCGTTATTCATTTCAGAAGTAATATAATTTTGATTGCAATATTTATATTATTAATTATAATTGATTAATGTGTGGCCGTTTTTAACACAGTCATTGGGATGTAAACCGGGTTGCGTTCACAGTAGAAAAATGTTTTGTTTTCTTACCGCATTACTTCCTTTTAGCCAGTTAAGAGCTACATTATTATAAATGCGACATAGTTGAAAAATAGATAGATTTACAATAAAACAGGTTGGGATTTTACTTTATTTACTG
Organism: Cerceris rybyensis; assembly: GCA_910591515.1. Lineage (NCBI taxonomy): Eukaryota > Metazoa > Arthropoda > Insecta > Hymenoptera > Crabronidae > Cerceris > Cerceris rybyensis. The sequence continues at coordinate 6,039,448 of OU342800.1, read as the reverse complement.
ATCGCTCGTAACTGACTGAGAAGTACTATTTTTTATCTATAAATAATTAGCGACAACGAGCCGAACAATATCCGAAGTAAAGAGTACACTTTTAGAGTAGCACGCTTCAATTCAGAGGTGCCTGAGAGACACACTTGGAGCGACAAGGGTTAACACTAGAACTACCGAACCAGTCAAAATGACTGGTACACAGTTTTTTCCAAAAATTCTTCAAGTCCACAGAAGTGTCATGGAATAAATATTCTACGTCAATCTAGAAAAACATAGATCACCGTATCCATTTTCTTTTCGGTCTCTTGATTTTTCTGTTTTCAAAGTACTTATTGAATATATTGAAATTTAATAGATTTAACGCCGGTAGTTCTAGTGTTAAATCTATTATATTTCAATGTATTACATACTTTAGAAAAAGAAAAATCAAGTAGTGAAGAAAGTTTGGTAGATTCAGTGTTAATGGAAAAAAATTTGGATATCTGTAAAAATGTTGAAAATAGTGAAATGTCAGTGGCGTTCAACGTGTTAAATTGATATCGAGAATTCAATTATTGGAAAAATTACTGAAAAACGGAGAATTTTGAGACTTACCCTTCGAAGTCTGCAAAGCTCGTTCGCCACTTGAACTTGCCGATTCGTCTTTCGTAATACCTTTCCCTCTTTGTTAGATTTGCCACCTGTCGATTTGTCTTTCGCACTTATCGGCGATCTTGGTTCTCGTTTGAGAGACATCATTGATTTTCGGTATTATCTCGCAGTATCTTTCGGCTTCAGGTAATACTGGTGTCCAAGTGCATCGTTTCAAGAATTCTCAATTGTCTTGAAAAGTGTTTGATCTGAATTTTGCCGGAAGTATGATTCTACCAAGGAAGAAACGTTATTTTATATTTATCGTAGAAAATATTGAACAGTTGGAACGTATAGTTGCTGAAATAATATGAAATCTGTGCAACTTCATTAAGGAAGCATTTTTATAATCATTTACAACGTTTATTTACAACAGACATTTTTTCAACTCTTTGAATTTATTTTATAATTTAAGAAATATATCTATGGCCATTTATTGTTCAAGTTTCTTTCAGAGGAATTGCATGACAATTCAAACATTTGCGATCAACAAAATTTTTTCAATGTTCCTGCAATTTTGGAAATTTATTTTTCTCAACTACAGTTACTTTACACTAAAGCTACCGACGTTATATCTACTAAAATTGGAACATACTTAATAACTACTTTAGAAAAAGAGGAATGAAGAGTTGAAAAAAATGATTAATTAACTAATTTAGGTTTTATAAGATAGAAATGGCTAATCTACGAATTTAGATAATTTTTAGAAACAAATTTGGAATCTTTCTTTTCACTGACTTGGTAGGTTTAGGGTTACTAATATGAAACAAGTGAAAATATTATTTTTTGCTAAAAGCGCAACGTCACATGGCAAAATTGTAACACGAAGCTTAAGCAATAAACGTTCCCACGAGTAAATTACTAATAAGTAAAAATGTTAATTTATGATAAGAACCTTAATTAATACTGTCACTACATCAGAAGCGTATATATCCTTGATATAACTGCCCAAAAAGAAAATTAATCTTCGTCGCTCCGCAATCGAATACCTCGAGCTGATTATCATCTGCTAATTACGACCATCTCTAATTGTATTTTCATAATGTCAAAACTTGGGATACCTGTCCGGAACGTTAACGAACCGAATTAAAGCGTTGTCGCAGGTCTATGCAAAATTCATGCGAATCAGCGACGGTGCTTGGCGATCGTCGAAGGAACTTTGCGCTTAAAGTGAGATAAAGTGTCAGTGTTATCTTCAACGTTGTTTCGAAAGTAAAATTCAAGTTGGAGAAATTGACAATGATCTTAAAGTTAACCGGAATATTACGTTCGTACGCCGTTCTTTGGACGTCGACGAGGAATTGAGGTTTCCAATAATTTCTGAGAATAATTCACGATCAGCCGAGAATATTGCGACTTGAGAATCTAGAGGCTTTTATGCTGAAATTGATTTGGCATTATTTCCTGAATGAGAAAGAGGTTGCTTTGGATGATGGTGTTCAAGAAATCCATGCTAACTTTGTAATTCTACATGCAATTGTACATATGAGCGATATTTCTAGAATCACGACTGTCGTCAAAAATACATGAGTGTCTTTCGAACGGTGTAGAATCAATTAAAATCGTTATTTTTGCGTGAAAAAATTCCAATAGACTATAAAAGTATCAATGAACGTGTGGTACAAATTTCAAAATTGTACATTTTAATGGTTTGTGAAAAAAAATTCCCAAAGGGAGCATAAAAAATATCTCTCACATGGGATGATACCCTTAATGATAGAACAGATGGAAGAAATAATTATTAATAAATTAAAATAATCAAGAGATAACCTCTTTCCATATACTCTTGTATCAACTCGGAGATATTTTGGAAAAAAATGAGCCTTAGTCAGTTTAACTAATTTGGCAGTTCTAATGTCAATGAATTTTTGCCCCTTAATGACTGCAAAGAAACTCACCTGCTGTCTTTAGTGCCTAAAGAGCTAAAAATTCACCAGAAAGTCTTCAAATCCACATAGAAATCAAGAAACTGGTAAAAGATGTCCTTACAAGTTGGCCATTTCACGAAAAATCCCTCGAAATTTAAAAACCACCCTTCTAACCAATTGGACCATTTGTTTTTCAGGTCTGACAAAACGGATTCCAGAGGTATGGCCAGCAGCACCGAGGATTACGGCTCGGAATTGCAGGAGCTGCAGTGGGGCAATGGCACCGGGTCTCACTTCCTGCGTAGCGGTTCCCACTTCCTGAGAAGTGGCACCGGTGGCTGTTACGAGGCCGAGGATCTCGAGCCCACCAGCAGACATCATGGTGGCCAACACAGAGGGTATTACAGCCCTCCTGGTACGAGTTACACAATCGTCGAGCGACCACCGAGTGCCCCGCATCACCATTCGTCGCACACGACCCCATACAGGCATAGAGGTCATGGGGCTGGTGGTACCGGTGCCATTTCACCGGAACAGGTGCTCAGGTAGGGTGTTTTTCGACGTTTCAACGATAGAATGTCAGAGGAGAATTATTTTTTGATAACATTTTTTGCTTCAGCCTTTGGTTTCTGCCATTCTTTGGAAGATTTTCCATAAGTCAATAATTTAATGTATAAGATAATAGATATTAAATGATATTGTATATGAGATAATATCATTTAATATATTATTGCTTCGGTGGTTCTACCTATATTACAGACTTTTCGATTTAGAAAAAATCTAAATCCCTAAGTCTAATGGAAATGGGTGTATCACTTAAATCGGGGGTAGTCAAGCTGGTCCCTACCACCCCGTAGAGGGTGATTCAAACTTTTGTGGTGGGAGGTAGGAATTTTTTTTATGTCGAAGCTATTTTTTTCACCAGCAGTTGTCACTGGAGTTGAATTTCTTTCTCCTTTAAATAAAATGATTTTAATTTCGTTTTTTATTGAATCTTCACTCTGAAATTACGAATATTTTGCAAGAAATTAAGTTACTGCAGAATCTGTGGGGAGTAAGAAAATTTTACTGCCACTGAATGTACCACCAGATAGGTGGCAGGTATAAAACGGTTGACCACCCCTGACTTAACCCTTTGGCTGTCACAGACTTTAATTTATACCGTGCTCTGCATACGACAGATTTTCAATTTTGAGGTTTGCTGGAATAGAGAAAAGATAATTGCATAAGTTCGTAGCCGATCAAAGAATAAAATTCAGTATGCTAAATTTAAAAAAATGCAATTTTATTAATCAATCGTATAGTCACCATTCTTCCCTACAATTCTCTAATTACAATTTTATTTTTGTTCTGAAAAATTAATGAACCAAAATGAAACAAAGACTGGACCTCCATTTTACAATTAACTTTACTCCACCCATAAAAATCGGAAACGAACTCATGCAATCACCTAATATAATTGTATATTTACATCTAATAAATTAAATAGTACTTATAGGTATTTTCAGTTGACTTCAAGCACCATAACGCAACCCCCTACCGTCACCTTTCCTTCCCATGAACCAAACTATGTCAAGTTGCAGGCTCCTCTATTAGCCAAAGCGTTAAAGTCGAAAAATCCAAAAATCCTATTACCCTCCAAAAAAATAAACTTCCATTTCAACAGACTCTTCGGAAATGGGGTGTCAGAGCGTCGTCCAGGCGACCGAAGAACACCAGCTTCGTCGCCCGCGAGTGTTTCAGCAGTCAGGAGTACGCCATCCTCGACGTCCCAGCAACAACAGCAGTCCCAGCAGTCCCAGCAGTCTCAATCGAATCCCTCAAATCCTCCTACTTCACCGAGTTCGCAGCCGCTCAGTCTTCAAGAGCTCACCGTAAGGACAATCACCATGACGAGAGATCCACCGGACTCTCACCATGGCTTTGGGATCTGCGTGAAGGGTGGCAAGGACGCAGGTGAGATCCGAAGTACCTTCAGGCTACCCCCGTCGCCGTACTTCGTGCCTCGAGATCGAGGTACTTCCGTCTCAGACGTAATCTTCATTTGCCAAGTTCTCTGCGACGTTCACTTGCGCGCGTATCTTGCTGGATCAAAGGCTAATTACGATCGTTAGGAGGTAGAGGAATGTTCGGATTAATGAGCACAGGACGATTGGTGCTGCTGGTAGATCTTGCTTTGCTGATGAGACGCTATTGGGATGCTTGAGGTGGAGGTTTTTGAAGAGGCTTTGAGAACTGGCGGGAATTGATGTTTGGAAGTTACTTGTTGGGTAGTTATTTTGTAGAAATTAAAAATTTAAGGGTAGGTTTGGTGTTGATTACGATATCGTGGATGATTTGAGGTGGGGTTTTTTGAAGGGGTTTAAGAAGGTGGAGGGAATTGGTGTTTGAAAATTAATCGATTTGGGGTAGCTATTTTGTAGAAATTAAAAATTGAAGGGTGGATTTATGATTTGAGACGATGGTTTTTGAAAAGCTTTTGGGGGTTGGAGAGTATTGATGCTTGGAAATTAATTGGTTTTGGGTAGGTACTTTGTAGAAATTAAAAATTGAAGGGTGGGTTTAGTGTTGATGATGAGACTGTGGATCATTTGAGGTGGAGGTTTTTGAAGGGGTTTCATAAGGTGGAGGGAATTGGTCTTTGAAAATTAATCGATTTGGGGTAGTTATTTTATAGAAATTAAAAATTGAAGGGTGTGTTTAGTGTTGATGATTTGAGGCGATGGTTTATGAAGAGCTTTTGAGGGTTGGAGAGAATTGATGCCTGGAAATTAATTGGTTTTGGGTAGTTACTTTGTAGAAATTAAAAATTGAAGGGTGGTTTTAGTGTTGATGATTTGAGGCGATGGTTTATGAAGAGCTTTTGAGGGTTGGAGAGAATTTATGCTTGGAAATTAATTGGTTTTGGGTAGTTACTTTGTAGAAATTAAAAATTGAAGGGTGGGTTTAGTGTTGATGATTTGAGGCGATGGTTTTTGAAGAGCTTTTGAGGGTTGGAGAGAATTGATGTTTGGAAATTATTCGGCTTTGGGTAGTTACTTTGTAGAAATTAAAAATTGAAGGGTGGGTTTAGTGTTGATGATGATAATGTGAATGTTTTGTAGTGGAGGTATTGAATGGGGTTTTTGAGAGGTGGAAAGATTTGATGTTTGGAAATTAATAGATGTTCAATATTAATTTTGAAAAACTTAAAAATTTAAAGATGATACTTTGTATAATTGAAAAGATACCATTTGAAAGTAATCGATTTTGGATAAAGATAAGAAGATTAAAAATGGACAATCAGTGCATGTAGTTTTATTGATAAGAAAGTAACTTTACTATTTTCAAAAAATTCTTTGAATTGGGGTAAATAGATGCATCACGAAATTTGTTTAAATTGCACTCATTGTCAGTACTGAGTGTCAAATTTAAGAAAGTTCAAAATAGATAAATTTGCAAATGTTCATAATTGTTGAGTTATATTCATGAGTAGTTAAAATACAACAACATAATTTAAACTAAAAAGAACAGTTCTAAACTTAGGGTCATTAAGAATGCACAAAACAGAGGAACTAAATGAAAATTATTCCACTTGGCGATGTTACAGTAAATTCGCTTTTCTTCCGCGCGGAATTACATTTCATTCCACTTTGTGAATTTCACAAAAGAGAAACGATATTCTAGAATAATTCTAACGATCGTTAATTGCCCTTTCAGCGAGATACGCCGTGTCTTTTCGTTCTTTCTACCTAGCGCTGCGTTCACCCCTTTTCGTTGGTAATCGTCGTGTCACGACACCCTGTGCTTCCTGTGCTTCAGCACAGCTGCAAAGTGCCCTTGATTCCTGATGTTATCGTCCTCGCGATAAGCTTTCCGCTTGCACACTGCAGTTGAAAAAATACTCTGCATCGGATTAAAGTAACGGTAGAACCCGCTGTCTCATGAATGGGAAATTTTCACAAGAAAATTCGTTCGTTACTATAAAAATATCCATTCAAAGATTTTACAAAATACTCAACAATATATCATAAAGGTAATATAATAAATATCCAATCATAAATAAATAACAATTCTTTTCTATGACTCCAAACAAATTAATACAAATTTCACAATTTTATCAATTTAACACTAGATTTACGGATGTTGATATAACTATTTTTCTGAAGTGAGCCAATTTGACTCATACAAGAAAATTGAAGTTTTTTGCAAACAAATTAGTTCCAAATCAATTTAAGTGAAATATTTATTATTAAAACAATATATTATTATATATAGTAATCAAATTTTAAATGAGCCAAATTGGCTCCGTAAATCTAGTGTTAAATTATATAATATCCTATCATAAATAAATAAGAATTTATTACACATTTAACTCATAACAAGTTAATTAATATTTCACAATTCTGTCAGTTTGAATTTGTATAAATTAAAAGGGAAATTTTTAATTGAAAAAAATGATCTTCAGCGCGGTGAGGGAAGAATGGGTAGGGAGAACTGAATCGATGAAGTTTAATTGAATGAATAAAGGAGACATTGAATTATCAATAGCGTCAAAGTGCAATAATAGCGAGGACGATAACAGAAAGGTAGGGAAAGGCGGGAGAAAACACGTTTTCGATCATCGAGCGCCATTTCCGTTTCACCTACGATCTCCTGAACGGAAGAAATTCCGCGATTCTTCCATACTGATTTTCTCCCCTCTTGTTGTCCCTTCTGCGGGAAAGGAATTCACGCAGGTTCTGCTTATCGATGGCCAGCACGATGATAAGAAATCGCATAAAAAAAAAATTCAGAAATCTTCGAGGCGTCAGTGCATCCTCGTCGTCCAGAATTCCCAGGAATTTCTCTGGAAATCTTAAAAGTCCCACATAAGAAAACAATATTGAAAAATTCCGCGCTCAATATAAACATAAAAAAAATCTGTTGCATTAAAAATTTCCAAAAAGAAAATCGTTGAAAAATTCCACACTAAACATCGACAGCTCCAAAAACGTAGAAAATCGAAATTAAGAGTTTCCATGTAAAAAATAGGGTTCATAAAAATCCTAATCTCTAAAAGATCTCTAAAAAGTGTAGAATCGGTATTACAAAATTTTCCAACAAAAAATCGCTGGAAAGTTCTACAGCCAACGTCACCAAACGTAATATAAAAACATAGAAAATCAAAAATTAAGAATTTCTAGTTAGAAAATCAGGTTTACAAAATTCCACCCTCAACCTCAACATACGAAAAAGGTGGAGAATCGATATTAAAAAAGTTCAGATAGAAAATCAACCCTAAAAAGTTCCTTGGTACCAATCGTCGCAAAAATGAAAATCCCACAACCAGTGCACGTTGCAACGTTAATCGTCTCGTGAAAAAAAAAACTAAAAAAACAAAAACGGAAACAGGGGGAGAAAGCAAAAGGAGAAGAAAATAGGCGCGAAACGTGCGAATACGGTTTCCCGTGTATTTACAGTAGAACCGTTTTCGAGTTTAATTGGCGATACCAGCTAATTGACCGCCGATGCAATGGTGCACGGTTAATGGCGCGCGGCTAATTGCTCGCAGCCGCTCTGCACTTTTATTCCGAGACCCTTGAATACGTATGGTCTTGAGGCGGATTAAGTAGACCCATAATTATACGACGCATCCGCGAGCTCACAATCAATTCCGTGAATCGTGCTTCTTCAAAGAAACCCCCTAAGTGCGCGCGCGCTTATGGGAAACTAAAAATAAGAGGAGACGAGAGATTCTGCTCAAATGAATGATAATGCGCGCCGTTCTTTAAATACCGATGTAATTATGTTAGACGGCAAGGGAGTCGCGTCTGTGAGACGTCGGTTATTAAAAGGACTCGTTCGCTGTGGTTAATGAAGGCTCTTGAAGAAATTAACTTCGATTTGCCTTTTTGTCCGCCCTGATTATGGGATTTTTATTTGATGTTTTTACAACTGATACTCATTGCTGATGATTTTTTGGTTAGAAAATTCTTTTTTTATTTTTATTCTTTGAGATTTAAATCAAGTTTGTATTTTATTGACTGCAGATTGAAATTAATTTTCGAAATCTTAAAAGTCTCACATAGTAAAACAATTTTGGAAAATCCGGCACTCGACATTAACATAATGAAAAATGTGGGAAATCGGTATTAAAATTTTCCTGAAAGAAAATCGTTGAAACATTCCACACTATCGACAGGTACAAAAACGTAGAAAATTGAAATTAAGAGTTTCCATTTAAAAAATAGGCTTCATAAAAATCCTCATCTAATTTCAGTAGATAGAAAAATGTGTGGAGCCGGTATTAAAAAATTTTCGAACAAAAAATCGTTGGAAATTTCTATGACCAGCATCACTAAATATAATCTAAAAACGTAGATCTCAAAATTAAGAATTTATATTTAGAAAATCGAATTTATAAATCGAATTAAAAAAATTCAAATTGGTATTTAAAAAATTTAGATAGAAAATCGGCGCTAAGACATACTTTTCATTTCGTTCAGGTATTTGTTACCTGGTCGCTCATCATTCACAGTGATTTTTGATTATAGTATAATTATAACTTTGAATGTTAATTATAGAAAAGCCGTTTTCAATTCCTGAAATTCATTTAGCTGTATTTCGTACTGCAAGATTATTTCCTTGATTATAAATATTAATGAATGAATTAGCTAAACGTACGAAGTTGTCGTTACCACATTACTCAAAAAGATAGAAACAATACTTCAAATCCCCATGAAACAAGAAACCAAGGTGAAACAATTTACCAGAGAAATTCCTCACGATCATCGCGTCAGATAGAAACGTCCTGGCGTAGGACACGGAGGATTCACGATGCCAGGAAGATCCTCGACGCCGCAGGAGTCGGGTTCCGGTTTCGTGATTTCGAAAGTCGTAAACTTCACGCTTGATCACGGCGTAGAGCACACGCACCGTAACGATCATCGCTCCTCACAGTCGTCCTCGCCGAGATCATCTAAAAATCTGAAATGATGAACGAGTTTGAGGAAAACAGCACCTCGAAACGAATCGTTCAATTGCAGATCCTGCGAGGACGACGAGGACACTGTCAAGTCCACTCAATGCGATGCCCAAGTGTCTGGAAAGCTTCCTTGGAGAACGTTCTATTTATTGGAGAACGCTTCTTTTGGAGAACGCTTCTTTTTGGAGAACGCCGTTGTTACTGGACCCAGTCTCAATTTTGGAGAACGTTTTCTCGCAGGATTCTAGACACTATCGATGTGAAATCTTTGTTTGATTATAAATATTTAGTTAAACAATTTCTTTCGGCATTTTGCAATTGGAACAAAGTGTTAGGAAATTAGGCAATTGGGAGTCAAGTGTTTGAGTATATTTGGACAAAGGAAAAAGAAGCGTTTGGAAAAAAGTCTGAGGAATTAAAATTTACGATTAATCGAAGATTGGAAAGTGAATAGAAATATTTGCAGAAACTTTGGCATCGCCTTGAGTAGACTCGAGTCGAAATAAGCCAACTTGCGGTGTCTTTCTTGTTTTCTGTTTCGCTGTACCAGAAGCGCAGTCAGGTAACTCATCAGCCGTACGAACAGAAAGGCAGAGAGAATGTAAGAGAGAAAATGAGGGGAGACAGAGAAATTAGAGTGCAAGGGAAAAATCACCGATTGATTGGTAATAAATGTACAAAACGAAATTTCGAACGAGACGAAACTGACCTCTTCTTATTTCAGAGGAAATAACAGAGTATTTTGAATTTAAATATTAAATTTATATAGATTAGTAAGTGTTATTTGAATTAATCGATATGAATTATGACTCAACTCAATGCAAAATGAAGGTAAATGATTAATTTTAAAAAATAAACTGCAACATTCTCGGCGATGACTAATCGAGCAATCGTTACGTGCCTCGCCATTTTTCCAGCAATGCGATTCGTCACGCAAATCGCGAAACGGCCTCGAAATCGATTGAAAATTGCCATTCTACATAAACCATAATCGAAGCATTGATTTATCGATGCTGACGTAACGAAAGAAGTCGAAACAATGTTAAAAACGACCGGTGAATTTCCTACTTCCGATGCTCAAGAATCTCTTTATGATTAAACGTCTTTGTTTCTTATTTTGTTAAAACAAAATAGTAATTATGGAAATATTTCTTTAATATTCTTCTCTGTCGGATATTTGGTCGTTGGAAATTCAACGGCATAACTCGAGCGACGAGTTTTCCGTACATTTTAACCGTGCAAATATTCCGCGCATGGGAAAACCGATAACTGTTATCGATAAGCGGACTTTTTAAATTTATAGTTAACGGGAACGAGCACGTTATTTAGAAATATTGGACAATTTCATCGTCCGTCGAAGTATGAAAGAATTTCGACGAATCGTTTTACTTGCTTTTTTTTCAGGTGAACGTATTAATTAACAGGCAGATTTTAACGGGTCGCTGTTGTAAATTGATTGCACACTGTGTATAGCGAATTTTTCGCGTCTCGAATATTCTTCTTTGAAGGGAAAAATGTGTGGAAATTGGCGAAAGATTTTGATGGGAAATTGATGAGCACAGAAAGCTGAAGATATTCTGGTTTTTACCTTCTCGAAATTTATGCATTTTTGCAGTACAATATACAATATATTTCAAGTAGCGATATTTATTTGCAAAATTAATTATTGACATTACTACAAATTGGGAAATTTAACTGTAATTTTTTATAATTAAAGACACTATCGTAACTTCAATTTTATTTGGAAGAAAATAAGGTATTATAGGCTAGTAGGCAAAGATTAATTAGAAACTTTGTATTGAAAAATTCAAATACTACGGTGAATTTAAAAAAAAAGACTTTTATAATTGAAAAATTAACACCGGATATAATTGAATCGTGAAGTAGGATGTTAACACGTTCAACGCCCCAGAGGTCACCAATTTTATTCGAATTTGAATATTATTATCCAAGTGATACAGTCGTGTTAACATTAGATTTACGGATGTTGATACACCTATTTTTCTGAAGTGAGCCAATTTGACTCATACAAGAAAAGTATTTTGCAAAGAAAATAGTTCTAAATCAATTTAAGGTAGTTCTTGCACTTGACCAAAGTCTGCAAATAAATTTAATGTTAAAATATGATGTTCTTGAGATTGTCACGAACAAGTTACAAGCAAAAAAAGCTCAGTTACCGGGCATTTCGATGAAAAAATCGAATTTAAAAATACAGTTTTATACATTGACGTAAATGAGAGTGAGAGAGAGAGAAATAGTACTTCCGACTTTATCGTTCAATTTTCCAATCTTCCATACTGCAAATACTTACGAAAAACGAGATCATTAATTCGGAAACGTTTTCGAATAGATATTTCACAAAAAAAAATTGCAGCTGCCGAATATTTATTAAAGAAATTATTAATTGAAAACTATAAAATTTCAAAAAAAATCAAATTTAAAATTTTTTAAATTATAATTGTAATCAATACTTCAATAAATTATCATTCTTTTTATAGAAATTCAATGGGGCCCATTCATAGGACCCATGAAATCCGCTCCTATGTGAAAGAACTACCTTAAATGAAAGATTTAATATTAAAAAAATTAGCCAATTAATATATTCTATATGTAGTAATCAAATTTTGAATGAGTCAAATTGGCTCCGTAAATCTAGTGTTAAATATATATCTATTTGTTTCTCTAAAGTTTCCACTGTCTAAAGATGTGATTTTCATAGAAATGGTTTCACTTCAACGAAATTATCGAAACATCCGTAGCGTTTAACGTGTTAATCAGAAATTTCATAAATGAATATAAATTCTCTCACTGAAAAGTGAATTAATAATCAAATTTTTTATCTATCAGCCCTTTTTAAATTTCCTTCCAATGGAAAGCGAACAGTAAAGTGCAAAATTAAGACCTTCGAGTGCCATTTCTCGTGGAAAGATGATACTCTCAGAAGTATCGTAGAAATGGCAATAAAAATGTCAGATATTCGGGTCAGGAGGATCTCCATAGTTTTCCCGTATCGTTCGATTTTTCGTGAATGTGCCAATCTCTCGGTGGTTTTTGAATATTCCACACATTGAGTAACGATCGATGTCGCATGAAAGTGTTATGCGCAGATCTGCCGGCTAATGAGGCTAGGGGGTGTCGGAGAACGAGAGAAAGAAGATCAGGAATGTCGAGAAACAAAATTAATTGGCAATATGTGCGAAACTGGATAGGGAGATTGATTTTTCTTAAGCTTTTTTTACACCTTAGATTCTTAATAAAGAAACGGAATATTCTAATGAAGAAAATATAGAGGAAAACTTACCAAATTGCAAAGTAAGGTGGATATTTAGAAACATGCATTTTCATTTTTTTACTAATGCAGAGTTTAACCCCTTTGTGTATAATAATGTGCTACACTCAATTACAGTAAATAGTTGGAAACTATTAGTTAGAAAGTATTAGCAGTTAGGAAACTTTAGAGTTTTCAAAAAACTATTAAATTGAAAACATACATCGTTTACGAGCCGGTTAAATTATTCTCATGATATTAATTAATTGAATTACATGGAATATCAGAAATTAAGGAGGAATTTTTGTTTCAAGGATTAATTCTGAGTTACTGCGCGCGCAGTCAAAATACAAATCTAGGGGTTCATTTATACGAAGGTGCATTTAACTTCTCTTTTCGTATACAGATTGTTAACCCTAGATTTACCAAGCCAGTCAAAATGACTGGTACACAATTTTTTCAAAAAATTTTACGGGTTTATGAAAGAGTCGTAGAATAAATATTCTTCATCCATCGTATAAAACATAAATTACAGAATCTATCATTTTCTCCACGCCTTAATTTTCTTTGCTCTAAGGTACATATTTAAATATAATAGATTTCACGCTGGTAAATCTAGAGTTAAAAGCAGTTGAAGTATAAAAATAGCAAGTAACAAAAAAGATAATTGAAATATAACTATCTTGGAAGTCACGAATAATTCATTTACTGAGTTGTACTGCAAATTAAAATTCACTGTAATTGAGAAAATTTTGTATTCAATTTTAAAATCAACTTTTTGTCTTTAATTCTTGGCAATACTCAGATATATAATAATATTGATAATACTCAATAAAGCAAAATCAAATTTGTACTTGAACAGAGTGGAGACATTTATTTATTCTTTTTCTATGGAAGAAATGTTACAGAAGCCACTTTTTACATAGATATAATAAACTAAAAAGAAATAACCCAGAAAGGACGATTTTCAAGATTGCTGAATATCTGTTCTCCAAGTCATCCTGAAAAGCGCAATTCACAGTAAATTGCCATAAACGATCAGACATTGAAACGTCTTTTGTCGTTTTTTCCCGGGAAATTTTCCATTCGAGAACGTTCTAGGAGAAAGGTTTGAATTTCCTGGCCATTCGATCGTTTCCCGCAAAATCGTGCACAATTCGCACAAGGATATTGGAGAAATTTTTTTTTGAACGAACTCTCGGAACGACAGATTGAGTTGCGGGAATCGTGTTCGAAGTTGTCGTTAAAAGTAGAAACAGGTGGTAGGAGCGACCGAGCGATTCCCCTTGGAGATCGGATTGCAAACTAGATTCTCTCGATTTTGCAAAACTCTACATTTATTCTCGCAAAATTCTGTTCTATCATTTTCTACACGTTGATTTCCCACTTTACAATTTTTTTGGCAAATTTATAATCGTGGCTGGGCCTGGATTTGATTTTTATTAGGCCTTACAAAATTACATTTATCAAAATCTAAAATTAAGGTACTTTAATTAATTGATACCATAAAGAGGCTCATTTTTGTTAATGATACCAGTGAAATAAATATTCTAATTATATGTTGTAAGTATATGAACTATAAAATAATCAATTTTCAAATCAAAATAAAATGTAATTTACTACGGCAGTAGGCTTATTGTTGTTAATGATAACAGTGAAATAAATGTTCTAATTGAGTGTTATGAGCACATGAACTATAAAATAAACAATTTTCAAGTTGAAAAGTAGATATAATTTACTATGGACTTAATTTTAGCGGTGTTTCTTTGGTATCTGTTCTTACCACATTTTTTAAATTCACACTATTGTCTTGCAGTTGCTTTTTAAATTGAAAACTATTATGATAAATGAATAGACTATTAAGTGAATATTCCAAAAACTGATAAACTTTATGGTGGATATCATGCTTTGCAATTTCTCCTCATTACAAGACAATAAATTCTCTGCTAATTCTAAGACCACTCCCTCTTCTCCAAATCTTAACAAGCTTTATAATAATCTCTTAAAAATAAAGCTAGACCCCATTGTACAATGAAAAGACCAAATTCAAAATATTAACATTCTATTATCTCTGATCAACCATAATTTAATATCAAACTACATCGTCAAAGTTTTAATTAACGACCAACCTAATTAACGATCCAATTTCTTCAACATGATTACAATAACCAACTTTAAATATTAAACTCAACAATACAAATTTACCGAAAAATCTAAATCCATCAATAAGACTCAATGTTCTCTCGTATCTCCGACTTCAAAACTCAAAAATTCCAGGAGTTAATAGCCGCAAAAATTAATTACCTCAAGGCTCATTTTCGGCGTTTCATTGCATGACCAGTGTATGATGCATATGCGAATAGTTTGCGAATATCTAGAAGAGAAACGTACACACACGTAATCAACATGACATTATAAAAAGTCGATGAGAAAGGATCTCAACATCCTTCGAGACTCATTTAAGAGAACATGCGAACTTCTTTGACGTTATTTGTCTTTTTGTAAAAAAAAGGGCAGACGTAGAATCCTTTAAGGGATCGTTTTTTTTATAGGTAATTCCTTTCCGTGTCTCTAGCGGCGATATTTCCTCTTAGAATAGATATTTATTTCTGCTGAAAGGGTGATCCGTCAGAGGAAGGAAAGCTCTCTTAAATGGGTTCGAATCACGAACAACTTTTATTAATCCCGTGTCGATAGCACAAGTTTGGCAGGGGACCCCAGTGTAACGAGCTCATTGTTCTTCCTGTCTCTTTTATCACTCGGATTAATTCTTATTCTCGGCTTGGCTGTCGCAATGGAAGGAGATTAATTGCTACCGGTAGCACCCTTCGATCGGGGTAGTCCTTTTTTTCTTGACCGGATGTCCGTGTTGTTCGAAGATATTTTCTCGATTGAAATCCAATACCAATAATTCAACTCTAATAAAACTAATTGAATATTTTTATGTTGCAAATAGTGTTGTCCATCTATTACTTTTTTTTACAAGTTGAACACCGGTATTTAGTCAGCCTCATTATTTCTACTAGTGAAACTTTTTCTATTAACACTTTACCGACCCGTAATTTTTAATATCGTACTCATTTCTGGCCGGTCACTTGTCTGCAGAAACTTCCCTCATGCCGATATCTCTTCGAAAATTAGAAATTCTCGTCACTGAGGACTCGGCGCAGTAAACCACAGTGGTAAACAATAATTTATTAATTGCTATGACAACCGATTAGTCAGTTAAAAGTCCAAAAGCGTTGGGTCCAAAAAGCCTATTAACAATAAACGTACCAAGCGGGGTCAAATGACCTCTTTCAAACTTTACTTTAAAATCATACTTTCATTGTTATTTCTTTCGCTCATTTGACTTTTTGTAAATCCTTATATCATCTGATTATTCAATTTCTCGCTTTCCGTTTTTCTCGTAGCTTACTTTTTACCGACAAAAATTTTCTTCCTACCATACATACCGCGAGGGGTCATTTGACCCCATACAAAGTTTACGTATTTTTCGGCATTTTTATTCAACTGGAACCTTAATTCTAAACTCAGATACGCTTCTCAAGTGAAGGTTTCATTTATTTGAACCTGATATGTGTGTTTGTTTTCGGCGTGAATACTTGGAGGACCCGATCGGATCCATACGACGCGTTATTCAAGTCCCAACTTTGAGATTACATATCTCTGAGAATGTTGTACAATCAAAATTTTTATTAATGGAAAAGGATGCTGTGATGTGTTGCAAATCAAACACAATTGCTAAATTTGGAACACCGCGAAAAAAAATGTTGAGGGTTTTGGCCAGAATTTCAGCGAAATCGACCACTGTGCAAAGTAACGCATAAACAGAAAAGACTGTTTTCGGAGATGCACAAGAAACACTCCATTGACTTAGTTCTCTATAGCTAAACGAAATAGAAATGCAGTTTTATATTGAGAGTCAGAGAGTGAAGATCAGAGCCTACAAGAAATCAAGGTCGACAAGGAGTGATAATACACGACAGTTCCGTTACATTCAATTGGCCTTGTGTAATTAATTGATTATTTCGTTTATAAAAATAAGAATTTGTGTTTGATTTTTTTTATTAGAAATGAGAAATTATGTTGCAAGTTATTTCCTTTAATAAATTGGGTATTTCTTTCTAAAAATCAACATTTATTTCATAAAGGGTCAAATGACCCCTCATGGTAAGATTAGGTAGGTGCAAAATGCCGGTACGTTTAGTGTTAATAGGCTACCGGTCGATAAAGTGTTAAATTGACATCTTTATAAAGTAGAACATTTTTCACTTTGGTTTATTTTCTGACCCTTTAACATCAACTTTTCAATTCTACGATGATTTTGTAATATCAGCTGAGTGTCTCTTAATACCTCTCGTTGTTGATATCATTTTAAAAATGAATAATGAAAGATAGAAAATATTATGAAATTAAATTCAATTAACTCATTAGCAATATTAACGAAATAATTCGGATTGCAAAGAGTTAAAGATACAGAAAGATAGATATTTTCGATACTAAAATAATAAATTTTGCAATTTGATAACGATGCGGTATCAAGTTCATAGTTGAAATTTGTTGACTTTTACGAGTAGAAAATATATTTTATTTAGTATGAAATGTTTAAAATAAATCTGAGAAGTCTGCATGATCTGTTTTTGTTCAAAAAATTGAAATATTCTTGGGGAAAGAATCTATTCTCTTTTTGTTTGGATAACACGAACATCCATAGATGAAAAATTATAAGTAACTGAAATCTCATTGCGACAACTTGTCGATTTTGCAAATGGAAGAGGTTGAGAGTTTCCGGGCAAAATTCACGTAACTCTCGCGACATCCGACGATTTGGATATCATCCAAAAATTCGATCTAAGCAAACCTGGCGGCTATCGAACCACAAACATCCGAAGAAGTCGTCGCTGCTCGCAGGCATTGCCCATCGTTTTTCTTTTCTCGTCGCGTTTTCATTTCGAACATTGCCCCGACTACAAATATTTATGTCCAATATAAAATATGAATTCCATAGATAATAATTGTTATCATGGAAATTCAGCATTATTAGATAATAACCAGGATCTCTTTAAAAAAAAAAGAAATGGAAATACTTTGTTGAGGTTTTTTATCTCACAAAAGTTGAATTTCTTTGGTTCTGATAATTAAATTCTTTGGAAGCATCTTTTGGCATAAAATAGAAATTTTGTTAAGTTTTATCCATTTTCTCTGCGTGCAGTGACTACGTGACATTTATAAGGCACGTGTTTTGCGTGGCCAAAATGATTTGGTTGTGTTTTGTTAAGCATAGAAATTTTTGAAATTTGTGTCTTTTTATTTGTACAGAATTGAAGGAAGCGGCGAAGTGGAACTTTGAATATTAAAAAGTAGAGCTCTATGATTTTACATTGTTGTTTTTAAACGTTTCGTTCAGGTACTGTTGTTATGAACGTTGTTAATTGCAAAATAGTTCTTCTTTTCAATTCTCAATATTCGAAAAGTTCCAGTGGCGCTTAAATTGAATCAAAAACAGCACAATATCTTTAAAATCTCATGCTTAACATCACAATTCCGAGACTACTCGTCGTAAATACACATTGTAACACGTTGAACGCCATGGGGGTCACCAATGACCGATGCAATTAATTCAATAAAATTTCTCATCACTTTGAAATTCCAATAATTACAAATTTTCTATAACATCCAACACAACAATATTTACATTAAAAAGATAAAGACCTATTAATTATATATCTAATTGTCTTCTTTCTACTTGGTACGGAAATATTTTTATCAAAAAAAGCTTCACTTCAGTGAAAATGATGAAAACACCAAAGTACCAGTGGTTTTCAATGTGTTAAAACAATTTATTAATAATTATACATACATTACGATATAAAAATTGAGAAGGAAAATCAACATTTCCACTTTGAACACGCTCCTTTATCAGCATGATGCAAGATAACAAAATGCGTCCATACATCTCGTTAAAATAATTAAAGAATTATGTGCATTTACACTGATACATGAAACACGCAAACAATCGCACAAATCCCATGAACACATTTAGGCTAAGAAAATGTTTGCATGAATTTTCTCCTCTATGTGCGAAACACGGACACGCATCCAGGCACACGTCGCCGCACATAATCGTTTCTTTTCTTCTTCCACTTCACACGTCTTCTCTGCATCCGCATACACTTAATTTTACGTTTTCTTCTTTTTCGTTCTTTACCATAGCGACGTCTCCACCCATGGCGCGATTAAACGGCTAATGAATCGTTTCGCAGTGAAATGCTGCATGGAAGAAAAAGGAATGAGAAAAAAGAAAATGCCACATTTATGGATCACAAGTCGCGATTACAACTGCTGCATTCAAACGAATCGGATTTCTTCGTCACGTAGGACGGAGGGGTATTAAAACGTGCTAATTGTGCACCGTTAAGCCGTAAATTAATTCATGCCACTTTGCAAGTGTTTATGCGAATCTGCAAAGCAATTCGAGGCTTCTAAATATGGGGAATCTTTATTGTAG
This sequence comes from Cerceris rybyensis, assembly GCA_910591515.1. NCBI lineage: Eukaryota > Metazoa > Arthropoda > Insecta > Hymenoptera > Crabronidae > Cerceris > Cerceris rybyensis. The sequence goes on along the minus strand of OU342800.1, from coordinate 6,020,234 downwards.
GGAATTAAACGATATTATGGTGAGAGTTGTAATTTGATTTTGCATAGAATGAAGATCGCTTTGAAATGAGGGAATTATAGATTTTGAATTTTTTTAGGTTGTATATTTTGGTTTGAATGTGAAGCGCTGGAATTAATAAATTAGAAAGGAAATTTTAAGATGATTTTTATTGTGCAAAATTTTTGTTGATTTTGATACTTGAGATCAAATATGAAGGATTATTTTATTCGCCTCGTTTAGAAGTATAACATAAGCCTGATGAACTGAAGTTTTTAATATTAAATTTACCAAGGTGGTCAGAATGGTACCTGTCCTGAATTTTTTGAAACGGTTCCTGAAATTTTGCAACTGAATTATCTCGATGAAAATTCCAGCTGAATATTCCAATTTCCGTAACTTTGTTAGCACAAAATTCACTTAAATTCTCGCTATATAAAGTGGAGCCAAAAATCCGAATTTCCTTAATTTTTCATTAACAAAACTTGGACTGAATTGTCTGAATATACATTCCAGTCGAATATTCCAATTTCTGAAAGTTTGTTAACGCAAAATTCAACTAAATTCGCGCCATAGAAATTACAACTTAAAATTTCAATTCCCATGATATTTCACTGACAAAAATTCAACAGAATTCTCGCGCTAGAAATTTTTTTCAAATATTCCAATTGCCACAAGTTCGTTGACCCAAAATTTAATTAAATTCCCGCCATAGAAATTACAACTAAAAGTTTCAATTCCCATGATATTTCACTGGCATCAAATGCAGCAGAATTCTCGTGATAGAAATTGCTATCGAAAATTCCAATTTTCGTAATATTTCATTAATAACAAAAATTCAACTGAATTCTCGCGCTAGAAATTTTTTCCAAATATTCCATTGCCACAAGTTCGTTGACCGAAAATTCAATTAAATTCCCGCCATAGAAATGATTAAAAATTTCAATTCCCATGATATTTCAGTGGCAAAAAATGCAGCAGAATTCTCGTGATAGAAATTGCTATCAAAAATTCCCATTTTCGTAATATTTCATTAATAAAAAAAATTCAACTGAATTCTCGTGCTAGAAATTTTTTCTAAATATTCCAATTGTCACAAGTTCGTTGACCCAAAATTCAATTAAATTCCCGCCATAGAAATTACAACTAAAAATTTCAATTCCCATGATATTTCAGTGGCAAATAATTCAGCAAAATTCTCGTCATAGACATTGCTCTAGAAAATTCCAATTTTCATAATATTACATTAAGAAAAAAAATTCAACTGAATTCTCGCGCTAAAAATTTTTTCTAAATATTCAAATTGCCATAAATTCGTTGACCGAAAATTCAATTAAATTCCCTCCATAGAAATTACAACTAAAAATTTCAATTCCCATGATATTTCACTGTTAAAAAATGCAGCAGAATTCTCGTGATAGAAATTGCTATCAAAAATTCCAATTTTCGTAATATTTCATTAATAAAAAAAATTCAACTGAATTCTCGTGCTAGAAATTTTTTCTAAATATTCAAATTGCCATAAATTCGTTGACCCAAAATTCAATTAAATTCCCGCCATAGAAATTACAACTAAAAATTTCAATTCCCATGATATTTCAGTGGCAAATAATTCAGCAGAATTCTCGTCGTAGAAATTGCTCTAGAAAATTCCAATCTTCATAATATTTCATTAATAAAAAAAATTCAACTGAACTCTCGCGAGAGAAAATTGCAGCCATAGATCGGAGGACCTCGTTCGCCGAAATTGCAATGTAGAAAAGTCGAAAGAGTCGCGCCCTGGGTGGAAGATATCAGTCGGCACTGGTCTATGATCAGTCGTCAGGCAGCTTCTGGCCTGATGGAAAGTCTGCGAATTGTTCTCAGGGGTGGGTGTCTACATTTCGAGGGTGGAGGAGGGTTCGGTGGCCGAGCGTGCTGGACTACGGCCAGGAGACACGATCTTGGAGGTGAACGGCACACCCTTCCGTGCGGTGACCCACGAAGAAGCCCTCAAAGTGAGTTGAAATTTTTCCTCCCTTCAACCGTGAAATTTCACGCGCCATAAACTGAACGCTTGCCGATGATTCTTCCCTTATCGTCCTCTCGTTATTACGCTCTCATACTTCTTTCTCCGCTTCTTGCATGAGTCGCGTTTACCTTGCAGTTTGTATATAATCATTTTAAACTCGCTGTTTTTAACATGTTGCATGCAACCGGTATTTTGTCAGTTACGTCCCTTTTATTGAAGCGATACATTTTTTATTGAAATTTCATCTTTATAAAATAACATTACATAGATACCTTGACATTAGATTTACTGAAATCTATTGCATCGTAATGTATTAAATAAGGACTTTGGTAAAAGAGGCGTGAAGTGGCAAAAATAATTATTGTTTTATGAAATGTACGTAAAATATCTACTGCACTGATTCTCTGTAAATTTGAGAAATGTTTGTAAAAGAAGTATGTTTTATTAAATGTAGTGTTAAAGACACCAATAGATATACAGGTTTTTCTAATTAGGTTCACCCTTTTGTAATTTCAATCGATCCTTTTGAAGATTAAATTTACCCTATTGCAAATGACATTCACCCTTTTCAGAATTAAATTCATTCTTTTGCAAATTAAATTCACGGTATACTGTATATGAAAAAGACATCAAATGTTAATTATATAGTAAGAAATCAGAAATTTTATTATAATTCTCACAATTACATAATTACATATGGAGATGAAAATACGAATGAAAAATGTGTGCAGATAAATTCAATAATTCAAGGAGAACCTTGGAAAAATCTGTTTAAATTACAAACAATTATCTACAGCGTAGAATTTTCTGATGAAAACAAAAACAAGCTACTACAGAAGAACCGCCACATATTAAATTATGTGTTTTTGACTCTTTGATTTCTCAATATGTAATTAACATTATCCAACATGTTTTTGAATATAACATATATGTAAAAGTACTTGATTTACAAAATAATAAATTTAACTTACAATGTGAATTTAATTTAAAAAATTTGTTGTCTTTTTAACGATAATATTTAAATGTACAATGTATTGGAAAACGCATAATTATTTATCGTAGAAGCTACGCATGCAAAAGAAATTCTAATAGTAAGAGGTAACAGAGCAGACATTTTTCTGAAATTTGCAACGAGTGTTTTTTACCGACAAAGAAATTAAAATATCTCAAGAGACAATGCATTGCCAGTGGTTTTCTTCAGTTACTTTGGACAACTATATTTATCATTTCTGAGTTACTTTTTGACAATAACATTACATTTTAACATTTGGTCATATGAATAAATAATATTGTTCAATTGCATTTTCAATATCGAGATTAACTGTACGAGCAGTGAGAGTAATTATTTCCACTAACCGACGACTACGATGACCGTTGTGTTATCAAAACAGAGTCGACGGTCCTCGGCGATCGCGCTCTGCAGGGGGTCGCCTCTCTGATCCTTTAACAATAACAACTCGTTCGATGCTCACCTCGGTCTCGTTAATCCTCTAACAATGACAAGTCGTACGATGGTCGCCTCAGTCTCGTTGGTCCTCTGACAATGTCAAGTCGTTTAAATCCTCGCCTCGCTATCAGTTCGCCCTCGGCTGCCGACGAGTGATCACTGCTCCGTGATCGCATTTAAACATTTTCATTTATTAGTGAGTGTGTGATAATTTGGAAAACGAGATTCTATGTCGCCAAGTACCTCTCTTTTTATGGACTACTTGGTAATTCATCTCTACAGTGGTATTAACTCTCAGTCAGCGGCCATTTGTCTACTCTCAGCTACCAAAGTAACTTCACCATTGTCATTGTCCACTCTCAGCCATCAAAACAAAGAATCCATAATGTTTCTGAGGTATATATAATTTTTATTAAGATTTTAATAGGTTTGCTTTAAGGGGGTCATCCTATGTGACTGCTATTTTTTTTGCGCTTGTTTTAGGAATTTTTTTTTTACGAACCATTAAAATGTACAATTTTGGCATTTTTACCATACGTTTGTTGATACTTTTGTAGTCTATTGGAATTTTTGTGAGCAAAAATAACGATTTTAATTGATTCTATAACGTTCGGAAGACATTTGCGTATTTTTTACGGTTGCCATGATTTCAGCAGTTTCGCTCATCTGAAATGAAAAAACCAAACGGCATTTTAATTTGTAAACCTGAGGCTGTCGCTGGAACTAGAATAATTCTGATATCTGTCATTGTTTTTTTTAAGCTGAAAACACCGAGAAAATATGATAATTTTTGAAACTTAGCTTCTAAAGCTGTGCCAAATCTTCAACTTTTGATGTTTTTAGTTTATTCTAGTTCCGGCGACAGCCTCAAATTTACAAAAAAGTATGAATAAACGTGTGATAAAAATTCGAAGACTGTACATTTTAATGGTTCGTCAAAAAAATTCCCAAAGAAATGGATGAAAAAAACTGTCGCATGGGATGACCCCCTTAAGTGAGATTACATATTTTGTTTTTCGTGAAATCCGACCACAAAGGGTTAACACTAGAACTGCCGGCCTCAAATCTATCATATTTAAATAAATTAAATAAGTGCTTTGAAAAAGGGGGAATGAAGCGGCGGAAAATTTGATCGATTATTATGTAAACTTGGAGAATTTTTTGAAAAAATTGTGTACCAGTCATTTTGACTGGTTTGGTAGTGTTAATGTAAAATGCCAGACTAGAAAATTTAATACGGCAGATTAAATATATAATACATAATTGTGATAGTATTAATTGTAATAGGATTTAATATTTAATTGTAATAGTATTTTTTGTGCTAACTTCAGATATGTAATTCATCTTTACAATGTAGTTTTTTTGTGACATGAACTTTAAATATTTAATAAGTCGTATAATGTCAAACTTGAGAGTGCAATAGAACATTAATAATTTCCAGTAATTACTCCGTAATTGTGAATTCACAAGTGACAAGTTGCTCCAATTAAGCATTATATCTCAATCGTTCTGCACACGTCGAATTGCAATCGGTCGAGTGCATCGTGAATTTACGAGCGACCTTAGGAGGCACAGTAACTCCATCAATTCCTGCCACGCTGGTCAGGCTCTTAGCTAAATTAGAAGGGGATGATTCTTCCGTCTGAGAATTCTCCAAATGTTTTACCAAATGATTTCTCCTTCATTTTCGTATCTTCTTCGAAGGAAAGCGTCTCCATTTGACATTTCTTGAGGAGGATGAAGAAATATTCTGTGACCTTTGACACGCCTCGATGCGCGATCTAGCATGGAAGTTTGCCCTCTAGGGAATAGAGACGCTTCCTTCCCTTTCAATTTTCATCTTCGTTGCTGGTGTCGCGAGCGATGTAACTTTTACCGAGTAAAGAGATTTTCTCCTTCGAAATTCCAGTCTTCGTTAATATGGGTCAGTAGTTCTCAAAGTGTCGTGGAAGCTTAGATGTCTTGAAGTCTTAATGTGCGAGGGAAAGTGTCTTCATTGTATTCAGTTAATCTAATTTAGGGAGGATTGTTAAATATATTTTATGATACATTATTTGATATAGTAGATGAAGATTTTGAATGAAAGGAATTAAGGATGAGCTAGTATTTCTCAAAATATAGTTTTGGAGGACGTAGATATCTTCTGGAGTGTTAATTTGCAAGAGAAATTTTGTCACTGTGGTTTCACTTAATATAATTTAGTTAGGACTGTTAAATATATTTTATGATACATTATTTGACATAGTAGATGAATATTTTGAAAGAAAGGAATTAAGGATGAGCTAGTATTTCTCAAAGTATAGTCTTGGAGGGCGTAAATATATTTTGGAGCCTGAATGTGCAAGGGAAAGTGTCACTGTGATTTTCAGTTAATATAATTTAATGAGGACTGTTAAATATATTTTATGATATATTATTTGGTGTAGTAGATGAAGATTTTGAATGAAAGGAATTAAGGATGAGCTAGTATTTCTCGAAGTATAGTTTTCGAGGACTTATAGGTATATTTTGGAGTCTTAATGAGCAGGGGAAAGTGACATTTTGATATTCTCTTAATATAATTTAGAGAAGATTGTTTAATGTACTTATTATTTAGAATACTATGTATGTATTATTTTGAATAATTATCAATGTCTTTCGAAAAACTAAATGAAACATATATTTTTAATTGCTTAGATTTGTGTTATTACTTATTTTATACAATGAATGCCTTTTCTTCGCTAAAATAAATCATACAATATGGAATTAAGTTAGCAATTAGTACAATTTAATATCGATTCAGACAGAATTTTATGATCCAAAATGACACTTACGGGGGTAGATTAAAAAAGTAGAAGTTCAAGTTACAAACGAGAAATGCTTTCTCCATTTTACTTTAAGGTTACGTCTCAGTCAATTTTCTTTCTTATCAGAGCGTTATCTTCCGATTCGCTGAGGAGGGAAGATCAAAGACGAGAGCTCTTTGATCTTCATTCTAAACGAAAAGTTCTCATCACCTATGGCCACGCGGACAGTGTTCAATTTTCTCGTCGGGCTTTGTGAGGTTCTTTTGTGATATTCCGTGAGTTTGGTAATACTTGAAGGAAGAACCGGTTATTGTTTCAACTGGGATACTTGGCTTTTTTCTTTCTTACTTTGAAAAATATTGCAAAGACTTTTCCATCTATCGTAGAAACATACTTTTTATCTTGGGAGGTGAAGAAAATCACAGAAATTGGTGTACGTTGAAAAGTTTCAAGCTTTGATTCTTTTTAATTTTGTAGATGAACATACTTCTTCTTTGAAAGTACCAACTTCCTTTATTGGAATTTTAAGTATTGTTTTCTTTCCTTTGGTGATGACGATATTTTTAGTAGATATTCGAATTTGCTAATTCCAGAAGCTGGAATTTAAGTATAATTTATATATTTGATTCGCAAAAAAACTTTGTGCGAAAAATTTTCCAACGGAAGCAATTATATAATGCAAATATCATTTGAATATAGAAGGAAAGTATTTAATAAATTCTCGAAATGCTTTCACCAATCTTTCCATTCCAAACAAAATCCCCTGTTCTCAAAAATCATTTAACATCAACCTCCACCCCCACCCTCAAGGACTCCTCCGCAATGAAAAATCCCACTCAACACTACAACTATTGGCAATAAATCTATTATATTCAACTACAATAAATAAGTACTTTAGACAAAAGAGAACTCAAACGGTGGAGAAGATGATTAACTCAGTAATTCATATTTTATAAAATAAACATAAAATACCTATTCTATCATTCTACTATTCACTCGTATATTTATCTAGAAAAAATCAAGAACTAGTCACATCGACTGTCTTCGTAGTTTTATTTTTAGCACTAGTTAAATCTATCATATTTAAATACATAATAAACTACCACTTTAGAAAATAGAAAATCAAACGTAGAAATAACATTAATATAGTCATTTATGATTTCTAAGATGGACTTACAGAATGTATGGAGGACGTATTCCATATTTTTGAAGAAGTTTTAGAAAACCTCAGGTACCAGTCATTCAACTACCTTGAGAGTTCTAATATTGGGTCAGCAAGAAAGTAATTTCGGTTTTTGATGAGCGCCAGCGTTACGTTTGTTCTCAATGATTTCTGACAATGTTATAATTTTTTTCTTCTAACAATCGAAAGTTGTCACTTTTGACTTGGCTTAGAATCAACTTGCGCTTTATTTTGTTTCTAATTGTTCGTTTAGGAGAACTTTTAACATAGAGTGAAAAAGGAACATTTGTGATATGTTTTACTTTTTTATTTTTTGCAAAATCTAAGCTTAGTTGGGAAGTGATGTCACAGCCTCCATGTAGCCCTGATCTGACACCATTAGATTATCATTTATATTTCAGCTTGCAAAACTTTTTGAATGGTAAAACTTTCAATGGCGATGATAGCCTAAAATTTCATTGGGTTCAGTTTTTCGTTGATATGGGCCAGTATTTCTATAAAAACGGAATCACGAATTTGTCAAAACGATGGCAAAAGGTCATTGAAAAAATTCTTTGTTAAAAAAAATTTAGTTCCATTTCACACTACAAAACCGAAATTACTTTCTTGCCAACCCAATATTAACATTAGAACTATCGAAATTAAATCTTTCAAATTTAAATATATAAAATTAGCCATTTAAAAAAAAAAACGATGAAATCAAAAGGTGGTAAATATTTAGTAATTTAGTAATCTATATTTTATAAGATGAGCATAAAATATTTACACAGACGTACACTAAGCTATACCTATACTTTTGAAATTTTTTTAGTAAGCCTAAGGTACATACCAATCATTTCAACAGCCTCGCTACTTCCAGTGTTAAAAATCCCCGTTAAAATCTCAATCCCCATCACAAAAGAAGTGTCTTTAAAGATGCAAAAACACGAGCCTTCACCCGTTCTACGAATAATACCAGCTTCGTGCGACACGGTTCAGGATGATCGCGAAAAATGGCACTATCGGTTTCCCGGACCAGTCTCCCCTCGATACCGTGCGACGAGTAATCTCTGATGTAAACGATTCTGATGGCTATCTCTGGATCCGCTGCTCGTCATACTCTCATAGTAGCTTCGGGAGTTTCGAGACAAAAGGCCGTCGACAATGGGCCATCAGGGTATCAGAGCCGTTGAAGAGCCGGAGAACCGGGCGAAAACCGTCGGCGTAGGAGGTGGTAGGGGGTTGATTTCGGATACATAGAGGTATAAGCCGAGTGTTCCTCTTCGAAAATGCTCGAACTAGGTATTTCGAAGGACGAACGGGGAGAAGTAGAGGAGAAATGGGCCGATGGGTGGGGTATGTAATGGTAGGGGAGGACGATTGAAAAATTGCCGAAGAATAGGAAGATAGAGAGAAGACGGAGAAAAGGGGGATGAAAAAGGAACGACTGGCTTCGATCAGTCGAGACAACGTATTTTTCTGCTTATCGTTCTTGGATTCTTCCCTGGTCTTTGAGGGAATTCGGTTCGATAGTTGGGGAAGTCTTTTGGAAGATGGTCGGGGATGAAATAGCAGAGTTTGAGGTTTTACGTATCGAATTTGTGTATTGTTCTTTTCGAATCTGTGGAAAGGAGTTTCGGCGGTTGTTCAAGGATTTAAAGTCTTTTGAAATTCTTAGAAGGTTTTATGTTTGTAGATTTTGAAGGTCATTGGAAGTTTAACGTTTAATTAGTATCTACTAATTGTAATTTTGTAGGAAATTGAGTAGAATGTCTGTGAGAATTCTTGAAGAGATTGTACTTTTGTTGGTATTAACCTCTTACAGTACTATAACGAGTGATACTCGTGATGCTATAATTTGGAAAGGAAATTTTCAAGTTTTACAAAACCTATTAAATTGAAAATATCAGTGAGATGCGACACGATAAAATTATTTCTATAATATTAAGATTATGTTAAATTATGCTATATGTCGAGAATCACTGGATTAATGTTTATTTTACTAATTTAATTATTGTGGAGGCAGTCACAAAGTAAATGGCATGGCAAGGGGCAGTGGCGGACTAAGGCTAAAGCGGGCCCTAGGCAACATTGTAATTCCGGGCCTATTTTTCAGTCATGACACTTACTTTGCGTTTGATAGTTTGGTTTTTTAAAAAACGGGCCCTAGGCACGTGTCTAGGTTGCTTAGGCCTTAGTCCGCCCTTGGCAAGGGGTTAAAAGATACAGGGGACTGATATTTGGTAATTACATTAATTGCAGTTTAATAGCATGGAAATGATTGGAAAGTCTCTGTGGGAATATTGAAAGGAGGGATTTTACTTTTCTTGATTTCCGGGTGTCAAGCTGATTTGATAATTGTATGTTAGTTAGAATTTTTGTTGTGGAAATGATTAGAAGGTGTGTAAGCAAATAAAAGAGTTTTATTAATTTAAAGAAAAAACGATGCAGCCTTGACCTAAGTATGTACGGAAATTGGAGGAGCCGCGACTTGTGAGTGATTGCGATAGGTCAAATGGTTGACCCAGTTTGACAATCCACGGATTAAGTTTCCGGTGTGCTCGCACCCCTCGCTGATATAACACTGCCACCTATTCGTTACTTTAATCAAAACGAAATTTTACTTCCTCCGAGTTCTCAATTGAGCGACAATTTACAGGGTAAAAGTTTTGATACCTTAACTCAAACTGTATTAGTGAAACGGCCAACTTTGTAACTTAAGAGGGAAAATAATTTTAAAACACTCTTCCTAATTTCAAAACTCTATTCGAGTAAGAGACACAATCATTTTTCACATGAATCCTAATATGTTATTGAACAAATTCTATCTCTCAATCCATCTTCTCTTTTCGCAGACTTTTTTAAATTACAACAGTTCACAAAGTTAGATTTCATCCCCTATAATTACTTCAAACATTTGTATTCTTTCCCGGTCCTAGGGTAATTTTTAAAAAAAGTACATTTCACGACTTACAAGAGAAAGTAATTTTGAAACAATTTCTAACATCAAAATTCTCTTCGAATAGGGGCTCAATAATTTTTATATAAATCCTGATTCGATATTAAGCAAATTCCACCTATCAATCCATCTCCTGTTTTCGCAGACTTTTTAAAATTATAACAATTCACAAAGTTAGATTTCATGCCCTATAATTACTTCTAACATTTGAAATTTTTTAACGCCCGAGGGCAATTTAAGATAAAACATCCATCTAGTGACTTACGAAGGAGAATAATTTCATAACTCCCTTCGAATAAGAGATTCAATAATTTTTCTATGAATTCTAATTCGTTATTAAACAAATTCCACCTCTCAATCCATCTTCTTTTTTCGCAGACTTTTTAAAATTACAACAGTTCACAAAGTTAGATTTCATCCCCTATAATTACATCAAACATTTGAAATTTTTTCCTCGGCCCTAGGGTAATTTAAAAAAAAACGTACTCTTCATGACTTCCAAGAGAAAGTAATTTTCAAACAATTTCTAATGTCAAAATTCTCTTCGAATAGGGGACTCAATAATTTTTATTTAAATCCTGATTCGCTATTAAGCAAATTCCACCTCTCAATTCATCTCCTCTTTTCGCAGACTTTTTCAAATTACAACAATTCACAAAGTTAGATTTCATCCCCTATAATTACATCAACCATTTGAATTTTTTCCTCGGCCCTAGGGCAATTTAAAAAAAACGTACAATTCATGACTTCCAAGAGAAAGTAATTTTCAAACAATTTCTAACATCAAAATTCTCTTCGAATAGGGGATTCAATAATTTTTATATAAATCCTGATTCGTTATTAAGCAAATTCCACCTCTCAATCCATCTTTTCGCAGACGTTTTCATATTACAACAATTAACAAAGTTAAATTTCATCCCCTATAATTACTTCGAACATTTGAAATTTTTTCCCGGCCCTAGGGTAGTGTAAGAAAAAACAGCCCCATTCAGTAACTTACAAGGGTAAATACTCGTAGGAAAAATTACCTAGAAAAATGTCAAGAATTCCAAGAAGCAACGGAGGGAATCAAGGATGGAATATGGAGGCATCCCCTTGCAATTCCAAGCTCGGAGATCCGGTATCCGACTCCTGCGTCTTGTCTGACATCGATCGGCCATAAACGTTTGGACGAACGAACAGATTAAATTGCACGGTTGTCATAAAGCGTTACGGTGGTGGCAGCTCGTTACTTCGTAATGGCTCGTAGACGAACGAGACTGGAAATGGGGTGGCGGAGATGTACATACGCAAGCGTACGAAATATAGGGTGAACGAGAATACCATTGGCGGTTTTATTGTTTATAGATTTCTCTCTTGCTGGACATAAACCGGCGACGGTGTTCTATTAATGTTTACCACGAGCATTTTTGTGACTTCTAGTATTTTTATGGGATGAGTTGTCGTCGAGACTGCTGTTTTAAAACGATATAAACCAGATTACGTTGCGTACGTATAGTGCGACCTTCAATTTTAGTTATTTCGAATTTTGGATCAAGAATGCGAAAAATAATATTAGGAATTATATGGAAAACAATGAACTTTAGATTAATACTAAATCTACCAAGAGGGTCAAAATGGCTTATTCTAAATTCTTTAACCCTTTAGCATACAACTACGAGTGAGACTCTTATCGCGGAAAATGGAATAGGAAATTTTCAAGTCTTCCAAAAACTATTAAATTGACACCATCAGCCGATCACGAAATAATCTCATTATTTTTATACTATTAATATCACGCTCAGTTATACGAAATATCAGAAATCAGTGAAACCTTTTGATATCAGGAATTAATTTTAAGTCTGCACATCCCATCAGAAAAGAAATCATAGGTTGAGGGGTTAAGAATGTTTCTGAAACCTTGTAAACTGTATTCCGTTCAATTTTCTGTATCTACGTTGCAAAACGTGAGAGATTAAATCAATTTAATTATTTAATTTCTTTCTTTTTAAGTATTTATCTGGTATCTTCAAATATAGTGAATTAAGAGTCGGTCGTTCTAGTGTTAAAGTACTTGACAGTGTGATTTTCCACTGTTGCATAATTATAAATCTAGGTATCGTTACTTGCTAATTTCATTATGGTTAATGTTATTAAGCATCGTTTACTCTACGTAACAAAGTATCTATCAAATTAGAAACAAGATTAAAATATTAAGTAATTACAGAATAATAAGTAATATAATAAGATTAAAATAAATTTACGACAATAATATAAAAATTTCTATCTTGACAATGTCACGTGGCAATTATCTAACAAAAGAGACAATGGGTACAAATTTTCTCGGTTTTCCAGACTGCCCAAAATTTCCTGAAACTGCGACATAACAAAAAGGAAATGTTCTACATCCGCTTAGAATATTACAATTTCTATTAATTCTAATGAATCTAATTCCCCATAAAGTGTTATTTAATACACCCAACACCATCTCTCAATTTCCCATCTTTCCCCTCGACAATTCCAACCCTCTATTCTTCCCAACCCCACAATCTTACCCATTACTCCGTAAAACACCATCAAACCCCGATTCTACGATGTCCAACGTCTCACAAAATCTTCCACCCTCCGAAACATCCCTCAACCATCAACTCCATTAAATAGGTCAAGGAAGCAACGAACTTATTACGCACCCCATACGCACCCACGCGATACTATGAAAATCCTCGCGTAATCCGTCCCTCGACAGCCATTTTTTTCAGCCTCTTTCACCCCCTGACGAACCGTCCTCGTCCTTCCTATCGTCGTGACGGCGCCAGGCGTCTCGGCGCCTTCCGGCAAATTCCCGTCATTTATTTTCTCTACATAATGCACGAAGCTGCCGCGGAAGCTGCTTTAGAATCCTGGGATATCGTCGTAGGCAAAAGTCCCGGGGATGTGTTTGGACGTGTTTATGGAAGCACGTCGAACGTTGCAACAGACACAGACGAGGGTAGAATGTGTACGGACACGGGGATGTATACACCTGCTTGAAGAGTAGATCGATCTGAAATTGCTTTCCCCCAGGGGGTTGCTTCGGGGAAAGACTGTTTGCCGGTACAGTGCCACCGAGCGTGGAAGTTTCTATTTCTGGAAACGATTCCTTTTTGTATTCTGAGAGCGATTTCTTTTTGGATTCTGGAAACGAGGATGTTAACGCCACTTGGGGTAGTTGGATATGGAGGGTTTGGGTTAATTGAGGTGTTTAGGGTTATGAGTCTTTATTACCGGTGATTTGAACGGGATCCAATACGGGCGGTCTTTGAGAAGGTGGTAGTATAGAGATTTTGGAGTGTTTAGGTTTATGGGTTTATTCTACTTCTGGAAGGGATTATTTTTCGGGTGTTGGAAACGGGGATGTTAATACTAGAAGTACCAAAGTCGAAAAAATTACTCGTTCTTCCTTTTTTCTAAAATCCTTTCAAGTTTGTAAGCGAGTCGTAGAGTAGATATTGTGCGCCAATCTTATAAGTAGACTCCGGATGTTTATGCATTTATGACAAAATGAATACGGCTAAAATACACAAAACGAACATAATATAAAAATATATCCGAAATATCCAAAGTATGGTATTCGTTGTAACATTTATCGAGTGCAACAAATCCCTAAATAGGTTCTCTTGTCTTAACTGCATTTGTTGAATTTGAAATTTGCATAAACATCCGGAGTCTACTTATAAGATATGGGTTTCTGAATTAATCATCTTGTCCGTCTTTTAATTCCTCGTTTTTGAAAGTATTTATTTATTGTATTGAAATATAATAGATTTAGTAGTTCTAGTGTTAATGTCATTTTATGTAGTTGAATATAGAGGGCTTGGGTTAATCGAGGTGTTAGTATTATGAGATTTTATTGCTAATATTTTGACCGAGAACCAATTTGAGGGATGGTCTCTGAGAAGTTGGTGATGTTGACATTTTGAGATGCTTAGGTTTATGATTTTATTTTATTTCTAGAAGTGATTATCTTTTGGGTTCTGGAAATAGGGATATTAACACTTCTTGGTGTAGATGGATATAGAGAGTTTGAATTAATTAAGGTGTTTAGGCTTATGAGGTTCTATTACTGATATTTTGACTGGGATCCAATTTGAGGTGTGGTCGTTGAGAAGTTGGTGATGTAGACATTTTGAGATGCTGAGGTTTATGATTTTATTTTATTTCTAGAAGTGATTATCTTTTGGGTTCTGGAAATAGGAATGTTAACACTTCTTGGTGTAGATGGATATAGAGAGTTTGAATTAGGTGTTTAGGCTTATGAGGTTCTATTGCTGATATTTTGACTGGGATCCAATTTGAGGGATGGTCTCTGAGAAGTTGGTGATGTTGACATTTTGAGATGCTTAGGTTTATGATTGTATTTTATTTCTAGAAGTGATTATCTTTTGGGTTCTGGAAATAGGGATATTAACACTTCTTGGTGTAGATGGATATAGAGAGTTTGAATTAATGAAGGTGTTTAGGCTTATGAGGTTCTATTGCTGATATTTTGACTGAGATCCAATTTGAGGGGTGGTCTTTGACAAGTTGGTGATATAGATATTTTGAGATGCTTAGGTTTCTGATTTTATTTTATTTCTAAAACTGATTATTTTTAGATTCTGGAGTCGGGGATATCAAATTCACTTGGTATAAGTGGATACAAAAGGTTTGGATTAATCGTGGTATTTGCAGACAAAGAAAATGAAAAGTGAAACAGTGATAAAAGTTTGTCACTGATCATTAACAATTTTCCGTCGTGTTCTATTGAATTGTGGTTATTTTACAATTATGATAGTATATAGTTCTTCGTAAATTTATTATTCAAGCGACATAGGGACTTGGCATCAATGCCAAAAGTTTTAAGACGAACAATGAAGCAAGAAACACGTGAAATGGAGACAATATCTGAGACATTCTCATCGAAGACAACCTGATTGCTGTTTGTTACAGTTGACAATAGAATTACGAGTTAAGACTTCCTGTCTTCCGCGCGGAAGAAAGAAATCCTCGAAAGAAAACTGTACAATGCGTCATCAACGATCCATTCTGTTCGGTCTAAGACATTCGTGGTATGAAAGTTGAATTTATTATTTAGGTGAAAGCGTAGCAAATACTCCGAGATTTATTCCCTCTTTTTATCTCTTCCCTGGGACACACACTTGACCCAGAAAAGTCGCACGAAATCGCGAAAGTGATCGAACCCGTGTTCGCGAGGAGCAGAAATAACGACTGTTATGGAAATGCACGATTACGATTCGTAGCACGGTATACTCGATGACATAAATCCTCCATGAATCACGGCGTGTCGAAAAAACACGCGATCCGAATTTTGCATGTTTCTTCCGCCCTCGATTTCCGCTACAAGTTAACGTATTTTGAGAGAAAATTTTTCCTTCATCTTTTCTTTGTTCCAAAAATATACAGTTAAAATGATCAATTTTAATATTTTCTCAATTAATAACTGTTTGACATCAGCAGGTTAACACTTGTAGAGAATATTCGGGTAAAGCGGTTGATGCATTCATTATATGGTAGCATTTAAAAATGCTTGGATTCACAATTACCGGATACGAATTCAAATCCCTCGTAACCATCAGGAGATCTTGTGTAATTTATTAATTAATATATCATATCTTAGAGAACTCTGAACCCATCTGATGAAGAAATATAGGAACATAGAATGTAGGAATATAGAAATGTAGGAATACACAATCAGTGACTCAAATTTAAACCCTCTTTCATCCTCAGGAGATCTTGTCTAATTTACTAATTAATATATCATGTCTTAAAGAACTCTGAACCCATCTGATGAAGAAATATAGGAACATAGAATGTAGGAATATAGAAATGTAGGAATACACAATCAGTGACTCAAATTTAAACCCTCTTTCATCCTCAGGAGATCTTGTCTAATTTACTAATTAATATATCATGTCTTAGAGAACTCTGAACCCATCTGATGTAGGAATATAGGAATGTAGGAATGCCCAATCAGTAACTCAAATTTAAATCCCCCTTCATCATCAGCAAATCTTGACTAATTTATTATCTAATATATAATATACTCGAAGATTCAGAATCCAATTAATATATGAATGTAGAAATATAGCAGTATAGAAATGTAGGACTATAGGAATGAAGAAATATAGAAATTAAATATTGTCCCACACATCAGAACAATAATAAAAATCACCTATCAGTAATCAACACCCACCATCCAACTGTCGGCTACGAAAGGTGATCACATCTTCCACCCTTCTTCACGTCCAATCCCAGATTTACATCCATTCGAGCAACACCACTTCCCTCTAATTTCCACGTGCAATCAACAATGTCACGATTCGATCGTCCAACACCACTGTATCCGGTTCACCAGTTCCAAGAGTCGAAGAAGAGAACGAGCACTCGAACTTGTTTGCCCATCCTAAATCCATCGTCGCGCGAAAGTACGTCCACGAGGAAGCATTCTCTTTCTCTCCTCGGCTTATCTCGCTGTCGATAGAGCTACTTGACCCAGAAAAGACAGGGGGAAATCACGAAAGTGACCGACACCCTCCCATCGTTGTCTCGGTTGCCTCTCTGTGTTCGCCGGAAGGCCGTAGAAAGAGGCGCAGCGGCACGAGGGCCATCGAGTGTCCTTGCAAAGGTCCGAAAATACTCTTGTACACGCGACGAGACGCTGCTTAGGATGCCATGTGACGTCGTTACCGGAAATAGATCTTGCCAGGATACGATAAAGAGATCTTCGTACGACTTGGCCAACGATACGAGTTCGAAGTTCGTCCTTACAATGGCTTCGTGAATTATGCATTTCTGTGGATGGTGGCGGAGGATTTGGAGATAGTAAAGCTTTGCGACGGTCCTTGGTTTAAACACAGTGGGACTTTTATTATAGTTTATTCGATCGCAGGAAACGATTCTGTCGCCTGTGAGTTTTATGTTATGGACTTACAATGGCGGCAGAACAATGGTTTAGGTAATTAGTTATGAACTTACGTTTAATAAGTAGTTATATTTTGGACGATGTCTTGCTATGAACGAAGTAATTTGATGAGAGGAAACTGTAGGAATATGAAAATGTAGGAATTTAGATGGAAACAAAAGTCTTTAATGTTTAAACAAATAAAGATAGAACCATTAGAGTTTATCACGTTAGACTACACTTTTTTCCGATTAAAATGGCACAAGAATCATCCTCCTACGATCACTAGAAGCCGAGATACGTTAATTCAAAGTGAGGCCTTAACCGGTCCCCGTCCGCGCAGACCCCTCGCCGAGGCTCCTTCAAAAATCAGACACACAGCGTATTTAAAATTAAATACAGGTACAGTGCGGCTCGGCCAACTTGGCACCTCGGCGGCGGACCTTCTTGCTTTCAACCGCCTACTCGCACCATTTTGTTTCTTGGAATCCACTCATTCAGCCTCTTAAAGGAAGCACCCGACAAAGTCGTAGCATTCAAATATTCTTACTAGTTTGGCTGGAGGAGCGAGACATTGTATTACATTGTTTTCTCGTCGCACGCTCCGTTTCATCAATGAGAATCTCCCCATGTGGTGGGGGTAATTCTGCCAGAGTTTATCCGGTTTTTACTATAGAGATGTTAGAAATCTGGTACCTATTCCTATGTCCTCACTGTCGCCACCCAAATTGCATTGTCTCCCTTGCTTCGATCTGCAGCGTTCTCTCTCTTCGTCTTTTAGTTCGATTTGTATGTGTAGCTGTTAACGAATCGCGAGATGGAACGTCAATTGCCTTCGTGTACGTGTGACAAGAGGCATGTCGCTTGACGCCTGGCGAATCAGACTCTCCCGAAACAGGCCTACCTCCCAGGTGCCAAGTTTGCCGAGCCGCACTGTACCTCTCTCACAACACGGTATCCTATAACACTATAGAAGGGTGTATAGGTATAGAAGATTATATAGAAATGGGGAAATATAGGAATATAGGAATATAGGAATGTAGGAAAATAGGAAAGTCCCATTATAATCTTATTAGAATCGAAATGAAGTGATTTGAAGTCATTCAAAATTTTTTCCCATACTCTTTGTGTGTTGCACGTGCCACAAGAGAAATATCCGCTGTGTCTATCCTCTTTGGTATTTTAACACTAGAACTACCGGCCTTAAATCTATCATATTTTAATAAATTAAATAAATACTTTGAAAAAGGGGGAATCAAGCGGCGGAAAATTTGATCGATTGGGCGATTTATGTTTATTGATATAGACGTAGAATATTTATTCTATGACTCTTATGTAAACTTGGAGAATTTTTGGAAAAAATTGTGTACCAGTCATTTTGACTGGTTTGGTAGTTCTAGTGTTAAAAACTATAGGAAAGCCGCGACAGCAGGAACTATTCGCCGCAGGAGTGACTGGAGTGAGGCTGTAATGACACTTCCGGCCGAATTGCCGGCTATTCGAGCGGGGCATTCAATTTCAGCGCCTTTTGAATAATTTATTTCAACATGGAACCACGCATGAGCCATTTGTTCGTTGCTGCAGGCTCATTTAAGCGTAACACTTGTTCGATATCAAGAAGAACGGATAAAAATAATTTCGCCTGAGTGCACTGTGGCATTTGACATTTATATAATGTACGATTAATTTCGTAAATCATGTGTGTTCCATTTGTGATCTTTAATCTTCGATTTCTGTGAAACATTAATTAATTTGGAATTTTTAATAAATCACGAAACTCTTTAAAAAAATAGAACGAAGTGAAAAATATTTTATTATGTTATTTTAACTCCTCGAAAAAAAATTCTTCGATAAAATAAGTAAATGTAATAAGTTATTTAAAATATAACTTATTTATTTTATAATCACATGAATTTTGGAATTTCGCTTAACTGAAAATTGCAGCAATAAAGAAGCAGTTTTAACGATATTGCATGTTTGAAAAAAATAACACTTTAATGACTATTAATGTAATTTGCATAACACAAAAAGTTAATGGGGACAGAATTTTATTCTGCATAAGAAGCTTTTTTTTTAATATACTTATTAATAACATGACGTTTATGAAGATTATTGAAGTTTCAACTTCGCGATGAACCATAAGGAAATTGGCAGAGATTTTTATAACCTCCTGAATCTGATATTTTTGGCGAGTCAGCTATTAATTTGTCGTTGATAGCCTGGAAATAATAATGACGTCTGAGACGTGGTAATTGATCTCAGAATTCTAAAGGAGGTATTTTTAGGAGAGTCTCATGGAAAATTTGCACGCAGACGGCGATCGAAAGTCGTATAATAAGCTTAAAAATTGCGACCTAAATACCGAGGCACTCGGCAGAAGTAAAGTTTTGACGTGGATAAGCATTTTTCTCGATAATCGATGTTTATTATTCCGTGAAACGAGGACCAAAATTTATACATCAATTTCTCCATTCTACTTCCTTCGTGAATTAGCATCGATTATTTTAAGAATGATTTACCTCATTGCCGTCTAAATAAGGAAACTTCGCAATTTTTATTCCACGGAAATCAGACTTGGACGATGCAAAAAATAAAACGAAACGAATAGGAAACAATAAATTTGCATAAATTTATGAGAAAAAGAAAGACCAGTGATATTGATTCGAATAATATTCGCAAATACACGGAATGCGAATAACGCGCGGAATGCCGGATATATTTCGTTTGAATTGAAATGGAATATTTTCTATCAAATCAAATTATGGGGGAGTAGTAATAGTATTTCACAATAAATGGAGCTGCGTGTCTGATATTGTTTCATTCATCAAAAATAATCGAATTCAAATCTTCCATTTAAGTTAAAAGAACTTTTATTTGTCAAATCATTAAAGTGACAAAGTGAATAAATGTTTGCAATAGGAATTTTGTTATATTTATATATCATAATTAAGAA